>OX465103.1:18605651-18948568 GCA_949987565.1 Luidia sarsii | reverse complement strand
GAAGTTCCTAATCGTCTTGGGCGGATCTTCGAAGTGAAAAACAAAGCGCAAACCGAGTTAGAGTCCTTCGATCCCCTGGTTCCACTCCTGAAGAAATCCGTCGCTTAAGGACACGGTTCTTCTGACACATGCACATAACTGCTGTTATGGTTTGTGTTTGGGCTTTTTCGAGCGTGATTTTGAAGCATGAAGAGGAATATTCAAGTGGCCCATCGAAGTTGTGGGCCAGGCACCTGCTTTGTGCACGGTTCATTATAAAGACTGAATCACTAAACAAGCTGTATTAATGTGTGGACACACACGATACATGCATGCAAGTTGGCTTCGGTGACGGCATCAGGACAGATAGTTATTACGACGTACCAAGGGATTGCAAAATTTGCTCAGCTTTTTGCAGAGCGAGTGCGATGGTCCAGACGCTGTCGAACCCGTAGGGTGCCTCTTGGTACCCGGGCAACTCCGTAGGATCCCTGCCAATATACTCCCGGTACTTCACATGAAATTGCTCCGTCGTCTGTGAGTAATAAAAAAAAACACGAACCACAAACCCTGTGCACTGTTGATGAAAGCTCTGACCGTTCGAACACGTTGCCCTCTTGAAAAAAAAAACCGGCATTGAAACCACAATTAACCACACATGGATTTTCCTGTGTGAGGATAAGGGCCGTATACCACGACATACCACAGCCTGGTTTTGTGGTGTCCTGTGGTATGTGAGCCTACACCCCTGTGGGCACTGTGGTAAATTGCGGTATACAGTATGTCCTGTGCGGGAGGTGCAAAGCGTTAGGGTTAAAGGGGAATGCAAGTCAGTATACATTGGGCTTTAGTAAGCTGTAGTAAGAGTCGAAATAAAAAAGTTTCATTTAAAAACCTACCCATTCGGGCCTTCAGAGGGAATATTCATCAGCACGCGTCGTCTGCTATTGTGCACACTGGGAGTCGCCATTTTCAAGGCCTAAAACAAGCCCCCTGCGAAGCTATGGCGTTTATGCGGAGAACTGCAGTATGAGGTGGCCGGGTGTGCGCCCTTCTTCGTACAGTTTATAATTATATACACTCGCTTATAGCTGAACGATGGTGTTATAAAAATGCCAGCGGGAAAAAGCTGGAAAAAACTTTCCGTGCAAGGACAAAAAAACGTGGGTTATTTAGGAAGTTGACTGTGGCCATCAAAGTGAAGAAATTTATCGGAATCGGCTACAATTTACAAAATAGTCCTTGCGATCATTTCGCCGAGGAGGATTGAGAGGAGGACTTGCGGGCTAAAATCACCGGCTCGAAGTCGAGAAAGATATTGAAATGACATGCCGTTCCTTTTGTATTACCACATCGACTAGAAGTGGCAACAAATGAATGTTTGTATGTTTTCGTTTCGGTCCCTGCGTGAATGTTATTCTCGCATGCACGTTCTGCGAAACGCAGACCGCTCATCTGTAACTCGGTCACACATGACTGTATATACATGTATACAGTACTTTGTATGGAGTGCCGTATTTTTGTGCAGCAACAAGAACATGGAGCAGGGACGGCGTGGCGTGGGGCGGTCTGCGTGAAAGACTAAGCAGAACGTGCATGTGAGATCCTCCTCGGTGAAGACTGCAAAAAACTGTTTTATTTTCTCATTGTTGAATATAAATTAATTAAAATATAACGTACAGGAACGCAAAGTCGACCACTTCTTTATGAAAATCGTACGTGAGTGGCTCATAGGTAATTGAGGGTTGTTTTTTACACCCAATCAGAAAGCATATTTTGGGTTGCATTTCCCGTTAAGGTGTAGCAGTGACTTACCATGCCGACAATTCCTGGCTCCTCTGAGAGGCTCATGGGCAGGGCGTCCGTCGTGAAGTACCCGTCCACCACTTCCGCCATCTGCTCGGCAGTGCAGTCGTGCGATTTCTCAGCGTTTTCCCCCAACCACCAATGACGGCTGTACCAACCTTCAAGTAAAAAAAGGGAAGGGGAAAAGAGAAACAGAGGAGAGAAAAAAAATCAAGAAATATTCAAGAAGTGAGAAAAAGGCACGCAAAGACAAAGAAAAACCGTCAGAACTAAAATCAGGGAAAAGTAAATTTCTGAAAGTAAAATTTTCTGAAGGAAAAGTAAAAATCTGAAAAATATTTACGCTATACGATAAATTTTCACCAAATTGAATTGAAACATATTCACCAACTAAATATTGCATATACCCATCACAAATAAAATTACGGTAAAAAATAATCTTATGTTCATCAAATCTGAAATAGATTCACCTATCTATAATATATCTTTCGATTATGACATATATTAATTCGATTAACACCACCGTATACATTTTTTTTTAACAAAGCCACCCATTCCTTCTAGTGTTGCTGTTTTCAGGTTGATGTTAGAGTTAGAGTTGGATTTTAGTCTGTACAATTATTTTTTCACGTCCCTTTCAATATAGAACTACAACTTATCTACGGAATCGCGGGCAAATACCATGTAACAAGATCTTACTTCCCCTCTCAAAAACCCAGGGCAGCGTCAAGGTTGACTGACTGTTATAGAGCACGCCGATTGTTCGATTCAATGATAAACGCGTCACGTACATCATCGATTTACGTTCCTCGGAGCCTGATCGTAAACAAATCAACAAAATGCGTGTAGCCTTTGTCTTGAGGAAGAATGCGTCGTTGCATGGTGCACAATAAGAGCCATTCGCGTCCGTGTACAATGTATCGGCCTACCTGTAATGATCCAGACGATTTTTTCTCCGTACATGCCCTCTTTGTACGCTTGGCAGAAGACCTTTCTCGCCTCGTTTTCGTAGAAGCTACCAATAATAATGCGTGCATCTTGTCTCTGGTGAGAGAGAACAGGTAGGAGTCGGACCTCTGCTGATCAAACAATCACGACAATCGAAGGAGTGCAGAACAAATTTGGAGCTTGTTCATACATTGAACTTGAAACGTGTGCCCGTGAGCGTCTACTGTAATTTGATTTTTTGTTCAACAAAAAAAAATGGAAACTGACCGGGAAATCTCAGGCAATTTATACAAAAAAGCCTAGAAAATTTGACTGTATATCGAAATTTGAAAACTAACTTCTTAATGTTCGAGCGCTCGCATAGGCGTATATGTGAGGGTCTTCCCAAGTCGTGATCTATTCTTTGCTATATAGGGTGGGGCGCCATTCCGAAGACATTCAACCGTCATACAACGCATCTGCAGGAATCACACTGTAAGGAGGTGGGCAACTCACCAGTAGCTATCTATTTTGTGCGTAATCTACCTCTTTGTTGCATGTTGGCATGCAATTTCAAGGATTTTTAGAGGCGATTCCATTAACACATTTCTTTCTGGTTAATTTTGAGTCCTTCAACAATTATTGATCATGGAATAGGCCTAAGTCAAAGTCACTTCAGGGGTAATGTAAGTTACTCGTGGAACTGCCCCGGATATTCTCTAGTTTTCAAATACAATGTAGATAATTACCCAAGTGGGTGTCATTTTAAGTGATAATTTTCTATATGAATCGGGGCTTGATGAGTCTTTGGAGATTCTGTTTTACCTTGAGGTTGGATACATGAACCTCTGGATGCTCAGCAAAGCTTTCGGACGCAATGATTTCAATGCCGTTCTCCTCTGCTTGGTCTTGAAAGTACGAGGTAGGCTGTGATGAAAAGGTTGATTCAGAAATCTCAAACAAGTGCAGGGTCTTACGTGAAGATCCTTTATAGCAGGACCTTTCTCCCTCTCTCGTCCTCTTTGGATCTCAAAGTCAGGCTCTCTAAAGGGCTATTTGTTTCAAATTTGCATTTTGGTCAGTAAGCAGTTTGCAACATCTGTTTGTATATTATTGATAACACGGTGTAAGAATTCGGAAAAGGAACTATACTATTATACGTGTATATTATACACAAAGGCCTATTTCATTACACTCACCAGAGAGAACAAGTCGATGGATTGGTGTAGTATGGCCACCCTCTTCCATCCGAAGTACTTGAGCATGGCAAACTTGACCACATTGAACACCATCTCAGTGGGAAATACCCTGAAGAACTTGGGGAAAAGGTTGCGGTTGGACAGCAGTGGAGAGGACGAAGAGTAGGATAACTTGCGCAGAGAAAAATAAAAATAACAAAATTAATGATTATCGCATTGATTTGAAAGAAAAAAACTATCTACTTCAGAGGGTTCTTCGTGAGTAAAAAAAACCATAATGTTTTGTTAATTACAGTGGATAGTTGCGTGTTATTTTTGCTTTTCCCTGCCTTTTTTTCTGTCACACTTCTGACTTCTGATCCTGAGAAGAAGGGAAAAAAGAAATGGTATGATGTCCCCCGAATTTGGAAGTGTGTGTGTAGGGGCCAAGCCCCCCCCCCCCCATGTTCGCGATATTTTTTTCGTACCACATATTCGCTATGTGCCCATATGTTTGCACAAAATAATTAAGTATGAAGAATTGAGTCTCAGGTCACTCAGATTCAGCGGCGTGGCCAATATTTTTTTCATGGGGAGGGGAGGTGGGGGATGCTAAATTTCGTGAAGGGGCGGACTGTAGTTTGGGCGTTTTTCGGTTTTTCCAGGATTTTTCAGTTTTGCCTTGGAGACGGTTTTCGGTTTTGATTTTTGCAAAACCGTGAATGTTTAATCACCTTTTTTTTTTTTTTTTTCACATGAGTTAAACATGCAAATAAGTATGTTTTGTGTCAGAAATTTAAGGCATTTGTCGACCAAAATTAATCTTCACTAAAAAAACGCCTTGCCGGATTGTACACGTATGTCTTCGTGATTTGTGCACGCTGTGAGACCACCGTCCATCCAGTGTGTGTGCACTCAGTACGTCCGCAATGATAAGTAGACTTCCACCAGTCTTTACACGCTTGTTTTCTAACAAAATCCGTAATGTTTATTACAGGCATAGTTTAAGAGCTCTGTATGATAACAAGTTACCAACGATGTTTCGCGTTTCGCGGTCAACCGATGCTCCGACCAGTCCAACAAATCAATGCCGAACGTGTTTATTTGTCTACTAGATAAAAACTTCACTCGACTAATTGTAAAGGTTTCTCAAAAACTTGGACTTGTGAAAACATATCAAATGTAGACTTCTTGTCTTCTAGAGCGGTTTGAGAGGCGTTATTGCGCGACGAAAATCGTTCAACTTGACCCCAAAGTTGCGCGTTATGAAACCTTTTACAAAATGGACGCGCAGAGCACCCAACAACTGAGACAATTTTCAATAATTGGTTTTATGTAAAACAATACTGTTTTCTTGTTTTTCTGTTCCTCAAATTAAATGTTTTCTAGAATTCCAGAAAAATTGAGGATTTGTCTTATCTTTTGGAGATATCCAAAGCTGAAAATTGCATACTTTGTAAAATCGCTCCGTGCGGCTGCTGTAGAGAACCCACCCCCATAAAGGCAAAAATGGTGAATATTACCCTCAAATTGAAGCCTGTATTCTCCAACTTCTTTCTATACCACTTTCAAAATTAATGACGATGGAATAATATCAAATTACGCGGAAACAACATTCAGAGACATGGAACTATAACTTAGAAACGATGAAAGTACATTCAAATTGGTACCGATCGAAAGCTGATTGCTTCGTGCATCCAGATAATGGCCGAGGTTGAAAAGTGAAGCGCATTTGATTAGTTATGACCGTTTTCCCTTCGCGACGTTAGAGAGGTTGTCAAGTCTAGGTCTGGTTTCCATCTCTAGGTAAAGCCATCAGTAGGGCCGAAACCAGACTACGCGCAGCATTGTAACAAGACATAACCCGTCCTTGCACACACTGTATACATGTGCATGTACATGTACATGTACATGTACACTGTACACTGTACACTGTACATTGTACAGTACATCATGTGTGTGTACATGTATCCTCCAGTTACCGGTTTTCGACGATATAAGGCCCTTTTCTTCAAGCCGATCAATGTGAACGGAAGTATCACACTAAAAGAGGTCTCAGTCACTTTTTTCACACCACAGACTATCAGAATAATCATGGAGAATGTTGATCAAGCCTGTCATTCCGTAAGATTACCCGGTTTTGTTGATGTCCACAGCACACCGCGCAGTAAGCATCGTGACCTATTTTCGACGGTGGTGTTTAGTAAGGTGTCCCAGTGCAGCCAAACGCAAAATAAATTCTTTAAATAACTAAAATGCTGTGTGGCATTGTAAAATTCTTCCCTGTATAGTTTTTGTTCATCTTTCGGTTTTTTCGACACTGCTTCTAACACTTTCCTCAAAACATTTTATAATTTATGCTTAAGTTATTGGTTTGCATTAAATTTGTCCCATTGCCCGGAGCCACTTCGAGATGGGGAAATTGGATTGACTTTTTGTTATCACCTATCAACTCCTTTCCGTTCATGCTACCCTCTCCTTTCCCATCCTTTTCCAAATCATCAAAACTGTCCTCATAATAATAAGGAAATAAATTTAATGACCATAATGAATAATTCAAATTGAGAATAATTTTCTTAAAATGTGAAAAGAAGTTCATTTAACTGAAAGATTTTTTTGGAATTTGGATCTTCAAGTAACCCATAGAGATGAAATACGGTAGGGCGGTATCTATGAGTGACAGATGCAGCATTTCTCATCCTTGTTAATTTCCGCATCAGAAGATACATCGAGGCAGGATGTGATAGTTCGGCTTTGTCCAAGCTAATTGTGATTCAGCCATGGAAACAGATTCTGTTTTCTTTGCCCTTTTGGTTTGGTTGTATGCTTTATCTGGTTGATGTCTTCTTCTGTGACGTTTAAAAAAAAATCCACAATCCTCTTTATCACTGCTTCTTCAGTTATGACCTTTCCCAATGTCACTCAAGAGACACATTTCCTCCTTCTTGGTACTTTCTCTAGCTGCTCTTTTAATTTTTTAATTAAAAAAAAAGCATATTAGGCCAAATATTACTTCATGCCTTTAAATAATAATAATAAAAAAATATGATATAAGCGAGACGCCCTTTAGGAACCTCTATAGTTTTTACCCAGAACGGACTGCCTCAAGTTGCGTGATATTTTTTTTCTACGTATGTTGGGATTTGTTATGGCACACTTTTTTTAGGACCAACAATGAAGAAAACTGGATCTTCGAAGCAACTGCCAATTTTGTACCTAGGAAAATAGACCCCAAAAGGGCAATTTTTTTAATCACAAGAGTTTGGCCTACGGGAAGAGCCTTAACTTTCCACATTTTTGATGACGGACAAGAGCAGGAAATTAACCGGAAGATAAGAAGTCTGAGATCGTTATACGGAGTTGTTTTCATCGTGCAATGTGAGTTAGAAGGCTAAGCGTCGAAAACGCATACCGTCGAAAACTGGGCCCTCCACGATACAATCACAATGCATGCACAGATGCCGCATGGCTGCATACGTGTATACTTAGCACTACTCGAGCCTCTCTGCTTGATAAGCGCTCAGCAGCTACAAGTTATTTTACTACCGAAAAAACAAGGATTGAGGTAATAATGGGGTTCTTTCTTTATCTTTGGAATTGTGTGGTTTTGTTTTTCTTTTGTTTTTCATTGAAAAACTGAAATCCCAGCGGGTGGAGTGGGGGCGACGATCTTTCATGGGGGGCGTACACCCACACGCCCCCCCAGCTACGCCGCTGCTCAGATTGTTCACGTACGTTGTATTCGCTGTGCAGAAAGCCTTATTGTCTGTGCAGAAAGCCTTATTGGCTGTGCAGAATGCCTTATTGGCTGTGCAGAAAGCCTTATTGGCTGTGCAGAAAGCCTTATTGGCTGTGCAGAAAGCCTTATTGTCTGTGCAGAAAGCCTTATTGGCTGTGCAGAAAGCCTTATTGTCTGTGCAGAAAGCCTTATTGTCTGTGCAGAAAGCCTTATTGGCTGTGCAGAAAGCCTTATTGGCTGTGCAGAAAGCCTTATTGGCTGTGCAGAAAGCCTTATTGTCTGTGCAGAAAGCCTTATTGGCTGTGCAGAAAGCCTAAATCCCTAGCTTTAACTTACAAACTTTAACTGGTATAGCCCCCTCCCCTGCCCCTTGCCCCTTGTGCACAAACAAGAAAACAATATTTGTTTGCATAAATTAGATTACCCGGCCCGGTAGAGAAAATTGCCTCAGTCGTCGGGTGCGTTGCGCGTCTATTTTGTCCAAGGTTTCATAACGCGCGGCTTTGGGGTCAAGTTGAAAGAGTTTCGTCGCGCAATAACGCCTCTCAAACCGCTCTAGAAGACAAGAAGTCTACATTTAATATGTAACTTAATATGTAATTTGTTATCATACGGAGCTCTATAAACTATGCCTGTAATAAACATTATTTCTCAAAAGTTAGAGGGCCCGACGTTTCGATCCTAGCAGGACTAAACAAACAAACAAAAACCCGCAGAAAGGTCCTGCTAGTATCGAAACGTCAGGCCCTCTAACTTTTGAGATTTATTTATTGCAGCTCATTTCAGTCAGTGAGCAGTTTGAAACAGTTTTGTATTAAAGCCCCTACATAACATTGGTAAGATCGAAAAACAGAAATGTTCACAGAACATAAAAATTTGATAGTATTTTCGTAGTATATTATTTTATTAATACTTCAAAGCCACTACACAACACAACATTGGTCGAGGTCAAAGAATAGCATCCATACGTTGTCTGATCCAACATAATTATGCATGAAATAGCACACCGTGAAAATCGTGAAAACCGTGAAAATCGTGAAAACCGCTTCATTTGTTTCGCGAAAATGCAGCATTCAACGCCATACTGTTCCGAAAAATAGTTTAGATCCCAGTGAGATGTAAACTATTTCTTTTACTCATTTCTCGCAAAATGCAACATTTTAGGCAGAAATATTTCAGTGAAAGGTTTCTACTATAACCATCTTCAAACTGTATAAGTTTCATGTAAATCTGTGAATATTTCTGTTTTTCGATCTTACCAATGTTGTGTATTTGTTAGAAAAAAAAGGTGTGTAAGGACTGGTGGAAGTCTACTGATCGTTGCGGACGTGCTGAGGGCAAACACACTGGACGGCGGTCTCGCAGCGTGCACAAATCACGAGGACGAATACGATCCCACAAGGCGTTAAGATTTGGTCGGCAAATGCCTGAAATTTCTGACACAAAACATAATTATTTCCATTTTTTATTCACGTGAACAAAAAACAAAACAAAGGTGATAATTAAACATTCACGGTTTTGGAAAAATCAAAACCGAAAACCGTCTCCAAGGCAAAACTAAACAAAAACGGAAAAACTTAAAAACCGCCCAAACTACAGCCCGCCCCTCTACGAAATTTGGCAGCCCCCATCGCCCCCCCCCCACGAAAAAAATCCTGGCTACGCCGCTGATTGCCACATGTCCAAATAACGGCCATTAATACAAACAAAAATGGAAACGAATCTAGCTATCAGTGCAGTATCGCTTCCACATCCGAGAAACTTCGGTCCACAAACAGTGCCGATCGTGAAAATAGGATGTTTTTGGAGGCGTTGTCCTGTGACCCGCGTAGGTTTATTTATATAGTGGTGTGAACCGCGCAGTACCTGCACGAGGTTCCAGTGGTGCGACGCCTGCGCAGTGGGCTGCGTGGCGAGGGAGCAGCCCGCACCCAGCACCATGATCTTAGTCGTGGAGCGGTTGTAGAGCTCACGGTACATCACATCGGTACCTTTCCCTCCGTTACACTGTTGAAATAAGTAAAATGCACACATGCTTACTGGCTATCTTTTGATCCACTTTTTAGAATAGGCTAAGGCGGTTCCAGGATTTTTGGAACCGGAGAACCACCCTAGCCTATTTACAACGCCTGCAGACGTTTCCATACCAGCATGAACAGATTCTGCCTTTTGAGAAAAATCCAGATTCGTATTTTGGTCTTCTTTTTTAGTCAGTATATAAGCAGTTATCTGTTTGCAACTGTTTTGAATGGTTAAAAAAGATGTAGGCCTATCACTTAGGTTTAAGAATCCCTCCGTCCGATTTATGGCCCTTAAAAGGGTACAATGAAAGGATACAATTATTACTTGACCATTATCATAATCTTCGGGGAATAAAACAAAAAAACAATAATGCCTTTGTGGACGGCCCTGCTGGAATAATTCTACGCCAGACCCATTAACTGGTTTGTCATTGTATACATGTATTGGGTATAGGTAACGTGTCTGAAAGGTTTCGTTCATTGGGGAAAGTACGAGTAGGCACCCTAAGGGTTTTTTGGGCTCCTTCAATAATTTCTTGCACCCCTGTAATCGTGTTTTTGGAATATGGTCCTAGATTCATTAGCCCCGAAATAGACGAAGACCCTTTGAAATCGTTTGCTCCTATTATTATTGGCGATCCATTTTGATGTAACTATAGCCTTCACCTCGTGACTCCTACTTGGCCAGAGACTAATTAACAAAATCCTTGGGGCTACAACTGGGATTCTCTATCCTACATTATCATCAAAGAGTATTAATACACGTCAGGGGGCTTGACTCCTTCAATATCTTCTCGGACTGACAAACCACACTATGGCAGAGGGTTGCAGTTTCTCCATCCCTCACAATTCCTCTCTCCCTCCTCATTCTTCCCAACTCTCTCCCCCTTCTGCCATTTTACCACCGATGTTGCGCAAAGCACCATACTACTAGGCTACTATGATACAGGCCGGATTTTGATTTCTAAATCGGCGACAAACGCCTTGGTCACTGGCTATTTTGGCTTTCAAATAATGTGCTAATATTGTAATTATTTCCTTTTTTTATATTTTTGATTACGTTCGGCCTAGGTTTCAAAAAGGTGCGGAAGCACATAACTATTTCATGCATTGACATTCGTTGACACGACCTAAAAATCGGTATAATTATTAAGGACATACATGTATTTGGAAGGAATTACTGAGCTGGATTATTTATCGTCGGTAGGCTACATTTCCGTTTGTTCAGCTGCCTGTCTGCCACCACAGCTACCAGTAATAAAAAGCACTTTGCACTCGCCATCAGGGCCCAATTTCATGGCTCTGCTTACCATAAGCATAGAATCAGCGCTTTCGGAAGCAAAAATTCTGCGCTTAACGTAAGCGTATTTTACAGCCAATATTATTTCTCGCTTCCGTAAGCGCAAAGTTATTCACCACGCGCATGCGTGAATTGCTGCCCTGCCTAGAATGCAAAATAAATCTCTGCATTGTCGTCTGCTAATTGCCGTTTTTCAAATTATTTTCGGCAAACGAGGTAAAGCAACACCGTTAGGTGTTGAAAACTATAGGGGCCTACCTCGCCCAAACCTGTGTGGGTGAAAATATTTCTAAGCGTTTTGTTTGAATTCGCGGTTGCTCTTGAAATTTATGTCGTCAAATTCAACGGACGACGGCCATTTTCCACCGTTGTTGCGTAGGCCTATGCAAAAATCCTCCGTTAAGCACAGAAATTCCGCGCTAGCTCTTTAAGCGCCGAATCCTTGCTTACGCGATACATGAAATGAATTCTGCGCTTACAGCGTCCCGTAAGCACAAAATTCTGCGTTAAGCTTATCTTATTACCGCACCCAAAGATAAAGTTCGACTGTAAGGGTGAAAAAGCTTTCGAAGAACACGGTGTCTGTTGCCGAAGTCCAACTGAAAGTAAACCCTATGACACTCGATGTGAACAGGCAACTCGGCATTCGTTATAGCGACGTTCCACTGTACTCACATTCGTGCCACTAATATAAGCAAGTCTCGAACACAATTTGTAAGGTGAGACCGTAAGAACACGAACAGAAAATCAGCAGTGGCGCATGACATATTTTTGTTGTCCCGTTAACCCTATAGGACCAATATAAACCCAAGGTGCTATGCCAGTGACTCAGTTGAGATGGTTTCATACTGCTCATATCCTTTTCATCCGAAGCTATTCACAGAAAGGGTTTGCAGTTATATGCAAGTATCCCCGAAAAAAATGGGGAAGAATAGGCCTATGGTATAAGTATGGTTGCAGAAAGAACGACCATGTAGTATTATAGCAGTCAGATTTTAGGGCAGTTTTCCCTATATATACATCTAACATTGAATACATAGTCTTTAAAGAGTCTTATGGACATAGGCCGACATCAAACACAAAAAGTACTCCCAATCTTCTGTAGCCAGGTTAACAGCAATATTGCTTGATTGCTTTATTTCGGTATACTTTTTTCATATAAATTGAAAAATTGGCTGAAACTTTGACTGGACGGGGATTTGAACCCGAGACCTCTGAATTATAGCATTGCACTTCCACCTGAGCTACCCAGCCCTTAGATGGTGGTTTTCCCAAATAGTCAACCAGTCTTTGCCGGGGAGGGGGCGCCAGTCAGAAGCAATAATTCAAACATATAAATCAGTGAGCATCAGTGAAACATAATTAGTGGAAACTAATTATTAATTAATTAACCACAACCTGGATTTTTAGGTTTTGTCAGACGGAGACGAAGCCTGAGCCCGAGTCTAAGCCTTCACTTCGTAAACGGCCATAGTTTCTGCTGTACTGCCCGTTTTCAACTCGCCATAATTTTCGCTAGCGCCCTCCTTTGATTTTGTTAATCGCACAGAAGACGCTGTGATTACTATAAGCTTACTATCAATATGAGTTACTTTGTGATTGGCCAATGTTTACCACCGTCCAAATGTAGACAAAGAATTTCCAGCCAATGGAAACAATTCTTATATCCATGGTCAACCAGTACCAAACATACGCTGTACTACCGTGTTGATGTGTACATGTACTGCACAGGTACACACAATGTCATGTGGCCTGTGTGACTTGTGTTTACACAATAGTTAATACCAAAGATCAAGAGATAAGGGTACAGGCACAGCAGTTTTCGTAGGGGCGTTTTTAGTATGGAAGGAATTGATATAGGCAGAGCGTCATTCTGCCTTTCAGAAAGATCCTGCTATACCGGGATTCAAGGCAATAAGCAGTTGTGGCAACAATTTTGTATATCACTCATCAAGTTGAAAATCGAGACGGTATAAATTGTAAATATAACATAACATGAATGAGTCTTTTGATGAACTTACCTCCGTGTCATTGTGCACAATGACCAATTCGTAACCGGGCAGGACGTTGAGAGAGTTCACGTGCTCGATCCCCAACTGCGTGGCCGGCAGCTGGCCCCATCCACCGGGCCACGCGCCCGATAGCGGATACAGCCCGAGTAGATACAGCGGCGTCGTACCGGCCACAACGCGCGAAGCCGCGAGGAGCACTACGAGCGAAGCCAATGATGCGATGGGCGAGATAAGGGAAAGGGACCCGGAGCGATACATGTTCACGGCGGGTTCTATTTCACATGTCCACAACATCCCCTTAATATACCAAGCCCCGAGTGACCATTAGCGGCGCGTATTATTAGTCGGCAAGAGTTCTTCTTATCCACTCATTCACCTTGGATGCGAATCAGTCACGGAACAGCATATTGTCCACGATAAAGCCTTAAAGACCCTTAAAATGCCCTTTGGAATTCTTTCATACAGATTATTCGATCTCTTATTATTGCATTATTATCATAGACCCATATCTTATTTCAAGTAATACTGTGGAAAGAGGGTGAAAAAATCCTAAGGCCTAAGTTTGGAAGGGGAGAAGCCACGCCCCCAGTGGAGGCCGTCCTTGGTGACATCTTAGAGCCGACTCAAAATCCCTTAGTGATCCGTACAACTATCCAGTCCAATACATCACTGAGCTGACCAGGATGGAGTATCGAAGCCATACAGTGCTGCATCCCCAACAGACCTTTAGCAGGAAGGGAATATTTCTAGTGGGCTTCTAGACGTTTGCGTGCGGTTTCCTGAACAGTTTTCAATAATAATAGAGATTACATCACAAGGCCAACAAAACAATACCAAAGATGAAAACTAGTTCGCGATGAAAAATGCTCATGGGGGAAAATGGCTCTTAAAGGCTACAATGGAAAAAAAATAGGATTTATTTGCTATAATTTTCGATGGACAACTGTCTTTCCATTTACTACTCGACCATTATCATAATCTGTCGGGAATAAAACAAAAAAGCAATAATGCCTTTGTGGACGGCCCTGCTGGAATAATTCTATGCCACACCCATTAACTGGTTTGTCATTGTATACATGTATTGGGTATGGTAATCTAAAGTTTTCTGGATCAAAGTTTTCTCGTTTCAGATCAAGACCCAAGAAACATATACCGCTTTATACCGGTACCTTTAGAAACCCACTGTCGCTCCCTTTATATCCACTTATTTATGGTTCATTCCATAAATCAGGCGTCCAACCTTTGACATTTTGGTGTCTCCACTTATATATATAGGCCTACATAATTAAACCATTCAGATTTCCTATATACACATGACATAAACGTGATTTCGATTAAATAGACCGTGTAAGTTGGCCTCGAGAATGTACGTGTTACCGCGAGATTCCTGACTTCCGGGCTCCTCAATAGGAGGTAAAGCGTGCAGCGTCGAACGTTTATGTTAATATATTTTGTATCGCGCCGATTGAAACAGTTTGAACTATTAGAATAGTGTTTTAGGAATCAAATATTAAAATACAATGTGTAAAGTACGTGATTTTGCACGTTTTATCATTTTGTTCACATGTTACGGTATCCACATGTATAGTACAGTGCAAGGCGCTTTTCTGGCCCGAATGCGAACCACCCCAATTCGGCGCGATACAAGCAGCACGTTTTATATACTGTTCTAACCTTTCCCTTTCAGATCTTTCTTCCGACAGCAGTGGTCGTGTCGTCTCCGGAGTCCTCAAGACTTCGGGGATGAAGCTGAGGCTGATCAACATCTACGCCCCGAACGACCCTGCTGGCAAAACCTCTTTTTTCTCTAACCTGTCTTCTTTTTTCTCAGGAAACCTGCCTGTCTTGCTGGGTGGTGACTTCAACTGCGTGTTGGACAGCCAGCAAGACAGAGCGGGTCATTCTTCTGTGTCATGCGACGGCGGCCAACAAGACCTGGCCCAGTTGACGCGAGATTTCGACCTGTTGAACGGCTGGAGGCAGCTCCATCCTGGAGAGCGTTCCTTCACTTGGAGGAATGCCTCAAACTCCATCCAGAGCCGCCTCGACAGGTTCTATCTGTCTTCTGCTTGCCTCCCTGTGGCTTGCGACCATTTTCCTGTATATCTTTCTGACCATGATGGAATCTCTCTCTCCCTCCGTTTTTCCTCTAGTCCCTCCCGCGGACCCGGCTATTGGAAGTGCAGCACCACGACCTTGGAGGACGACTCCCTACAGCGAGATTTCAGGTCCAAATATCTTGGCTGGCGGTCTCTCAAGAGGGGGTATGACTCCATCTTGGAGTGGTGGGATGACGTCAAGGATCGTAGCAAGTCCTTGATCGTCTCCCATTCATGCCGCCTCGCGAGAGACCGCCGTAAAGTCAAAAAATGCCTTCTTGCCTCCTTTTCGCAGGTCAATGGGCATCTGTCTGAGTCCTTCTCCCTCCGCCGAGGTGTCCGCCAGGGCTGTCCTCTGTCGCCGCTGCTGTACGTGATCTTCATCGAGCCGTTTCCCTCTATCCCCCTCTCTCCCCTCTCTGTTATCCCCTTCTCTCTCTCCCTGCCCTCTCTCAGCTCTCCCTCTCTCTCCCTTCCTTTATCCCCCTCTCTCTCCCTCTATCCCCTCTCTCCATCTCTCTCCCTCAGCTTTCTCTCCCTCTATACCCCTCTCTCAATCTCTTTCCCTCTCTCTCTCCCTTTCTCCCCTCTCTCCCCCTCTCTCCCTCTTTCTCTCCCTATATATCTCTCCACTACCCTTCTCTCCACCTCTCTCTCCCCCCTCTGTCTCCCTCTATCCCCCTCTCTCCCCTCTCTCTCTCCCTCGATCTATCCCCCTCTCTTCCCTCTCACTCTCTCTCCCTCTACCCCTATCTATGCACTCTATGACCTCAAAAATCACCATCTCAAAAGAAAAGTTAACAAAGCATTTCAAAGAGCACTTCTCTGAAAAGGTTATTGACATACCACCTGAGTTAGAACATCCAAATAGTTATGATTATTTGTTTGATACACAGGTTGAAGTAAACGAAGATCCGCCTAACCTTGATGAAATTGCTGAAGTAGTTAAAACATTTAAGAATAATAAATCTGCTGGTAGGCCTACAGATAATCTTCATTGTGAAGGGATGAAGTACCATAGTAGCAAAAATCTTCTTGTATATTTAACCATGCTGACTTCTCTTGTCTGGTCTCTAGTGGCTGTCCCAGAGTCTTGGCTTGCTATGAAGGTAGTTTGCCTCTACAAAAAGGGTTTGAAGTCTCTAGAAGAAAACTACCGGGCACTGTCTATTGGATCAAATCTTAGTAAAATGGTCCCTCGTGTAATTTTAAACAGGTTGCAGGAAACCTATGAGCTGAAACCTATGAGCATTTCTGAATCCCAATTTGGTTTTAGAAAAGGTCGGTCAACTGTGGATGCAATCTTTGTCATCAAGAATGTTATTCAAAAGCATGCTGGGCCTTTTGTTTTAGTCTTTGTTGACTTAACAGCGGCGTATGATCATATCCTTAGAGATTTTTTTTTCGGGTTTTAGAACTACGCACCGGTGCCAAACTTCTTGTGCACATTCTCAGAAAATTATATGATGGTACAACTGCATGTATTGCTGGGACTAAATTAAAGTTTGATATTTTATCTGGCTGTAGACAGGGAGGCCTTGAAAGTCCAACATTGTTTAACTTCTATTTTGATTTTGTCCTGAAAGTGTGTTCAAAGGCTATTGACAGAAAATATCCAGGTGGATGGGGTGTCTCCTTTGATTACCGTATTCCTAGCGAATGCACGAACAGGGAACAAAGGAAAACCAAGAAAATGAATGGAGTTGAAATAGTGCGGTGGCTCTTGTATGCCGATGATTTGGTTTTATTTTGTATGAGCATTGCTGAGGCACAGGGAATTATGAATATAATGAACACCACTTGTAAACATTTTGGCTTAACAATTTCTTTCAAAAAAACTAAAGTGATGCAATTTAATACATCTACGAGTGACATAAATCTTGTCATTGATGGTACTGAACTTGGAAATGTGTCTGAATTTTGCTATCTTGGCCACACCATCTTCAATGATGGCAGAAATTCCACTGACCAAAGAATTGCTAAGGCTGCAGCTAAATTTTATGAACTCAAGGGGGTCCTTTGTGACAGGGAAGTACATAGTACATATGCCCATTCGGACTAAAATACTTGAAGCATGTGTTCGTCCTAGACTAGCATATGCTACCCAATGCTGGAGGCCAAGTGAGAAAGAAATAAAAAGGCTTGAAAGTAATTGGTGTGGTTTTCTAAGGCGAATGATCAAGGATGGATTCCGCAGGAAACCATCACTAGTAGAAGGCGAAATTAATCATGCCCTTTTCTTTGCTAATATTGATCTAGAGCGCATAACAAAAAGTCAACCACTACGGGATTATATTAATGTCCAGTATCTGAAGTACATAGCTCATATATGTCGTAGGGAAAATACAAATTTGACCAAGCTTAGTTTATTTTTTATCCCTAGAGTCCCATACTATCGAGATCCCTGGATAGGTATCTCAGGACTACTGGGTGATCTTTCTATTGAGCAGATTAAAAGAGAAACACAGTCGAAGACTGGTTTCACCAGGCTCCTAGGAGTCCTGACTCATGCATATATGAAGCCTAAAGCTTCAAAATGAGGACCTAAACTGTACTGTACTGTACCCTCTCTCTCCGTTTCGAAACCTCTCTCTCTCTCCCTCTACCCCTCTCTCCTCTCTCTCCCTCTCTCCCCTCCATTTCCCTATCTCTCCCCTGTCTCCCTCTATCCCCCCTCTCTCTCTCCGTCTCTCTCTCCCTCTCTCTCCCTCTATCCACTCTCTCCCCGCTCTCTCTCCCTCTCTCTCCCTATCTCTCTCCCTCTCTCTCCCCCCTCTCTCTCCCTCTATCCCCCTCTCTCTCCCCTATATATCTCTCTCCCTCTACCCCTCTCTCTCCCTCTCCCCTGTTTCTCCCCCTCTATCCCCTCCCTCTCCCTCTCCCATATCTCTCTCCCTCTACCCCCCTCTCTCTCTCCCTCTCCCCTGTTCTCCCCCTCTATCCCCCCTCTCTCTCTCCCTCTCCCATATCTCTCTCCCTCTACCCCCTCTCTCTCCCTCTCCCCTGTCCCCCCCCTCTATCCCCCCCTCTCTCTCTCCCTCTCCCATATCTCTCTCCCTCTATCCCCCTCTCTCTCCATCTCCCCTTTTTCTCACCCTCTATCCCCCTCTCTTTCTCCCCTCTCTCTCTCTCCCTCTCTCCTCCCTCTCTCCACCTCTCTCTATCCCTCTATGAAGTTACACTGTAAAAACGTAATGCATATGAGTGTTGGGCAAAATCGTTTGGCTAACACTAGATCAAAATTCTGCGAGATTGGGATTGGTTTTAGCCGGCAGAATCCTACAGAGCTTGAGTGGGAAGTTTGCGGCGACACGTGACACCAATAAATTTACCTCTACAGAGATGGAGTATATGGCTCTGAAAAGAGCAGATTAACCGGCTTTTTTCTAAGCAATATTTCATCTCGAACTGCAAACTATAGTCAGAATGCAAAATAAATATTATTGACAGAACCCAAATAATTGCAATCCTTTAATTAATCGCGCGTTTTCCATCATTATTGACGAAGAACACCAACAAAGAGAGTATGGATCGCGCTGCCAAAGAGCAGCGAGACAAACAAACAGCAGACTATGAGAAGAGGTGGGAACAAGAGCGAGAAAGACCGTCTGAGGTCACCCACAACCATAGGGTGCAGAACACTAAATCGAGCTCCCATTGAACACTGTACAAAAACACTCACTTTCGAAGTCAATTATCCCACACCCAAAAGTCTCTCAGTTCTTGTAGCTAAACTGGAAATTGTAGTTTGGACCTTCATTTCTCAGATTCTTTTCAATTTTAGTGCCCTTAGACAATTAATTTTTTGGCTAATTACCCCCAGAAAAACAACACCAAAATGTGTTGCCGTGACTAGTGTATACTCAGCATTTGACCTCATTTTTGGGAGGAGGATCAGGGTCGTCATTGAAGGATCACAGCGGCAGCGGCGTAGCTACGGGGGGGCGTGGGGGGCGTACGCCCCCCCATGAAAGATCGCCCCATGAAAGATCGCCCCCCCCACTCGCCCCCCCACTGGGATTTGAGTTTTTTCAATGAAAAACAAAAGAAAATCAAAACCACGCAATTCTAAAGATAAATTAAGAACCCCATTATTACCCCAATTCATGTTTTTTCGGTAGTAAAATAACTTGTAGCTGCTGAGTGCTGATGATCTTGCAGAGGCTTGAGTAGCGCAGCGTATACGTATGTATACATGTATGTACATGTACATGTACGTGTATGCAGCCATGCGGTCGCTGTACACGTACATGTACATGTTCAGTGTACACAATGTACATATTGTACATGTGTACATGTACACAGTGTGCAAGGACGTGTTATGTCTTGTTGCAATGCTGCGCGTAGTCTGGTTTCGGCCCCACTGATCCTTTAGTGTCACTATGGCTTCACTAGATGGAAACTAGACCTAGACTTGACAAGGTCTCTAACGTCGGTCATAATAAAATGTGCTACACTTTTCAACCTCGGCCATTATCTGGGTGCACGATGCAATTAGCTTTCGATCGGTACCGGTTTGAATGCACTTTCAGCGTTTCTAAGTTATAGTTCCATATTTCGGAATGTTGTTTCCGCGTAATTTGATATTATTCCTTAGTCATTAATTTTGAAACGGTGGTATGGAAAGAAAGAGGAATATACAGGCTTCAATTTGAGGGTAATTTTTAGTCCGAGTAACTTGGACCTGACAATTCACCCTTTTTTTAAATCAAATTTTAAAATTTTGAGGTTCGGGTGACTGTAGGGTCCAATACCGAGTCCAAACCCTGCTGGTGCGTAGTCCGAGTACCGTAACTAGACCCTTACAATCGCCCTTTTAAAAAAAATTGAGGGGTCGGGCGATAGGAGGGTCCAAGGAATCCTGCTGAGAAACACGGTAAGTAACTATGTGTTGGACTCCATGACTACCCCCGACCCAAACCCCGAGATTTTACCCCGAAAACACCCGTGAAACCGTCCCACGTACCCATCTTTGGATTAAGTGAGAATCACACGAACATTTCTCCTTTTTCCCCAAACGTGAGTAAAACAAATAACCAGTACACTGTATTGAAATCGGTGATTCTCACGTAATCCAAAGATGGGTGCGTGGGACGGTTTCACGGGTGTTTTCGGGGTAAAATCTGGGGGTTTTGGTACCGGTAGTCATGGAGTCGAACACATAGTTACTTACCGAGTTTTCCAGCAGGATTCCTTGGAGCCTACTATCGCCTGACCCCTCAAAATTTAAAAAAGGGCGATTGTAAGGGTCCAAGTTACTTGGACTAGCTGGTGAGTACAAACCGCTAACACATTTCAACCAAAAAACTACCCGACCGAAACCCCCAGATTTACCGCCGAAAACACCCGTATCACCATCCTACGTGGTCATTTTTGGATTCAGTGAGAATCACAGAATTCAATAATGGTCATTTGTATTGCTCACGTTTGGGGAAAAAGGAGCAATTTCCCCTCTTTTGATCGAGAACATTCTCTCCCGTGCGACGAGCACAGTATTACTGTGCACGTTTTATGTAAACCGATGATGTCACGGTGCTCGCGGACCTGTCAAAACATCACTGATTTGCGTGTATACTTGTACAGTATAACCGTTTCAATTTGAAATCCAAGATGCCCGCCTAATTTTGGCTCGTCGCACGGGAGAGAATGTTCTCGATCAAATGAGGGGAAATTTCTCTTTTTTCCCCAAACGTGAGTAATACAAGTGACCATTATTGAAATCTGTGATTCTCACTGAAGCAAAAAATGGCCGCGTAGGACGGATCAGTATGCAATTTTCAACTTCCGAAATCTCCAAAAATATCAGGCAAATCCTAAATTTTTCTTGAATTCTAGAAACATTTTTTTCTTACATAAAATAAATTATTGAAAATTGTCTCAGTCGTCGGGTGCACTGCGCGTCAATTTTGTCCAAGGTTTCATAACGCGCGGCTTTGGGGTCAAGTTGAACGATTTTCGTCGCGCTATAACGCCTCTCAAACCGCTCTAAGAGACAAGAATTCTACATTACTTTAATATGTTTTCACAAGCCCGGGTTTTTGAAAACCTTTACAAGTATAGTCGAGTGATCTTAAGTTTATATCCGGTAGACAAATATATTTTTGTATACACGTTCTGCATTGATTTGTTTGACTGGTCGGAGCGCGTACTTCGGTTGACCGCGAAACGCGAAACATCCTTGGTAACTTGTTATCATACGGAGATCTATAAACTATGCCTGCACATGCAATAAACATTACATTATTCGTTAGAAAACAAGTGTGTAAAGACTGGTGGAAGTCTACTAATCATTCCGGACGTACTGAGTGCACACACACTGGACGGTGGTCTCGCAGCGTGCACAAATCACGAGGACGAGTACAATCCCACAAGGCGTTTTTTTTATGACGATTTGGTCGACAATATTGCCTTAATTATTTGCATTTTTAACTCATGTGAAAAAAAACCCAAAGGTGATTAACCATTCATGGTTTTGCAAAAATCAAAACCGAAAACCGTCTCCAAGGCAAAACTGAAAAACCTTGAAAAATCGAAAAACCTTGAAAAACCGAAAAACCGCCCAAACTACAGTCCGCCCCCCCACGAAATTTGGCAGCCCCCCCATCGCCCCCCCATGAAAAAAATCCTGGCTACGCCGCTGCACAGCGGTGACCCCAACGAGGATCATAAAAGAGGTCGCGTGGTGACCCTACTGAGGATTATAAAAATGCGGTAACGTTACGAAACCGATCAATGGATATCAATCGATAAAAATACATGTAGTTGGATTATTGGGGCGATGCGTGTCTGGGCATGTTCCCCAGCATTTTGGCAATGTCATAAGCGCTGAGTATAAGAAACGGGAATTTTTAATTAAGTGAAATGGACTGTACTTCGGAACTCTATACTTGACACTGTTGATTTTTAGCTTTTCCGCCGCTTCCAGCGACGCGGAAAAGCATTGTTGTTGTTGACGAAGCACAGGGGTTCTGTAAAAAGCACTTTGGGCATTGAACACATTCCGATTTTTTTCAAACTTAGCAAATTCTTAGAGCTCAAGCTGAAATTTGTCCTAACGTCCTTGAAATCGTCATGACGTCATCACGTGTCACGTGACATCGGTTTAAAGGCGCAAATTTCAAACTCCATTAAAAGGAAAAGTAGAACTTCGTTTGGTTTCAACTTGGTTTCAACTATATTAAGTCGGGAAAAGGTGTATCCAAAAATGCCATCATTTGATTGTGACGTCACCTCATGAATATTTAATGAGGTCATTAACTTTTCAGATTGTAACATTGAAATGAGCATATTTGGCCAACTGAGCAAGATTGTTTTTCATTTTTGTGTTTATAGCTTTTGGGAACATAGTTTAGAAACACCTTCCGGGGCCAAAATGACATGACGCTATCGTGACGTCATCAAAGTGCGTGTTTTTAAAACACATATTTGCCAATGGTCAATCTTCTCGAAATTTGGTGGGCATTTAGCTATTGGGCTAGGCATTCCAAATCCTGAGTTTGAAACCAGTAATTTACCATTGTTCAGAATTATTATGATTTTTTGAATATTATAATTGTTAACCTCCAACCATCTGGTTCGGGTAACGTTGGTTTCACTAGCTGTATTGGCAAAGACAATGGAGAGATGGTCCGAATGCACACAGTCGCTTTGCTAAACAATGTGAAAGTGACTGTGCATTGTGCACATTCAACCCACACTCTCCCCTGTCTGGGCAAATACCAACAAAATAATGGGGGTGTACATTTTCTCATTCTGGAGGGGCTACACAACATAGGGGTTTTCTCACTCTGGAGGGCTATACTACAGAGAGGTTCTACAACATGAATTTTTTGTTTAAGAGAACCAGATGCGGAAAAGCGTTATGTTCTGTTTGCCAACAGACATAAATCTCTAGTTAGCTTTTCCGCCGCGAAGCGGAAAAGCTATTGTTTTTGTTCGGATTATTTTTTTTTCTTCTTATCGGAAAAATCCCGTAGACAAAGCACAGGGTTTTTCTGTCGGGCACTTTTGCCATTGAACACACTTGGATTTTTTTCAAACTTGGCAAATGGATAGAGCCAATGCTGAACTAGTGCACGGTGGTCTTGAAAACTCACCACGTGTCACGTGACAGCGCTTTAAAGGTGCAAATTTCTAACTCCAATAAAAGCAAAAATGCAATTCCGTTTGGTTTCAATTTTGCACTATATCTAAGTTTGGAAAAGGTGTATCCAAAAATTGCCCTCATTTGATCGTGACGTCATCTCATGAATATTAATGAGGTCATGAACTTTTGCGATTTTAACATTCAATTGAGCATATTTGGCCAACGGAGCAAGATTTTTTTCATTTTTTCGGTTATATCTATTGGGATGTAGTTTAGAATCACCCTCCGGGGCCAAAATGCCATGACGCAATTGTGACGTCATCAAAATGCGTGTTTTTAAAACACATATTAGCCAATGCTCAATCTTCTTGAAATTTAGTCGCCAGTTAGCTATTGGGCTAGACATTCAAAATCATGAGTTTGGAACCAATCGACCATTGTTCATAATTATTATGATTTTGTTAATGTTATAATGAAGTCCCATACACTTTGTGCACGAAATATGCACGTGCGTTTTGGGGTAGAAATTGAGGTTACGGGTTCGAATCCCGCTGATGTCATTTTTTTTTTTTAAGAGAAACAGATACGGAAAAGCATTATGTTCTGTTAGCCAACGGACATAAATCTCGTTTCTTCTTCTTTCTATTTCCTTTGTTAAAAGTAAGAACGCACTCCAGTAAATAGTATGGTCTGTAGACGTTTTGTGGACTTTGAAGCCTTTTAATTCATTTCAAAATGCAAGTGCAATCGATACAAATAGGCGGAATTTATATATTGGGGCGATGCGTGTCTGGGCATGTTCCCCAGTATTTTGGCAATGTCATAAGCGCTGAATATAAGAAACGGGAATTTTTAATTAAGTGAAATGGACTGTACTTCTGAACTGTAATTGACACTTGAATTTGTCTTCTTCTTTTTATTTCCTTTGTTAAAAGTAACAACGCACCCCAGTAAATAGTATGGTCTGAAGACGTTTTGTTGACTTTGAAGCCACATTTCATTATTTTCAAAATGCATGTGCAGAGACACGTAGTTTGAGTATTCCCCTAGTCAAGCAAAGCAAAACAAAACGAAACACGCGTACACAACTAAATGAAAGACGACACTACTTGCCTAAAACCAATCGGAACTCACCAGAACATTCCTGAAGTGGCCAACGGCCAACATACAGTTTTAAGTATTTTATTCGTTATTTCACGCAAACAGTAAAACATACAATGTTTAGTGTATAGTCAAGGCTACCTTAAGAAAAATCACACAGTAAAGTAAAAAGTAAATTAGTTAAGTAAAATAAATAAATGTAGGGGGTACCTCCAGGAGTGTTAACCATGTATAACCAGCTATTTGTTCTGTATAAACCTATAGCTCCCGGATGGTACTGCCTAGCCTAGAGGTAGATACATGTTTATTTTTAGATATGATTCCTTAGTGATCCGTTTTCAAACTATTCGTATATACCTTGGGAACTTTTGCTAGGAGTACGTACCATGCTCGCCTAACGAACGAATGGTACAAAGCTACTGCAGGATACCCATTTTCAGTATTACTAGGCAATGGCCGCTGACCAGCACAAGCTGGACATGAATACGGTATCCCCTTCCTGTTTACGCAAGCAGGATTAGCTGACGTCACTACACGGTGACTCATTTTTCGCCTACTCATTTTGCTCATTTCCTACTCATTTTGCTCATTTTGCTCATTTCCTGCTCATTTTGCTCATCGACCTGCTCATTTTGCTCTCATAAAGAAATAGGATTCTCTAATCATTACCATCTCTAATTTTGTCTTCCGCTTTCATAATGTCGGCACAAGCCGAGAAATCGGCATGGTGTTTAACCATTACCCTGTCGAGGGCCTTGTCAACTTCCATGCCTTTATCAAGTTTTTCTTTGAGATCTGCGAGGATAACTTGGTGGGTTTCATTTTCTTCAAGATGCAAGTAACTTGACAGGAAATCCTTGTAGTTGTCAAAGAAGATTCTCTTGACTGCCAAGCGGGTTTTCCTATTGGCTTTGTCTTCGGCTTGATCTCCGTCCATACCATTGTCGATGTACTTGTGTTTCTCATTCCACATATCTTTGGTTGCCTCTTTGGCCTCTTTCAACCAGTCTTGGTAAGCGATATTATCTTCCAATTCAGAGCTGCTCATTTCTACTCATTTTTTTGCTCCTGTCTGCTCACGTCTGCTCACGTCTGCTCACGTCTGCTCACGTCTGCTCACGTCTGCTTATTTCTACTCATGTCTGCTCACGTCTGCTCATTTCTACTCATGTCTGTGCTCATGTCTGCTAATTTCTACTCATGTCTGCTCGTTTCTGCTCATGTCTGCTCATGTCTGCTCATGTCTGCACACGTCTGCTCATGTCTGCTCATATATGCTCATGTCTGCTCATTTCTACTCATGTCTGTGCTCATGTCTGCTAATTTTGTTTACTCATGGAGTCCTCATCACTGTCCATGTGACGTGCCGTACCCTGAGCACGGGTCTTTCGCCGACGGTTCATCTGGGGTGTGGCTGGTATGTTTTCAGCCTCCTGGGGGAAACATTCAGGGTTAGTGCCAACATTTAGTGTTAGTACCAACATTCAGGGTTAGGACCAACATTTAGCGTTAGGACCAACATTCAGGGTTAGGACCAACATTCAGGGTTAGGACCAACATTCAGGGTTAGGACCAACATTCAGGGTTAGGACCAACATTCAGGGTTAGGACCAACATTCAGGGTTAGGACCAACATTCAGGGTTAGGACCAACATTCAGGGTTAGGACTAACATTCAGGGTTAGGACCAACATTCAGGGTTAGGACCAACATTCAGGGTTAGGACCAACATTCAGGGTTAGGACCAACATTCAGGGTTAGGACCAAAATTCAGGGTTAGGACCAACATTCAGGGTTAGGACCAACATTCAGTGTTAGGACCAACATTCAGGGTTAGGGCCAACATTTAGGGTTAGGACCAACATTCAGGGTTAGAACCAACATTCAGGGTTAGTGCAAATATTCAGGGTTAGGGCCAATATTAAGGGTTAGGACCAACATTCAGGGTTAGGACCAACATTCAGGGTTAGGACTAACATTCAGGGTTAGGACCAACATTCAGGGTTAGGACCAACATTCAGGGTTAGGACCAACATTCAGGGTTAAGACCAACATTCAGGGTTAGGACCAACATTCAGGGTTAGGACCAACATTCAGGGTTAGGACCAGCATTCAGGGTTAAGACCAACATTCAGGGTTAGGACCAACATTCAGGGTTAGGACCAACATTCAGGGTTAGGACCAACATTCAGGGTTAGGACCAACATTCAGGGTTAAGACCAACATTCAGGGTTAGGACCAACATTCAGGGTTAGGACCAACATTCAGGGTTAGTGCAAATATTCAGGGTTAGGGCCAACATTCAGGGTTAGGACCAACATTCAGGGTTAGAACCAACATTCAGGGTTAGTGCCAATATTCAGGGTTAGGGCCAACATTCAGGGTTAGGACCAACATTCAGGGTTAGGACCAACATTCAGGGTTAGGACTAACATTCATGGTTAGGACCAACATTCAGGGTTAGGACCAACATTCAGGGTTAGGACCAACATTCAGGGTTAGGACTAACATTCAGGGTTAGGACCAACATTCAGTGTTAGGACCAACATTCAGGGTTAGTGCAAATATTCAGGGTTAGGGCCAACATTCAGGGTTAGGAACAACATTCAGTGTTAGGACCAACATTCAGGGTTAGTGCAAATATTCAGGGTTAGGACCAACATTCAGGGTTAGGACCAACATTCAGGGTTAGGACCAACATTCAGGGTTAGGACCAACATTCAGTGTTAGGACCAACATTCAGGGTTAGTGCAAATATTCAGGGTTAGGACCAACATTCAGGGTTAGGACCAACATTCAGGGTTAGTGCAAATATTCAGGGTTAGGGCCAACATTCAGGGTTAGGACCAACATTCAGGGTTAGGACCAACATTCAGTGTTAGGACCAACATTCAGGGTTAGTGCAAATATTCAGGGTTAGGGCCAACATTTAGGGTTAGGACCAACATTCAGGGTTAGAACCAACATTCAGGGTTAGTGCCAATATTCAGGGCTAGGGCCAACATTCAGGAATAGGACCAACATTCAGGGTTAGGACCAACATTCAGGGTTAGGACTAACATTCAGGGTTAGGACCAACATTCAGGGTTAGGACCAACATTCAGGGTTAGGACCAACATTCAGGGTTAGGACCAACATTCAGGGTTAGGACCAACATTCAGGGTTAAGACCAACATTCAGGGTTAGGACCAACATTCAGAGTTAGGACCAACATTCAAGGTTAGGACCAACATTCAGTGTTAGGACCAACATTCAGGGTTAGTGCAAATATTCAGGGTTAGGGCCAACATTTAGTGTTAGTACCAACATTCAGGGTTAGGACCAACATTCAGGGTTAGGACCAACATTCAGGGTTAGGACCAACATTCAGGGTTAGGACCAACATTCAGGATTAAGACCAACATTCAGGGTTAGGACCAACATTCAGGGTTAGGACCAACATTCAGGGTTAGGACCAACATTCAGGGTTAGGACCAACATTCAGGGTTAGGACCAACATTCAGGGTTAGGACCAACATTCAGGGTTAGGACCAACATTCAGTGTTAGGACCAACACTCAGGGTTAGTGCAAATATTCAGGGTTAGGGCCAACATTCAGGGTTAGGACCAACATTCAGGGTTAGAACCAACATTTAGGGTTAGTGCCAATATTCAGGGTTAGGGCCAACATTCAGGGTTAGGACCAACATTCAGGGTTAGGACCAACATTCAGGGTTAGGACTAACATTCATGGTTAGGACCAACATTCAGGGTTAGGACCAACATTCAGGGTTAGTGCAAATATTCAGGGTTAGGACCAACATTTAGGGTTAGGACCAACATTCAGGGTTAGTGCCAACATTCAGGGTTAGGACCAACATTCAGGGTTAGTGCCAACATTCAGGGTTAGTGCCAACATTTAGGGTTAGGACCAACATTCAGGGTTAGTGCCAACATTCAGCGTTAGGACCAACATTTAGGGTTAGGACCAACATTCAGGGTTAGTGCCAACATTCAGGGTTAGGACCAACATTCAGGGTTAGTGCCAACATTCAGGGTTAGGACCAACATTCAGGATTAGTGCCAACATTCAGGGTTAGGACCAACATTCAGGGTTAGGATCAACATTCAGGGTTAGGACCAAATTCAGGGTTAGTGCCAACATTCAGCGTTAGGACCAACATTCAGGGTTAGGACCAACATTCAGGGTTAGTGCCAACATTCAGGGTTAGGACCAACATTCAGTGTCAGGACCAACATTCAGGGTTAGTGCAAATATTCAGGGTTAGGGCCAACATTCAGGGTTAGGAACAACATTCAGTGTTAGGACCAACATTCAGGGTTAGTGCAAATATTCAGGGTTAGGACCAACATTCAGGGTTAGGACCAACATTCAGTGTTAGTGCCAACATTCAGGGTTAGTGCCAACATTCAGGGTTAGGACCAACATTCAGTGTTAGTGCCAACATTCAGCGTTAGGACCAACATTTAGGGTTAGGACCAACATTCAGGGTTAGTGCCAGCATTCAGGGTTAGGACCAACATTCAGGGTTAGTGCCAACATTCAGGGTTAGTGCCAACATTTAGGGTTAGGACCAACATTCAGGGTTAGTGCCAACATTCAGCGTTAGGACCAACATTTAGGGTTAGGACCAACATTCAGGGTTAGTGCCAACATTCAGGGTTAGGACCAACATTCAGGGTTAGTGCCAACATTCAGGGTTAGGACCAACATTCAGGATTAGTGCCAACATTCAGGGTTAGGACCAACATTCAGGGTTAGGATCAACATTCAGGGTTAGGACCAAATTCAGGGTTAGTGCCAACATTCAGCGTTAGGACCAACATTTAGGGTTAGGACCAACATTCAGGGTTAGTGCCAACATTCAGGGTTAGGACCAACATTCAGGGTTAGTGCCAACATTCAGGGTTAGGACCAACATTCAGGGTTAGTGCTAACATTCAGGGTTAGGACCAACATTCAGGGTTAGGATCAACATTCAGGGTTAGGACCAACATTAAGGGTTCGGACCAACATCCAGGGTTAGTGCCAACATTCAGGGTTAGTGCCAAAATTCATGGTAAGGATCAACATTCAGGGTTAGGACCAACATTAAGGGTTAGTGCCAACATTCAGGGTTAGGACCAACATTCTGGGTAAGTGCCAACATTCAGGGTTAGGACAAACATTCAGGGTTAGTGCCAACATTTAGGGTTAGGACTAACATTCAGGGTTAGGACTAACATTCAGGGTTAGGACCAACATTTAGGGTTAGGACCAACATTCAGGGTTAGTGAAGACATTCAGGGTTTGTGCCAACATTAAGGGTTTGTGCCAACATTCAGGGTTAGGACCAACATTCAGGGTTAGGGCCAACATTCAGTTATGTCTGTGGCGTTAACAACGAACATGTATAGCGCCCTCTATTGTATATTGAAGGAAAAGCTTGAAATGTTGGTACATTGTATTGGGAACATTGGTAACGCGTGATGGTGAGTAATTATAATGCTGAATTATTGTTTCGGTAATGATGTTGCCTTACTAAAACAAATAAATGCATAGACAATTTCTTGAATGAATGAACTGCATGGCAGGCTGGATGGATGAATAATGGGATAAAATAAAATAACCAAAAATGTCATCGGGAAACCTTCAAATTAACCGATTTCATTAAAACAAAAACAGGCGTATATTTTATCAAGGTCACCCAATCCTGCTCTGTAAATAGGTCCATCTCATCTAGTTTCATGATTGGTTTAGCTAATTGGGGAGCACGCGAGTTATTATAATTCCATTTGATAAGATATAAAAACTGATAACTTATCTCAAAGATCATTCGCAGATACTGTATTTCGTGAGTTATCATTCCTATTACCCCATGTATTAGAAGGGAGATTTGTTTACCTCCATGAAATTACCGTTTGTGCTGCTCTCTCGCTTATTTGATATCGTGGGACAAACAATGAGCCACACCTTGAAATCCCCCCTAAGTTTAATCATAATGTTTAGGCTTGGCCATTGCTACGGTAACTCATACAATTATAATGCCCTATTATACCATTATACCTTGGTCACGGACGCGGGCACAGTATATTAGTGATTGTGGCTCTTTAAGAAATCTTCTCTTTTGGCCCTCACAATAGGCTACAGTTAATTAATCTATATAGGCTAAAGCCTGTGCCGTAGCTTTCATCCCTGCATGTTAATGACAGTTGTGCAATGCACCTTTACTATAGGCCTAGTTTTCTCCACAAGCTGATGGAGGAAATGCCCAGGGCACCACGGGAAATCACAATCGCAAAGCGTGTGCTGCGACTGCTGCCGAACACCGAACACGAGTCGAGTTGAACGCCTGTGCAGCTCCTCGTTGGTGTCAACACGCTCTTCAACGTCAACATGTTCCCCTAGGTGCCTAAACATTATTATCGGACCTTGCGGACCAAGCGCGCTCGCTGTGCGGCACGGGTACTACCTGACCGAAGTATTGTAGGACTAGGGAGCATGTTGACACCGAAGAGCTGCACAAACGCCTAAACACTCTCTTCCATTCGTTCATGGGTGGAGAGACACTATAAGTTTCGATCAGATCGTCTCAAAGGAAACAATCATCACAAGCAATTTCTTAAAATTGGGCAATAATTTTGAGCAGTTACACACCGTACCACACGGCCATAGTTCATGTAACGATACTTTTGTAAGCAAAATAGAATGACGTTTCTCTTCATTGGAATTGACATTTACCGTATGCTCTCGAGTTCCATGACAATAATTATTATTATGCAATAGAAAGAATTAATTGTAAAGTAAGCATGAACGGATCATCTCGGAGTCACTTTTTGCTTTACACATCATAACATAACATTTATTTCAATGCTGGCACTGGTTAACAAATACTATTCACCGCAAGTGAACAAAATACAATACAAGAATGTGATAGAATATAAGATTATCAATGCAGAAACATAATCGATAACCAAGTATAAACAAGTTCTTCCTTTGAGCCCTTGTTACATACATGTACCTATGGCATATACAGAGATTATACAATGCTCGTCGTTCCGCTTCCGTTCATCTTCGTATTTTCAAAAGTAATCCCAAAGTATAGTTTCTGTTCGATGCGGAATTTACTTACATTACTATTCCAAGATATATTCCTGTGATACATCATGTGTATGCACTTAGGATGTGATTCAAGAGAATTGACGTTAAGGGTTTTCAAGTTCGTGTTTATGATTCACTGGGTTTTTACGGCATAATTCTTATTTCCTACTGGGTGTTTTCTACTGGATGTTTCCTACTGGATGTTTCCTACTGGATGTTTCCTACTTGATGTTTCCTACTGGAAGATGAATATGCGGCAAAAGATGATAAATAAATATGCGGCAAAAAATTCCCTGGCATAATAAGGGCGGGCATAGAATAACCCTTCAACCGATGGTAACTCAGGTAACCACGAAGAGCATCTCGCTCGCGGAGTGATGACTGTTGGGCAATGCTAACATAAATAAGACCATTGTGATGTAGTTCACGAGCTCAGATTACGGTTATTGTACTGTCACCAGCTGGCTCAACACACCGCATTCGTTAAGCCATAGGTTCAAGTCTAGTTATGCAATCAAGTGGCTTTGCTTAGTCTATTTTTAAATAGTCTCAAATCACTGTGCGGAATAAAACGATATTCCGCAGACAATCGCCAAAAAGCCAATAGAGCACCATGAAATGCGCGAACTTTCGGAAAACCTTCATTGCGCAACTGCCATGTTTTGTTTTGGTGAAGAAGAATGCAACTAAAATAATAGACAACTGCAACCAACAGAGGGGGCTATAATTATTGTAATGGTGTAGCAGATATGTTCCAATGGGTCATAAGTGATGGTTTACTGCATTTAGAGGATGAAATAGGCATAAGTGGCTAACAATATTTCATGGACATTCTAGAAAAAAAAACCCAGTACCTTTCACTAATTACGTCATTTGGGTTAGGGTGCACTGGGTCAAACGTCAAACTAGGATGTCATTTTCGCTCATCACAATCATGTGCTGCTTAGATGGTGAAGTGATTTCGACTTATTAAAATATTCTATTGAATTAAACAGAGCCTCTCACGTACTATGTTGATAAAGAGAGACAATTCATGGAATAGTAGAGCCTCCATTGGTCGAATTTGCGTTCCTGTACGTCGCCATCTTTTCGAAGGTGCCGCCGCCGATTGCGGGGGGGGGGGGGGGTTGACGTTTTTACGGCGAACTGCAGTATGAGGTGCATGCCCGGATGTGCGCCCTACTGCGTGCAGTTTGTATGCACTCGCCAGCTAAACGATGGCAGTACTGCCAGGCTTTTGGCTGTAAAAATGCCAGCGGGAAAAAAGATGGAAAACACTTTCCATGCAATTCCCAACCGGGCACCACATACAGCAGTTCCCCGTCAAAAATGTCACCCCCCCCCCCCCGCAACCGGCAGATTCCAATATGCTAATTAGCGGACACCATTAATTTTGGCAAGGGGATCTTTTTGGCAGGACACCTTCACGCACCCCGTCAGCGTATGAGCCGCGTACATTGGATGTATTGTGCGTCCACGTCATGTAGATGTATGCCCTAATGATGTACAACAGCGCAGATACGACGTACAGAATAATTAGTACCGTTGGACCTGTACCTGCGATCAGATAGCGCATTGTAACTTTTGAGAAACGCACAGTGTGTTATAATTATGTAAGCAGCTGGAAGGAAAATAACCTCCTTAGGCCGAGGAGATGACCCGAAACAAATCAACTTCAAGAGTCGACTGGAATTACTGCTCTTCCAATAAAACGAGTGAAGGGTAGTACCAGTTGGATCTGTAAAATAAATGTTGAAGATCCTGTCATAAGACTTAAATTTGTATAATTATATTAAACTGAGAATTAATGAAGCAATAACTAGTGTTGTTGACTCGAGTCGCTGACTCGGACTCGAGTCGGACTCGAGTCGCTATTTTTCAGACTTGAGACTTGACTTGACTTGAAAGAAAAAGACTCGAGACTTGACTTGACTTGAAAGGAAAATGACTTGAGACTTGACTTGACTTGGAAAAAAATTGACTCGAGACTTGACTTGACTTGGAAAAAAATGACTCGAGACTTGACTTGACTTGTTAAATTTTGACTTGAGACTTGACTTGACTTGGAAAAAAAAGACTTGGTTACAACACTGGCAATAACAAAGCAATATTTACAAGAATTAATACATAATTATGTACACATATGTATAATAAAAATGTGTCGACACAGGATGGTCCCAAGTAGAGTCTGGCGTCCTGCGTCTGTGTGTGTTCGGAGTTTGCTCGGAGAACGAAATGAATCTTGGCAGACAGCGGGTTATTTTTAGTTGATCTAGCACCTTCCTCAATTATTATTACTGAATCGAATTTGCACAGTGGGTTCACATACAATTATACATTCAAGAAAAGAAAAGGACTATTTGAAAACTACGGTGGTTCTTATCCCGAAACTTATAATCTCGCAACGACCCAACACAAGCCAAGGGAAATACCAGAATGGATCAGGCAAACGGAAATTCACCACCACCGGAGAATCCAAAAAGTACACAAGAAATACAAGACACAATCAACAAGCTTTGAGTAAATTAAATGAAGGGGGATTCTTAGCTGAGTTGCAGCTCCTTAGAAGGACTAGCCACTTGGGTGACGCAGATGGGCTCTGGGTCCGTCTGCAACTTGAACGTCAGTCCGTCCAAGAGAGTTGACAACCAGGAAGGGGGGGTTTAGAGAAGCAAGGGCCGGGTGGAGAGGCGAACCGGGTCGGCTCTCCAAAGCGAGACCTGGGGACAGTGTCTGTATCAACAGAGCACGAAGTGAAGGGATGCGAGAGTAGTTATAAGGGAACACCTAACTAGGGAGTTCAGCGAGTTCCCAAACTTCGAAGTCGGCGGAGGAAAGTGCAAGACGGTAGCACTTATCGGACGAGATCCTCTCGCATCTAGGTCTTCTTCGCTTCTGAGGATTCTCGGCGAAGGACCGGGGATAAAGTCGCGAAAATCACGCGCTCGGACGATACAAAGGGGCGGCTCCGATTGGTCTAAGACCAAGACAATTGCTCGACTTTCGTAAGAATGGGGGATTAACCAATCAGAAATTGACGAATAGCCTAAACGTTTGGGGGGTATAGCGTGATCAGTCTTTCCACTGCCAAGTAAGCACTTTCATCACAATGATCGGACCATGGGACATGGTCATACGATGGTCCGACTTGGTCAAGCTTGGGTCTTGTGTAAGGGGAGCGGAAAGCCCTATGGCCATTCCGGCCATTTCAAATAAGGAAGTCGGATGTATGGATTAGCTAAGGGAAATCGGAAAACAAAGAATCAATACTCGTTGGACCCAATTCCCCTTCCTAATTTCCAATAAATTAACAGGGTCCGACAAATGTATAAACAATTTGGTGATGACGAAGGAATATAATCATTTCGTCACACAAAATACTGATGAAAGTAGGCATAAATCGAGATCTACATAATCTATACTGAATAGTTTCTCAAAATGTGGATAGGAAACACTGAATTGACTCAATAATTATAAAAACGAGATAGTGATTTTAAAAGATACATTACTTAAATTCCGGTCTAAATAACACCTATGATTGACAGAATAGCAAATTGATATACGCACCCTGTACAAGATTAATGGTCCAGCTGTTCAGTTACGATCGTCAAAAATTAATTAAGTTCAGTTCACTTTAAATATTATGGAATTGATTATTTACAGAGACTTCGTAGAAGTAATCTGAACTTGTCAGCAACCATTGGTATAAATAAAGTTGACACGATCGGTGATCACGATCATGAAATGCACAATTTGGAGACCAAGATTCTTGATAAAAAGTGAAATTATATAAAATATTATATAGCTGAACCTGCAGCTATTGGCGCGCGGGTTACATGCATGTATCATCGTATGCATCCAATACACGGTGATCTCAAAGAGTTCTCCCCAACGTGCACCGTCCCCTACTTCCCGCCTCTTTATAACGCGCGGCGGAAATGTGCTCGGAATACGCTCGGCATGCGGTCGGGATAAATAGGGTGCGTCCGGAAAACGCTTGATTCATGCTACTTCGCTGCGCTCATACGCATGAAAAACAGTTAAGTATTAATGGGACGCCATAAGAAGGACATTTTGCACCGGTTTGAGTTTTAGGACTATCTATTACAGCATGGGATAATGGAAGTCCGAGTAACTTGGACCCTTACATTCGCCCTTTTTATTTTGAGGGATTCGGGCGATACTAGTAGGGTCCAAGGAATCCTGCTGGGAAACCCGATAAACTAACTATGTGTTCGACTTCCTGACTACCCCGACCAAAACCCCCAGATTTTACCCCGAAAACACCCGTTGAAACCGTCCCACACACCCATCTTTAGATTAATTCAGAATCACCGATTTCAATGCTGGTCATTTGTTTTACTCACGTTTGAGGAAAAATGAGAAATTTCCCCTCAGGTGATCGAGAAGATTCTCTCCCGTCCGACGAGCCAAAATGCAGCGGCCATCTTTGATTTCAAATCGAAACGGTATACACGCAAATCGATGACGTTTTGCGCGACCATAGGAGTCAACGCGTGCTTTCACTAGCGCGCGCAAACATTCACACAGACCCACTGCGCACACGGACCTTTCAAAACGTCATCGATTTACGTGTACAAATTTACCGTTTCGATTTGAAATTAAAGATGGCCGCCGCATTTTGGCTCGTCGAACGGGAGAGAATCTTCTCGATCACCTGAAGGGAAATTTCTCCTTTTTCCCCAAACGTGAGTAAAACAAATGACCAGAATTGAAATCGGTGATTCTCACTTAATCAAAAGATGGGTGCGTGGGACGGTTTCACGGGTGGCCCTCGAGATAGGCCTACAATTATAACAGGACCAACATATGACGCTCAACCACCATCGTTGAGCCATGCTGGTACCCCGTTAATTTCGTGAGGACTATACAAGGACGTGTTTTGTAAACCAGTGTAGGTTAGGCTTAGCGCGCTACGGTTAGGGTTATGGTTACGGTTAGAGTTAGAGTTCGGGTGGGGTTAGCGTTACTGACAGAGTTAGGATTAGGATTAGGGTTGGGTTCGGGATTAGGGTTGTTAGGGTTAGGATAGGATTAGGGTTGTTTCGTGCCTGTTTCTGAGAAATGAATGAATGAATGAATGGGGGAGGACCATTGATCTCCATAATTAAGTCTTTATTATGGAGATCAATGGGGAGGCCTCAGCAAAACCTGGCTTCGCGCATGCGCACTTATAGCTTAGCCACGGTGGTTAGGCGTCATACGTCGTGACGCTTATGTTCGGGATTTAATCTGGGGGTTTTGGTCGGGGGTAGTCAGGAAGTCGAACAGGGTTTCCTAGCAGGATTCCTTGGACCCTACTATCGCCCGACTCCCTCAAAATTTAAAAAAGTGCGATTGTAAGGGTCCAAGTTACTCGGACTAGGATAATGGTGGTACACAAGCAGTTTAAATAATAACGAGAAATATATGTCTGTTGTGAAACAGAGCATAGAGCTTTTCCGCTTCTGTTTTTAACAAGTCATAGAATAGCCCCATTCCTACTCCAAAACGCATGTACATATTTTGTGCACAAAGCCTATGGGACTCGAGTGTGGTATTCAAAAATTCATAAAAATATAAACAATGGTCCTTCGGTTCCAAACTTTAGATTTGGAATGTCTAGCACGATAGCTAACTACATACCAAATTTCTAGATGATCGGCCAATGCCTTATATGTGTTTTAAAATCACACATTTTGATGACGTCATGATTGCGTAACGACATTTTGGCTCCGGAAGGTGTTTCTAAACCATGTCCCCAATAGATATCAAAGAAAAAATGAAAAAAATCTCGCTCCGTTGGCCAAATATGCTCATTTCAATGTAAAATCTGAAAAGTTCATGACCTCATAAATATTCATGAGATGACGTCACGGTCAATTGATGGCAATTTTTGGATACACCTTTTCCCAACTTAGATACAGTGCAAAGTTGAAACCAAACGAACTTGTACTTTTGCTTTTAATGGATTTTGAAATTTGCCCCTTTAAAGCAAGGTCACGTGACACGTGATGACGTCATGATGATATCAAGGTGTTTAGGATCAATTTCAGCATGGGCTTTATGCATTTGCCACGTTTGAAAAAAATCCAAGTCTGTTCAATGACTAAAATCGTGCTTACAAAACCCCTGTGCATTGTCTATGGGCTTTGGGGGAGAAGAAGAAGAAGAAAAACGAGAAATATATGTCTGTTGTGAAACAGAGCATAGAGCTTTTCCGCTTCTGTTTTTAACAAGTCATAGAATAGCCCCATTCCTACTCCAAAATGCATGTACATATTTTGTGCACAAAGCCTATGGGACTCGAGTGTGGTATTCAAAAATTCATAAAAAATATAAACAATGGACCTTCGGTTCCAAACTTTAGATTTGGAATGTCTAGCACGATAGCTAACTACATACCAAATTTCGAGATGATCGGCCAATGCCTTACATGTGTTTTAAAATCACACATTTTGATGACGTCATGATTGTGTAACGACATTTTGGCTCCGGAAGGTGTTTCTAAACCATGTCCACAGTAGATATCAACGAAAAAATGAAAAAAATCTCGCTCCGTTGGCCAAATATGCTCATTTCAATGTGAAAATCTGAAAAGTTCATGACCTCATAAATATTCATGAGATGACGTCACGGTCAATCGATGGCAATTTTTGGATACACCTTTTCCCAACTTAGATACAGTGCAAAGTTGAAACCAAACGAACTTGTACTTTTGCTTTTAATGGATTTTGAAATTTGCCCCTTCAAAGCAAGGTCACGTGACACGTGATGACGTCATGATGATATCAACGTGTTTAGGATCAATCTCAGCATGGGCTTTATGCATTTGCCACGTTTGAAAAAAATCAAAGTCTGTTCAATGACCAAAGTCGTGCTTACAAAACCCCTTTGCATTGTCTATGGGCTTTGGGGGAGAAGAAGAAGAAGACTAAGAAAAAGCTGAACAACAGATACAGCTTTTCCGCTTCCCTGGAAGCGGCGGAAAAGCTAAAAAAAAAGCTGAACAACAGATATAGCTTTTCCGCTTCCCTGGAAGCGGCGGAAAAGCTAATTACGTGATATACGCGTACGCATCCATACGCAACGGATGCGCTGAAATGGGCCGAGCTTCCAAAGCTACGGCTAGGGATTGTCTTCGCGTCTCCGTGCATTTCCAATAGGGGGGGGGGGACCTAGACCTATAGCTCTAGACGCCCGTTTCGGACAAGGCCTATAGTTAGCAAAGATATGCGAATCGCACACAAAATCAAGTCAAAGGCCGTTTAAGTTTACGAAAATAATTTTGTCACATGCGTCTAAAAACAAGCGTTTGGCCTGAGTTTCTTGGTGAATATTCTGAACTAGTTCACTTTCTTGGTGAATACTCTGTACTATAGTACTGAATACTACTGATAGTGAACAATGAATTTAAAAAAATGAATTTAATAATAATAGCTAACATACCCAATTTGGAAACGAACCACAACATGGATTTTCAGGTTTTGTCAGACAGAGACGAAACCTAAGCCCGCGCTTGATCCATGGATTCATGATGGGCCATAGTATAAGTCAAAGGCAAGAAATTATAGTCAGAATTTAATCCGTATTAAATAAATTTTAAGTGTTTTATTTTACTCCAAATTTAGTGGGCCTGCCTGACGTTTCGATCCGAGCAGGACCTTTATCAAAGGCAGGACCCTTTTCTATGGTAATTTCAGTCAGTAAGCAGTTTGCAACATTTTTGTTTATCACTTTTGTTTTATTTTACATTATTCACAATATTGTAAATGGACAAAACTTGAGACACCATTTTATTTCAAACATTTAGTTTGTTACAGTATACACAAGCCAAATCAACATTCCAATTGATATGAAAAACAAATCAATTATAGATCAAAAAGTGATTAATGCTCAAATGTGTTCAAATGTGTTCAACAACTCCCAAAATACATGTCTTCTCCCTGATTTAAGAAATACAGGTACCAGTCAGGTACCAGGGAAACGGAAAAATATTTTGCATTTAGGAAAAATTAAAAGAGTAATTTAACAATACATGAAGCATCAATGATTATTTCAAGCAATATTTTTAGGGAAAAACCTACTGACAATATTTATATAAGATTTTGAAATACATACATGTAAAAAAAAAAATATTCACACTTTATGACTGGTTTAAAATTTGACACTTGCTCCTCGCAAATTCGGAAATAATTTTACATGTTCGTATAAGAAATAACATCATTAATGCAGAGGACACTTGAATCAAAACTTTATTTTGTGTCTTAGTGTACAAAGTCATATCTAGGGTTAAAAAATGCTTATATGGTCTATGCTTACCGATAAATGGTTTCATTTAGGTTTTGCTTTATACGCATGTGCATCGTTTGGTATTTTGGAAAGAACAAATTCTGATACACATGCGCAATAAAGTAAATGTATGTACTGTACATGTATTCATTTATTCATAAGTTGAGTGTGCTCAGTGTACAGTAGCTCTAGGGAATTTATGTATTCAAGAAGAATTCTTATCATCAGACTTTACTTTGATCCAGTGCAGTGTTGAGACCCTGGTTACGGTACATTCCACATGTACCCAGATGCTGTGGAGAATCAATAGAAAAAGATATTATACAGTGTGTGTATCTCTGTGCTAACTGCTAAATACATGTAGTATGGTAAATATGCCATTTTAATTTCTTTTATAATTTTGTGTTCTCTCTATAAACAATGATTTTCCTCTTCATTTTTTATCAACCAAAAACAAAATATTTAAGTACCATATTCACTTCTGGTTGAATAAAGTATGGCTGCAACATGTACCAGTACTCACCACTGAAAACTTTTGAGACCTGGCTCTGAAGGTTGTAGGCATTGTGTGCACTGTTGGAGTCTTATTTCCATACGTCATATTGGTGGTTCTGTACATAGGATTTTGGGGTTTACTGTCATAGCCCTCAAACATTTCTACAAAAAAAAGAAAAACAGATTTTTACTGTCTTTAGTTCAGACAGGTACATGATGGTTCAATTGAATGTGATTTTGACCTAAGGTTGAAACAGAAATGATCATAACATATACAAATATAAACAAATACAGTGTATATCATATCAATTTTCAATACTTACCAGGATGTTCAAATCGTTCAGGAATGTTTTCCGTGTGATAATAGTCTGAGGTTGTTTCTCCCTGAGGTGCGGCTACTGGAGCTGTCTGATTTGGATTAGGGATTTCACTTGTCTCTTCAACAATAGGTTTCTGCATCTAAGAAATTATGAGAGGAAAAGATAAATGATAAATTATTCAAAGTGAATGACAGGGCTAGTTGAGTGGTTAACTTTTAGTTCCAGGCAAAGTAGTCAGTGCTAAAACAAAGTTCCTGTTAACTGAAATGCTTTTGAAGCAAACAAGGCATTTTTTTATGCAGTTACCACACTTGTGCGACTGGTGCTTCTGACTCAATTCTTATTTTCCATGAATCAGACTTGAGTTATTATAACAATTGACCTGATAAGTCATACAAATAAAGGAAAAACTTACTGGAAACTTTTAAACAATTTTGTTTTACTTGACCAGGACTTGAATCCAGGATCTATGGCTATGCATACCAGCGCCTCTAACAATCTGAGCTATCCAGCCTAACCTTCCCAAATAGTCAAGTACATGTAGTCTCTGCCAGGAAAGGGGTGCCAGTCACAAAACAATTCAACCATTAACTGCCATATATCTCAAGGGATCAGTCCCCCTTTTCATTCAGATGCAAACAACAAATTGCAGTAAACCTGACTACCTCAGTTCGGGCAGGGATCACACTAAGTTGCTTGGCCATTAAGTTTGACTGTTTTGTGTGGTATACATGTACAGGGCCAACTGGCATGACTGGATAGCTAGAGAGTTATGTATATTCATAGAATCTATACATGCAAGTACAATCCATTTGTGTAGGTAAATATGATTAATAAAAAAACTATAAAAAAGTATTTAATTCAAAGGTGAATCATGACTTGTGACTATGACTTGACCCAGATGACTCTGATCTCCAATTGAAGTCTGGCAGCAAAGGAAAATATCTGGCAGTCTTCAAGTCTGGCAGTGAATTGTTTACTAAGTTTATTTTACTCAATTGCAACGATTTCCCAAAGTTAGGTTACCGATTGTCCGACCGACCCTATTATTTGGCTGCGACCCTAAATGTTTATCGGGAAACAATGATGAAAACAAAATCAATTGATGCGTAATTTAAACGTACAGACAAAGAAGGACATGGTGCATAGAACCCATCCACTATAAGGTGTAGTACATCAAAGGTACATGAACAAGTATAGTGTATATGTAATCCCTTCAATGCATGGATTCTAAATTCAGTCGGATAGACATTGATCGTGCGCTGTCTAAGCTAGCGGTGGCGCGACCAAAATTCATTCCCAAGATAACTGAACATGTATTCCAGAAGTTTTTATTTTGGTATTCTTGTGCCAGATGTTTGGTAGTCTTGTGTCAGATGTTTTATTATTACCCTTAACAACTTCCGCCGGGACCTCCGAATCCGGACACACCGTTTGAGTATATAACCCTAAGTACGTACTGCAGTAATTGGCTATGATGTTGTAGGCTCTAAACTAGTAAAAGTACTGGTAGTCACACTATCATGGTCCGAATACACTCACAATGTACATGTACCCAGTATATGCATTCAATTCAATATAGCCCTTTAAAAAACAGTTGCCATGGCTAGGTGGGAAGTCAGTGTTACAGGAATGTTTCAAGCACAAATGTTCAAATTTTTTAAATGCAGGGTTTTTGTTATTTTCAGTTCATTTATAGCCAATGATGTCGGTCTGTGTACTTTTTCTGCTGTGGGGTACACACCATTACATTACTGTTACTGTTAGTACAGCCAAGAGGTGACTCATTATACATGTATACCTTGTGCATACATGTACATTAAATGTGCATTATACGTTTGCATAACATGATTTATTATTATTTCTTTTATGATTGTTTACCAACTTCTTTCACTTTTTCCTCCTTTATTTATCACTGTCAGTATCGCTTAACATGATTTGACGTCAATGCTGGTGCTGGGTTTGGATTTCATTCAGAGTCAAAGTTCTGATTAATTTGTGTACGGGTTGAACAATCTGCCTCATATTATGAGTAGGTGTGCAATGTGCATACATATTGACCTGTTCCTATTTTGATTGAACTAATCAACTCAATAAAAGTTGATTGGTGACTTTTCCTAGGTTACCCAGTCAAAGTAACCACTGGACTCGGTTAAATTTAAACTGTTTTAGTTTAGATTTTAATACTCACACCATAAAAGTGTCCACAATAGGCCACCTAGGCATATTACTCTAATTTTAATCAAATTTACAGTATGTCAGTATGTAGAAAATGTCTGGTACAACCACTTGGACTGACAGATTTCCCCAAAATGTTGATTTTGTGTCGTGTATGTACGACACGCACCTGCACATTTTCTGCAATGGCCTGTTTTCAGGCCAATATTAACTTAATGTATGGGAATCTCTTCTCCAACAATGTCAATAAGATTAAGAGTTAAGAAAATACTACATAAGACACCTGAAGGCTGTAGTGTTTGGACTCCAACAGTCCAACTGCTGAATCACTGAGTCGAAAGAAGACAAATTGTCGCCAACGTGCAAAACTTCTGAATCAGCAATCTTCGCTATCCGATAATCCGCGGTCAGAAAGTGGGGAATTCCAGAAAGTGCCGAGTACGAAACACACATAGTAAACACGGATTCAGGTCAACTCGTACCTTGGTCAACTCGTACCTTGGTCAACTCGTACCTTGGTCAACTCGTACCTTGGTCAACTCGTACCTTGATCAATGTGTGGAGAATTTTTTGTGAATAATGTTTGGACTTTAGATTAATTAACCCCCATCGCTTAATTAATTAATTAATCGTCATCGAGTAGCTGTGCGTACGCATATGCAGCCATGTGGCCACTGTACAAGTCATGTTACATTACAGTGCGTAGGGTGGTTTCAGCCCTAATGGTCCTGTAGTGTCGCTACATGGCTTTACCAAGAGGCAGAAACCACATCTAGACTTGCCAACCTCGCTAACATCACAAAGGGAAATCGGTCATAACTAAAAATTTGCTACTTTCACCGTTTGTCTCTGAATGTTGTTTCCACAGAATTAGCATTTTCGCTGCGAAGCGAAAAAGTTATTGTTGTTGTTCTGATTTTTTTTTTTAGCTTTTCCGCCGCGAAGCGGAGAGCTATTGTTTTTGTTAAAAAAAATTCTTTTTTCTTCCTATCTAAAAAATCCCATAGACAAAGTACAGGATTTTTTCAGAGGCCCTTTTTGCCATTGAACAAACTTTGATTTTTTTTCAAACTTTACAAATGCATAGAGCCCTTGCTGAAGTTGTGCACACTGCACAGTTGTCTTTAAAACTTCATGACGTCACCACGTGTCAGGTGACAGCGCTTTAAAGGGGCAAATTTCAAACTGCAATAAAAGCAAAAAAGCAATTTCGTTTTGGTCCAAGTTTGCACTATATCTAAGTTGGGAAAAGGTGTATCCAAAAATTGCCCTCATTTGATCGTGACGTCATCTCATGAATATTAATGAGGTCATAAACTTTTCAGATTTTAACCTTTAATTGAGCATATTTAGCCAACGGAGCAAGATTTTTATTCAATTTTTTCGATTATATCTATTGGGGATGTAGTTTATAAACACCCTCCGGGGCCAAAATGCCATGGCGCAATCGTGACCTCATCAAAATGCGTGTTTTTTAAACACATATTTGCCAAAGGTCAATCTTCTCGAAATTTGGTGGGCGTTTAGCTATTGGGCTAGACATTGTAAATCCGAGTTTGGAAGCAATTGACCATTGTTCAGAATTATTATGATTTGTTGAAAAATATAATGATGTCCCCTACACTTTGTGCACAAAATATGCACTCGCGTTTTGGGTTAGGAATGGAGGTTACGGGTTCGAATCCCGTTGATGTCAATTTTTTTTGATCAATTTTTTTTTTTATTTTTTTTTTTTTAAGAAAACCAGATGCGGAAAAGCGTTATGTTCTGTTTGCCAACAGACATAAATTTCTAGTCTTCTTCTTTTTCTTGTCGGAAAAATCCCATAGACAAAGCACATGGTTTTTTCGGAAGGCATTTTTACCATTGAACAAATTTTGATTTTTTTAAAACTTGGTATATGCATAAAACCCTTGCTGAAATTTTGCGTCGTAGTCTTGAAAACGTCATGACGTCACCACGTGTCACGTGACAGTGCTTTAAAGTGGCAAATTTCAAACTCCATTTTAAGCAAAAATGCAATTTCGTTTGGTTTCAATTTTGCAGTATATAGTTGGGAAAAGGTGTATCCAAAAATTGCCCTCGTTTGATCGTGACGTCATCTCATGAATATTAATGAGGTCATAAACTTTTAAGATTGTAACATTCAATTGAGCATATTTGGCCAACGGAGCAAGACGTCATCGGAGCAAGACATGACGTCATCAAAATGCGTGTTTTTAAAACACATATTTGCCAAAGGTCAATCTTCTCAAAATTTGGTGGGCATTTAGCTATTGGGCTAGACATTCTAAATCCTGAGTTTGGAAGCAATGACCATTGTTCAGAATTATTATGATTTTTTGAAAAATATAATGAAGTCCCATATACTTTGTGCATAACATATGCACGTGCGTTTTGGGTTAGGAATGGAGGTTACGGGTTCGAATCCCGTTGATGTCAAAAAAAAAATTATCAATATTTTTTTTATTTTTTTTTTTAAAAGAGAACCAGATGCGGAAAAGTGTTATGTTCTGTTTGCCAACAGATATAAATTTCTAGTTTAATATTATTCCCTTCATCATTAATTTTGAAAGTGGTTTGAAAAGAACGAAGAGAATCCAGGCTTCAATTTGAAGGTAAAATCAAAAAATTTGGACGATGTTTACAGGGTGCGCTCGGCAGTCAAAAACGCGAGTTGGACTTTTTTCTCCGCCATTTTGTGTGCATTTACGCTGAATGTACTTTTGTTTTGATCGTTAATCATGTTTAGCGAAAGTAGTTTTCGGTGTGGTGGCACTTGTAATGTTGTCATAATTATAATGTTGTGTGAAACTTAAAACAGAGGTACGAGTTGACTTACATGAAGGTACGAGTTGACCAAGGTACGAGTTTGCGAAGGTACGAGTTTGCGAAGGTACGAGTTGACCTGTTACTATATACACACAATATTACCACTTCTAGTACTACTAGAGGAAGTAGTAGCTACTAAAAAAGTACTACTAGTACGTACCGGTACTACTACTTCTAGTAGTAGTAGTAGTACTAGTCCAGTTGACAACAGTATATTGTGCAACTACATGTAGTATATTGTATTTGATGTACACACTACTCACTAGTACAGTACTCGCGTATCACACGTTTATTGCTACATAAATCTTGCATTTTTAACATCAGCAGGCATGGTCTCCAGCAAAATGCTGTTTACCAAACAAAGGAAAATCGGACTAGGAAGGTTTGAACAACTTGAAAAATTGGCAAAGAAAACTTTGACTGGACCATCATCAGTTCCCAATAAAAAAAAATAAGACTGTTTTTTCTTTACTTGATTGATTTGAATTGAAAAAGTGTGGTTATTTCCATATTTATTAATATTAGTACTACTAGTATTAGTACTAGTATCCTCCAGTTACCGTTTTTTGACGATATAAGGCCCTTTTCTTCAAGCTGACCAATGTGTACGAAAGTATCACACTAAAAGAGGTCTCAGTCACTTTTTCCACACCACAGACTATTAGAATAATCATGGAGAATGTTGATTAAGCCTGTCATTCCGTAAGATTACCAGGTTTTGTTGATGTCCACGGCGCACCGCGCAGTAAGCATTGTGACCTATTTTCGACGGTGGTGTTTACTAAGGTGTCCCAGTACAGCCAAACACAAAATAAATTCCTAAAATAACTCAAATGCTGTGTGGCACTGTAAAAATTCTTCCCTGTATGGTTTTTTTGTTCATCTTTCTGGTTTTATTTCGACAATGCTTCTAACACTTTCCTCAAAACACTTATTGATTAGCATTAATTGTGTCCCATTGCCCTGAGCCACTTTTAGATGGGGAAGTTGGAGTTACTTTTTGTTATCACCTATCAACTCCTTTCCCTTCATGCTACCCTTTCCTTTCCCATCCTTTTCCAAATCATCAAAACTGTCCTAATGATAATAAGGAAATAAATTTAATAACCATAATGAATAATTCAAAATGAGAATAATTTTCTTAAAATGTGAAAAGAAGTTCATTTAACTGAAAGATATATTTTAATTTTTTTGAATTTGGATCTTCAAGTAAACCATAGAGGTGAAATACGGTAGGGCGGTATCTATGAGTGACAGATGCAGCATTTCTCATCCTTTTTAATTTCCGCATCAGAAGATACATCGAGGCAGGATGTGATTGTTCGGCTTGGTCCAAGCTAATTGTGATTCAGCCATGGAAGCAGATTTTTTTTCTTTGCCCTTTTGTACTAGTAGTAGTATCGTGGGAACCCCCGTTTTCGACGCTACACGTTTTCGACGCTTAGCCTTCTAACTCACATCGCACTATGAAAACAACTCCGTATAACGATCTCAGACTTCGTATCTTACAGTTGGTTTCCTGCTCTTGTCCGTCACCGAAAATGTGGAAATTTAAGGCTTTTCCAGTAGGCCAAACTCGTGTTATTCAAAAAGTTGCTCTTTTGGGGTCTATTTTCCTAGGTACAAAATTGGCAGTTGCTTCGAAGCTTCAGTTTTCTTTATTGTTTGTCCTAAAAAGATCTGAGTGTACCATAACAAACCCCAACATCCGTAGAAAAAAAATATATCACGCAACTTGAGGCAGTCCGTTCAGGGTAAAAACTATGGAGCCTCCTATAGGGCGTCTCGCTTATATATTTTTTTATTTTATTGTTTATTATTACTTAAAGACAAAAAGTAACATGGCCCACTAGGCTTTTAAAAAAAATGAAAAAAATAAAAGGGCAGCTTAAGCTAGAGAAAGTACCAAGAAGGAGGAAATGTGTCTCTGGAGTGACATTGGGAAAGGTCATAACTGAAGAAGCAGCGAGAAAGAGGATTGTGGAGTTTTTTTTAAACGTCACAAAAGAAGACATCAACCAGACCAATACGTTTTAAGCATAAATTATGAATGATTTGAGGAAAGTGTTAGAAGCAGTGTCGAAAAACAAAAACAAAGATGAACACAAAAAAACAAACAGGGAAGAATTTTATAGTGCCACACAGCATTTTGAGTTATTTTAAGAATTTATTTTGCGTTTGGCTGTACTAGGGCACCTTACTAAACACCACTGACGAAAATAGGTGACGGTGCTTTCTGCGCGGTGCGCCGCGGACGTCAACAAAACCGGTTAATCTTACGGAAGTGACAGGCTTGATCAACATTCTCTATGATTATTCTAATAATAAAAATTAATAGTCTGTGGTGTGGAGAAAGTAACTGAGACCTCTTTTAGTGTGATACTTTCGTCCACATTGTTCAGTTTGAAGAAAAGTCCTTATATCGTCGAAAACCGGTTATTGGAGGATACTAGTACAAAGTAGTACTACTAGTCTACTAGGGTACTTACTAGTACTACTATACTACTAGTACTACTACTAGTACTACTTAAGTACTACTAGTACTACTACTACTAGTACAAGTAGTAGCGATACCGATAGCGTTAACGTTGTGGGATAACCTACCTCGTTTGGAAGAGTTAGTCTATTATCTGCTGCTGCCATTTTCACCGTGACGACTGAGACGAAGTAGTTCTAGTTGCACTTGGCGACTTGCAGCTTGATTCTTGAGGAGGTGGACTGGAAGCTAGCTAGTCTGCAGTTGTGCTAATTTGCTTCCGTTGGAGTAGTTTGTCTTGCTGACTCTTCGTCTTATCAACACCCAGTACAGTACTCATTAGTCAGTACTCAGGACAGTGTCAGTAGTGACTAGTGTAATACCATGGAGGTAGGACAAGGACTGGTAGTGGTACTACTAGTAGTTCTACTACAGTACTAGTAACTACTACTACTACTTAGTACTGTACTAGGACTGGAGTAGGAGCTGGCATAGTGATCCAGCTAGCGACAATAATTATAACTGTTGCTATGCGACCATCGGCCTTCTGTGTGTGTGTGTTGTATGGGGGGGGGGGGGTTATGGCACTTACGGCATACGGTGTGCCTTTTGTGCCATTAACCATGGAGGAATTTTTTCTTACTAGGTACATTAATCCTTGCTGGGGGAGGGGTCCGGGAGGATCCTCAGATCACAATGTGTCACTGGTGTCCTGGGGGTCGAACCGTGTACCGTGCAGTTTAAGGACCCGGGCCCCGCCGGCTGATTCGCAGGTTTGCAACACCACCCAGGTGATGACGGGTGACACAATGATCCGCCTATCATCCCCAGCCCCTCCCAATCCCATCCGCAAAGAGTAATTACAATTTTACTTGGATTTAGTGGCATAATTTTTTATATACGTTATTTGTATTCTATTTCTATGTATTTTCAGTTCTATCTTGTGTTTTGATTCATTTATATTTGGACATTACAGTTTTTTATGAATTTGAGTATTTCATGGTAATTTTCTTTTTTTGTTTAGAGGATGGGTAAGTGTTGTACTTGGCTGTAGGTGTGTGTTTTTGAAGAGGATTTCTCGTTGTTTTTTAAATTTCGAGCAGGATAGCATAAAGTGTGTAATGTTGTCTGGGACAGTGCATATGTGTCACAGAGTCCGTTGGGGTGGGTTCCAATTTTTTGTCGAAAGGTATTTAGATTTTTACATATTCCTAGGCGTATCCTATGGAGAGTGACCTCTTGTGGTCGTTTGAAACCCCAGGTGGTGAAATTGAGTAGGGGGTCGTATTTAGTCTTTATTAAGTGATCTTGTTTGGGTATTTTATTTGTCCATATTGTTTTTGTTTGCTCTTTAAGTTTGTGTTTTATTTCAGGGATTGATAAAGGGATGGTATAGTCGATATCGTTTTTGTACGTGGCAAGTTTTGCTAGTTCGTCAGCTTTTTCGTTTCCTGGGATACCACGGTGTCCAGGGATCCATTCAAAAGTGACGGAGATTCTACTAAAGTATAGCGGATGTCGCAAACTATCTTATTTGGGGGTTGTGTTTGGGGATTTCCTGTAGTGCACTTAGACAGTCACTGAAAATGCATGTTTGGATTGGTTTTACGTTTTCAATCCATTATAATGCTAGTAGGATTGCAAGTAATTCTGCAGAGAAGATTGAGATGTCATTATTTGTTCGGTAATTTTGGCAATAGTTGAGCTGTGGGATATAATTCCACAGCCTACAGTGTTTAGATTTGGGTGGTATGATCCATCCGTGTATATGTGCAGACTATTTTTCCATTTTGTGTTTATGATTTCCATGCTGATATTGTATTATTTTATCCTTTGGGTTTAATGCATTCGTGGTACGGGAGAGAATTTCTGTAGAGACGATCGGTTTGTTATATTTCCAGTAAGGGAAGGGATTGTTTGTTGGATAAGTAAGGAAAGATATTTGTTCCACCCTTGCTTCAAAAGGCGTTTTATGGTCCTTTTTCCATTTATTGGCAAAATAATGTTTTTGCCAGATGTCTTTAATATATTAATTTGGTTGAGTTTTATTGGATTTCAATTTTGCTTCATCTATAGAGTGTGCATTTTGTTTTACGGCGTATATCGAGGGGAGGGTCTCCACATTCGATTTGAAGTTGGTATAGTGGTGAGCCCTGGATATAGCCCCGGTACAGATTTTTAAAGCTTGGTATTGTATGCTGTTAAGTTTATCCTTCGTTGATGGGGAGGCAGAATCAAATGCTTCGCACCCATATTCAAGAATTGGTCTGATTAGGGCAGTATAAAAGCGGTAAAGGGTTTTGCAGTTTGCGCCCCATGTGTTCGCACATATACATCTTAGAATATTGAGTCTTTGTTTGCATTTTTTGATTATGTTTTCTGTATGTAGTTTCCATGTCAGTTTGCTATCGAAGATAACACCGAGGAATTTTGCGTGAGGTTGAGTCTCGATTTGGTTGTTTTGTAGGTGAATAGATATGTTAGCATTCTTCTTATTTGTAAAGAGGACAGCGATTGTTTTGGGAGTAGAGATTTTAAGGCCCCATTTTTTGCACCAGGAGACTATGTTATTAAGGGTTTGTTGTATTTGTTTTTCGAGGAAGGTAATGTTTCTGTTACATTTCCAGATAGCAATATCATCTGCATATTGAGATATTTGGACATTGGTCATACATCCAGGGAGGTTATTTATGGCGATATTAAAAAGAATCGGGCTTATCACACTTCCTTGGCTCGTACAAATAAACTTTATTCCACACCATTTAAGTAGGGTACACTGGGGGAAGACGGGACGCGGGGGAAGACGGGACATGCTGTTTGTAAAGCCTAATCTGTACTCTATTTAACGTTCTGATCACCCCCGTTGGCGAAAATGGTTCCATCCATTTGTAAAGTACAAGAGAGGGCGCACTCCTTGACTACGAACTGTTCCTATGAAGCGTACGACTGCTGTGAGTAGAGCCATAATTATCACATGCACCCCGGTTTTGACCAAAGATCTTATAGCGCCGCTAGCGGCGCAAGATGGAGAACTCGAGCAACCAGACTGAACCTGGCCCTAAATTTGGGCCTGAATTTCGGCTGGCCGGAATTTCACTGCACGTAAACTGCTACGGTGTCCCATGCATGACACACTATATTTGAATTGTGTTTTTGCTTGTTTAAAAATAACAATAAGAACAAGACTTGATTGGAACGTTATGATAGCATTATATAACACATATACAACTGAAATGTATCATTTATTTTTTCAAAATAGCTTAATTTTTGATATAAAAGTTAATCTACTGCAATGTACTTGGAATGAAACTTATCTGGAAAACTAAAAATTTGGAAAAGTAACTGTACCCTCGGCATTAGACTAAAATATATTAAATTAGGTATCGTCTGAAAGAGTACGAAATTCTACATAGGGTATTGCTTACCCCGACGTTCATACTCCAGCCAATCTTCCAGCCTGACAAATTTAACATTGACCAAAATACACTTTCGGTCAAAAACTCATTATACGCTTCCGGTCATTTTCTTGACAACTCAAAATACTCCTCATTTGGAAAAGTAACTGTACCCTCGGCATTCAAATAAAATCTATTAAATTAGGTATCATCTGAAAGAGTACGAAATTAGAGGCTATTGCTTACCCCGACGTTCATACTCCAATCACAATTAGTGGGAGAAAATATTTCTCTGATTATTTTGATTACGTATTTGGTTTTTTTTTATACATGTGTGAGAAAGGTCCAGCTAGGATTGAAACGTCAGGCCCACTAAACTTTTAGATTTGCATTTTGGTAATTTTAGTCAGTAAGCAATTTTGTGTGTGTATTATTTGTATTTCTCTGTTTGTTCAAATTTAATTATTAAAGAGATAAGGTTATTTCTGCCTCCTTGTTTGTATTTATGACAGAGGTGTTGCCTTGGTTGCCCGATGGGTGTGGGGGATTTGGAATGGCCTGGTAGGGATGACATTCAACTAAAGCTTCTTCGTCTCCTTGTTGAGGAACTGCCTTCCCTCAAAATGTTCAGCACTGACTGCAGAGCCGGTAGTTACTGAACGCACATAGCAAGGGGTTTTTCCCAGGAGATACTGGTACCTGAAATGGTCCAAGAAAAAAAAGGCCTATCAATTTCCAGTAAATTAATCAAATGTTTGAATCGCACACATGGTAGTACAGAGTACTCTGTAGTGTATGACTATGAGGGCGAGAAATGCTGTTGAAAATTACAGTAATTACAAAAACGTTAACCAACGAATCAATTCAATTTATTAAACATCTACAAACCTTTGTCACTGTCTTGTTCCGGCGCAGTTAATGGCCGAGCAAAACGTCGATATGATGTTTACTTTGCGTTTGCCATTAGCCTGTATACACTCATACTAGCCCGCGCGTAGACTTTGGGCCAATCCAGCTTGCCAGAATGGCGGCTGCGGGCGCCCATGCCAATTTCAGGTTTTCCAGCCAGTTCTCCATCTTGCGCCGCTACGCGGCGCTATACTATCTTTGGTTTTGACTCTCCGCCAGTAGCAGTGTGGTAAGTCCTATGCAGTGTTTAAGAAGCCATTTTCAGAAAGGCAGATAGATGTTGTTGAGCCTGCAGGATTGAATTTTATCGACAAGTTGTTCGTCTTTTCTTTTACGTTACACTTGGGCTCAGCAGTCGTGTCATACATTTTCCCAGCAAACATTTTGACCTGTCCCGTTTTGCCCCACTGTGGACATTTTGATGGGGTAAAATGGGACAGTTTGTAAATTGTCAATTTTGAAGGAAGAAATTTGGGGAAAGACGGGACGTGATTCTTTACTCAAATACTGTAGACGTTTAATAGCTTTGATAAATGAATTCTAGAATTCAAGAAAATAATGTGTTGTAAAATATCAAAAAATTTAGTGGGCCTGACGTTTCGATCCTAGCAGGACCTTTCTCAAAGGCAGAGTGACAAGGACAAAACAGATACATGTACACGAAGGCAGAAGGTAGAATCTGGCAGTTCTACAATTGATAGGTGATAGAAATCTGTGAGCTTTTTTACTCAAATGATCACGTGATCGCATGTCATCCAAAACTTCCTGAATTTGCTCTGAAAATTTGCCAGTGGGGTTGGAGTCCAGACATTTATAGTGCTGGGGATTGTTGAGTTGGCGATTGGCTTCATCAATATATTTTTGGCGATCCATGATAACTACGGCTGACCCTTTATCTGCTGGCTTGATAATGATGTCACCGCGGGAACGTAGAGTGTTGAGAGCAAGACGTTCTTCCCTAGGGAGATTGTCGTGGGGCTTACGGGTAAGATGAGAGGAGTTTGAAACTTGAGAACTGACTGCTTGCACATACGTTTCAAGGGCTGGAACACGGTTCTTGGGGGGGACCCAGGTGCTTTTTACTCTGAAATGTTCTTCTTTCCGGGAGCCAGAATCGAAGAAGAACTCAGTCAGACGAAGTCTGCGGTAATACTCAGTGAGATCTTGACTGAGCATTACTTGGTCAACTTTGGGGGGAGTTGGACAAAAGTTCAAACCCTTGGAAAGTAACGTATGCTCTGCGTCAGTTAGAGAAGAAGAGGAAAGGTTGACAACAGTGTTAGTGGGGGGTAAAGGTGTAGACTGGGGACTGCGTCTGAAGCGGTTGTGTCTGCGTTGTTTGGCAACAAGGCCACCAATCTTCTTGTTTCTCCTGTCGGTGAGAACAGAATTGAGGTTAGAGAGACCTTTCTCAATCTCATCACTGAGATCCTTGTACTGGCTTTCAGAACAGCTGGAGCGTAGTTTTGAGTCCAGATTAGCAATGTCCTGGTGGACAGCCTGAAGGGTGATTTCACATTGCTCAGAGAGGACCTTGATGAGCTGAATGGAAGCACTATAAAGAATTTGATTCCATTTTTTCTGTAGGTTGGGGGAGAGTTTTCCAATTTGGGGGGTGTGAGATATCTGTAAGCCAGTAGGGATCAGGCGAGAGACTGAGAAAAAGTTGTAGTTGTCTTGAGTGTACCGAAGAGCCTTTTCTTGCAGTTTCCTAAGTTGAAAGAAACAGGTAGGGTTATTCATGTTAGTAAAAGCAAAAAACAAGAGACAAACACAGAACGTAGACTTACATACCAACGGACGGACAGACTTACATATACACACGTAGACAGGTCAGCAAGGAGGATCACCACGAGGGGATACAGCAACATAAGGAATGACTTAAGGTGATTTACAAAAATGTTGCAAACTGCTTACTGACTAAAATTACCAAAAAGTAAATCAAAAAATTTAGTGGGCCTGACGTTTCGATCCTAGCAGGACCTTTCTCAAAGGCAGAGTGACAAGGACAAAACAGATACATGTACACGAAGGCAGGGGGAGAGAGTGAATAGGACACGGATGAGAAACAAAGGACAAAGAGTGAAGCTGGTAGGGAGAGATCAAAGGGAAGGACAAGGGGTAGGGTAGAGATTAGTGAGAGGAGGGGGAAAGATCAAAGAGAAGGGCAAGGAGTGGGGTAGGGATTAGTGACAATAGGGGGAAAGATCAAAGAGAGAAGTGTGAAAGACTGAACACAAAAGAAGGATTATCAGAAAGCTGCTAGGATCGAAACGTCAGGCCCACTAAATGTTTTGATTTACTTTTTGGTAATTTTAGTCAGTAAGCTGTTGTAAAATATGTTTGAACTTTTGGAGATTTGGCTCTCACTTGAAAATGTAGAAACTATTGACATTAATCTTGCCGTGCGTTTACTGTCTTATCTTACCCCAATGGTGAAATATTGTCCCTTCTTACCCCACTTTGCTGCTGACAAACAATTATTTAATTATAAACCTATCAAATACATTGTTGCAATGTCTTCATTGTTGGCCTATAAATCCATTGTTGTAATGCATCCATTGTTGCAATATCTTCATACTCATTGATTCAAATTATTTACATACAAATTGTTATGCTGTTTTTCAGATGGTTCGGTGCTTACTCATGCAGTCATGGTGCGTCACTATAAGCGCAAAACTGAAAGAGGAAGCTATGGACAAGAAGCTCTAAGGAATGCTGTCAAAGAAGTGGAACAAAATGGAACTAAAATTAGAGTGGCAGCAAGGATGTTTGGTGTTACAAAATCCACCTTGGAACGAAGAATTAAGGGGCATTTGCAGAACCCATTTGAATACACTTTAGGATGTGGCCCCTGTCTAGGAGTCAAAGCTGAAACTAATCTTGTCGAACATCTGCTCATGTTAGAGGGACGGGGATTTGGACTGATCGACACCAGATGAACTGCGCCAACTTGTATTCAGGTTTGCTGTTGAGAATAACACTGCACACATTTTCAATGAAACTAGCAAAAATGTTAAAAGTTAGAATTGCCTTCGTGTTTGTGTTGCTGACAATGCTCATAAAAGTAAATGCCACAGAAATTGGCAAGTCTCTAGTGTTCATTATTTGTTATAGTTCAATGAAATTTGAGGTGACGGTTCACTTGAATCAAATCACTTGGTGATTGTCATTGTTTTTAAATAATTATATAATTTACTCTTATTATAAATTTAACTTTAATGCACATAAAATGTACTTTTGAAAGTTTCAACAAGCCATAAGTAATGCCATGTTCGCCTAAAAGGCAGTGTCTTATCTTATCCCACATGTCCCTTCTTGCCCCATCTGCATGTCCCATATTGCCCCAGATGACGGGGAAAGATGGGACAAATGTAAGAAACAAAAATGTGACTTTTAATGCAATATCTATTCCAATAAAGCATGGTATTAGTGTTGAAGATGTAGTATGTCAAGTAACTTTTCATAAAAAAAATATGTGGATGTTCAGTCACAATAAATGTTAATGTAATGGGCCATATTTTTTAGTGTGTCCCATCTTCCCACAACATACCCTAATTATTCAATAAGTAATATGAATAAAATTTGTCTATTTATAATAGATAAATATTATTCATCTAAAATTTATCATTGATCTCAAATTATTGTATAACTTCCACTAAAGTAACCATAGACTGATATTAAAGTGATAGAACTAGAAGATGATCATGTCATGGGCTGCAGAAAATGTATTGAAAACATAACACCACCGAATTAAATATAACAATAAAAGTCTCCAACATTTTAGTAAGATGGTTCAGGCTTCCCACTTTTCTTGCCCATGGCTCCACTTCCCCATTCATTAATTTGTCCTTTCATTTGATCACATATTACACATATTATGTATGTCCATAATGTATCGTGCGGGGGGCCAGTTTTCGACGGTACGCGTTTTCGACGCTAATTGGCCTTCTATAACTCACATCGCACGATGAAAACAACTCCGTACAACGATCTCAGGCTTCGTATCTTCCAGTTTGTTTCCTGCTCTTGTCCGTTACCGAAAATGTGGAAAGTTAAGGCTCTTCCCGTAGGCCAAACTCTTGTGATTAAAAAAGTTGCTGTTTTGGGGTCTATTTTCCTAGGTACAAAATTGGGCAGTTGCTTCGTTGCTCCAGTTTTCTTTATTGTTGGTCCTAAAAAAATACAATAATGTATCCTCCAGTTACCCGTTTTCGACGATATAAGGACTTTTCTTCAAACTGACCAATGTGGACGAAGGTATCACACTAAAAGAGGTCTCAGTCACTTTTTCCACACCACAGACTATTAGAATAATCATAGAGAAGGTTGATCAAGCCTGTCACTTCCGTAAGAGTTTTGTCGATGTCCACGGCGCACCGCGCAGTAACCATCGTGACCTATTTTCGACGGCGGTGTTCACTAAGGTGTCCCAGTGTAGCCAAACGTAAAATAAATTCTTAAAATAACTCAAATGTTGTGTGGCACTGTAAAATTCTTCCCTGTATGTTTTTTTTTTCATCTTTCGGGTTTTTTTTTCGACACTGCTTCTAATACTTTCAATATAGGAAGGTTTGCGGTGACAACATGTATCAGGCCTCTTAAAGGAAGAGGTTTGGTCCTGAAAAGAACCTGAGTGGTAACTCGACGTTTCGACCAGTATGCTCTGGCCGTCATCAGGAGTTACCACTCAGGTTCTTTTCAGAACCAAACCTCTTCCTTTAAGAGGCCTGATACATGTTGTCAACGCAAACCATCCTATATTGATTCACCCACCATGCAAAGCCTTAAGTCTTATCTAATACTTTCCTCAAAACGTTCATAATTTATGCTTAAAACTTATTAGTTTGCATTAATTTTGTCCCATTGCCCTGATCGAGCCACTTTGAGATGGGGAAGTTGGATTGACTTGTTATCACCTGTCAACCCCTTTCCCTTTACTTTCCCATCCTTTTCCCAATCATCAAACCTGTCCTCATAATAATAAGGAAATAAATTTAATCACCATAATGAATAATTTGTTGGAGCTGTATTCCTTGATTTACGTAAAGCTTTTGATACCGTTAATCATACGATCTTATTGCAGAAACTTGCGAAATACGTGGAATGGAGCTTGCTTGGTTCCAATCTTATTTATCAGACAGGAGACATATTGCACAAAAGTTGGTGGTATCTTATCTGGGTTTTCAGAGCCAGTTCACTTTGGAGTGCCACAATTAGGGACAATTTTGGGACCGTTACTTTTTTCAATCTTCATTAATGATCTCCCTTCAGTTATCAAACATTCGAAATGTGTTTTGTATGCTGACGATACTGCCATGTTTTATGCTGGGAAGAATATTGACGGTATTAACAAGTGTTTGAATCCAGATATGGAATGCATTTCTCAGTGGCTTTGTAATAATATAGACTTTGTCTGAATGCTAGTAAATCCAACTGTATGTTGATTGGCTCAGCTCAAAGACTTTCCAGAATAGAGGAACACAATGTTTTTGTTAATAATGTTCGCCTTGAGCAGGTTTTACATGTAAATCATCTGGGAGTACATATTGATTGTAACCTGAAATGGACCCACCATATCAATTATGTTATCTCTGAAGTTAATAAGCGTATAGGCATTCTTTACAGTTAAGCATTAACAGTTAAGCATTATTCTTCCACGAGTAGGAACAGAATTTGGCAGAAAAAAACATTCAAATTTCGGGGAGCTCATCCTCATGGAATCTGCCATACCAGGGATTTAAAGAACCCCATTCCAAATAATGTTAAGTGTTTCATTAACTTGTTAAAGGGTTGTGCATAGTACTAGTAGTTTAAGTGCGATCTTACTGTGTAATGTGGATTTATTTTAAACAGACCTGGTGTTACAGGCTTTTATTGATTGTTTAAATGTTTGTTGTAATTTTAAGGTGCTTTTTAATGTTTTTATTGTATTGGCTGGGACCCAAGGGAAATCAGTTTTGCACTGAATGGGAAACCCAGGGTAAATAAAATCAAATAATAATAATAATAATAATAATAATTCAAATTGAACTGAAAGATATATTTTAACTTTTTTGAATTTGGATTTTCAAGTAAACCATAGAGGTGAAATACGGTAGGGCGGTATCTATGAGTTACACATGCAGCATTTCACATCCTTGTTAATTTCCGCATCAGAAGATACATCAAGGCAGGATGTGATTGTTCGGCTTGGCCCAAGCTAATTGTGATTCAGTCGTGGAAGCAGATTTTTTTCTTTGCCCTTTTGGTGGGATTAATTGTATTTTTTATCTGGTTGATGTCTTCTTCTGTGACGTTTAAAAAAATCCACAATCCTCTTTCTCACTTTGCTTCTTCAGTTATGACCTTTCCCAATGTCACTCAAGAGACACATTTCCTCCTTCTTGGTACTTTCTCTAGTTTCTTTCATTTTTTTTATAAAAGCCTATTAGGCCATATGTTACTTTATGTCTTAAAATAATAATAACAAAATACTAGAGATTTATGTCTGTTGGCTAACAGAACATAACGCTTTTCCGCATCTGGTTCTCTTAACAAAACAAAAAAAATGGGGGAAAAAAAATTGACATCTACGGGGTTCGAACCCGTAACCTCAATTCCTAACCCAAAACGCACGTGCATATTTTGTGCACAAAGTCTATTGGACTTCATTATATTTTTCAAAAAATCATAATAATTCTGAACAATGATCAATTGCTTCCAAACTCAGGATTTAGAATGTCTAGCTCAATAGCTAAATGCCCACCAAATTTCGAGTCGATTGACCTTTGGCAAATATGTGTTTTAAAAACACGGATTTTGATGACGTCACGATTGCGTCATGTTATATTGGCCCCGGAGGGTGTTTCTAAACTACATCCTCATTAGATATAACCAAAAACAATTAAAAAATCTTGCTCCGTTGGCCAAATATGCTCAATTGAATGTTAAAATTGCAAAAGTTCATGACCTCATTAATATTCATGAGATTACGTAACGATCAAATGAGGCAATTTTTGGATACACCTTTTCCCAACTTAGATAAAGTGCAAAATTGAAACCCAACGAAATTGCATTTTTGCTTAAAATGGAGTGTGAAATTTGCCATATATATATATATATATTGATATATTTTTTTTCTAGTATGTTGGGGTTTGTTATGGTACACTTAGATTTTTTTTTATAACCAACGATAAAGAAAACTGGAGCTACGAAGCAACTGCCAATTTTGTTTATAGGAAAATATACCCCAAAAGAGCAACTTTTTGAATCACATAGGTTTGGGCTACCAGAAGAGCTTAACTTTCCACATTTTCGGTGACGGACAAGAGCAGGAAACCAACTGGAAGATACGAAGTCTGATCGAGATCGTTATACCATGGAGGAATAAGACTCCTCGATCCATGGGTATACGGAGTTGTTTTCATCGTGCAATGTGAGTTAGAACTTGAAGTTGAAGGCCAAGCGTCGAAAACGTGTACCGTCGAAAACGGGGGTTCCCACGACCGTGCGAGAGCTTCTTATAGGGTATACATGATTGTAAAAGACACCTTTTTCCATTCCGATAATTACAGGACAAGCAAAATATGTGCCTACAGCCAGCGAATTTGCCATGTTTCTTATGGTACTGAGCTTGAGGCGGAGCTGCCTATGCATAAGGGTTTATACCCCATGAAACCAAATCCGTCTTCGCGCTTGCGCAGTTGCAGTGCCGTAACTATAGAAAATGGAAGTTGCGTTACGGCTGCCGTAACAATAGCCACTGCGAAAAACGCACTAACGAGTAACGTGTTTCGATCGACCATGAACGTCAAAGATAAAGAAAACAACTACTTCGTCAAAAAGCCATTAGAAATCAGATTGAGGGAGCAGAAAGATGGCCTAAATAGTGGAGTGCTTGTCGTTGATGTTCAAATTGTGCAGCCATTTAATGTAAGAATCAATTACAGCCGAAATTACCGAAACGGCGAAAGTAACGTACATCGCGTACATCACTAAATCAGTACGAATTTATTTTATTGAATTAGTATTAGTAACTAGTAATACTTTTAGTAGGCCTACTGAGTACTGTAAATGGAATACATGCATGCTACTTGCTAGTCCGAGTAACTTGGACCCGACAAGTCACCCTTTGACTTTGAGGCTTTGTTATCGAATTTTGAAATTTTGAGATTCGGGGATTTCGGTCGGGGGTATTTTTCAAAGATGACATTGACATTACAGTGATTTTACACGATGTGGCATAGCCATGATCCTTGGACCCTACAGTCACCCGAATTTCAACATTTCAAAATTCGATAAAAAAAGGTGACTTTTCGGGTCCAAGTTACTCGGACTACATGCATGCAGAATGCCCCGCCACTATGTGTACAATGTACAGTACATGTTGATGTACATGTACATGTACATGTACTGTACATGTACATGTACGTACATGTACATGTACGTGAAGCCCTTCCCTAAGCTTCGTGTGCAGTGCATGCAGTGCAGGCCTGCCTATGTTGCTGACTGCGTGTGTTGAGTGCAGAGGTGAGTGGCGGGGTATTCTGCAATTGTGCCCGTGTACTTTGTATTTGAAATAAGTAATACTAAAGTAATACTGCTATTACTAGTAAGTAGTAAGTAGTAACTAGTAATGTAGTATTACTTTTTTATTTGTATTACTCTAAACCAAAGATCTTATAAGTTATTGCACATAGCGCAAGATGAAGATGGACTAGTCCTAGTCCTGGCAAAAGGTGAAGTACAATGTACGCACTGGACGCCATTTTAGTAAGCAACGGAATCTGTCGTTTGCTTTCGGTGCTCCGGAAATGAAGTGAGAGAGTCACAAACAATAAAAAAGATACAACTTTGGATGCGTGAACAGAATGTGATAACTTTCGATGTGATGTGACCACAAAATGGAGAAAATGTGTGCGACTTTGCTTACTAAAATGGCGTCCAGCAGTCCAGTGCGTACTTCACCCGGATGCGCGCTATAAGATCTTTGCTCTAAACTAATAGTAATACTAATAGTAATACTTTAATAGTAATAGTTACTAATACTAATGTAATAGTAATAACTAATATTATATGTTAAAATAATTCTAGTACTTACATGTATTACTACTACTAGTACTTATATTATAAGTTATAGTTATAGTAGTACTAGTACTAGTACTGTACTGAGTAGTACTAGTACAAAATTAGTAGGATTGTGCTCGACAGTACTATTACTAAGTACAAAGTACACACATGTAGTAGTACTTAGTATTAGTAGTAAAAAGTGTACTGTAGTACTAGTAGTACTAGTAGTACTAGTACAATGTAGTACATGTACATACTACACATTGTACTAGCATTAATACTATTACTATAGTAATAGACTACTACTACTAGTAGAGTACTACCTGACTACTTAGTTATACTAGTACAGCCAGTTAAGTAGTTGGTGCAATCAGGTGCAATTAGTACTACTACTACTAGTACTTTAGTAAGTAGTTTTACTATTAGTAGTACTAGTAGTAGGCTTACTACTACTACTACTACTAGTACTAGTAGTACTACTGTACTACTACTTGTAGTAGTAGTACTATAGTAGTACTACTACTAAGTACTACATGTATAACTAATTAATTTATAGGCCTAGGCCTAAATAATTATGTTCCCTGAAGGCAACATTTTATTTTAATACCCTCACTAGTATACCCACAATAGACTACCTCTTGTTATGAAGACATGACTTACATACATGTACATAGCCATTGTCTGGCACAACAAAAAATCGTTGAAATTTGACATTTATTTTTTCCTCTTGATACTAAAAGTAAAACTAAGAAAAAATATGCCACTTTCACAAACAAGATGGGCAAGGCCAAGGGAGACAAAAACGATGACATTTGTTGTTGCCAGAAACCTGCCAGCTCCAGTGCCACTCAAGTGCCAGTGGCAGTCAAATATCCAAATCATTTGAAAGTGAGTATAACAGCACGGGGTAGGCCTTACAGTAACAGTAACCATGGTAACTCCTGTTCTATCATCAAACATGCATCGAGTGGCTCTGTTGGCCATCCTGTTTTTACAGTTAACACATGTATACATGGTATACATGTACGACCCCCAGTGCCTAGCTACATGTAGCAGCTAGTAGTAGTACATGTAGCTGCCTGAATGAGCACATTATCTTCATAGTTCATGAAGTGTGTAACTTACATACTGGTTATTGGCTTTTTCGCAACTTGCGAAAAAGCCTTTCTTGTTGTTCTGATTTTTTTTCTTTCTTCTTCTTCTTTGGCTTTTCCGCCTCTACAGCGTAGCGGAAAAGGTATTCCGATTGTTCTGATTTTTTTTTTTCCAGTTTCTTCTTATACTTCTTCTTTGGCTTTTCCGCAGCTACAGCGTAGCGGAAAAGGTATTCCGATTGTTCTGATTATTTTTTTCCAGTTTCTTCTTTTACTTCTTCTTCCTCTTCTTCTTGTTCTTCTTCCTCCTCGATTCTTCTCACCTCTGTATCTAGAGAACTACAAAAGATTCTTCAGCCAAACTTGACACACACAAAGTACATGACCCAACCTTGTGCCTCAAATTGGTTTGAAGTGAGTTGTTCGAAAGACGGTCACGTGACCGCTGTTTGAACTTTGAACTTTAAAACCTTCAAAAATTCATAACAAATCAACGGTTGGCTCCCTTGTCTTGCTGTTTGTGGTATGTGAGAAGTGTTTCCAGCCGCTACAGATCAATGAACTTTGTGATGTCATCTGACCTCGTCTTCCGGTTGAAACAGGAAGTGATTTTGTAAGGGCTCTTATTCAAATTTGAAGACAGATATGAACTTTGTGTTAACGTTGTTAGGTCAAGGTTGAGTCACTTTCTGTAATTCATTAACATATGACGTCATCAAGTACTCAAGCGCCCTCTAGCGGCAGGTTGAAAATGTCCGAAAATGTAATTTAACACGATCCCTGTGGCGAAGTTTGAGGAAATCGTTTCAAATTCGGCAGGGAGACAGCCACACACTCGGACAATGCACATGACAAGTTTTAATAACATGCCGTAATCAGTTTGCAACATTTTTGTATATCACCTTATGCCGTAATCATAACGGAAATTAGAAATGAAGGTCTATTTTTTTTTAAACATTCATAGAAATTCATACAAAATAAGTTAGGTTTTTAATTGTTTCACCACAAGAAAGAGTAAAATTTTTCCTTTCCGATGATACCTTACATATGCTGCCAGTAGTTTTAAAACGCCTGTGGTGATGAAAAATATGATTACCTCCATCTATCTCCAGATGTCTTGTTTTAAATAATCTAATGTGTGTGAAGGTGTGTGCGTTGTCTCAAGGTCGAGAAGGGGGGGTCACTGCTTGGACTGTACCATTGCCTCAGACTGGGTCGGGGAGGGGTGTTCGGTTGATGCCCTTCTACTGTACAAGCTGTATACAGCAGGTGCGCACAGTGTTTTATAGGCTGCCGGAGCATAGAGAGGGGCGGAGGGAGGGCAAGGAGAGCGTGGAGTTTGGGGGAGAGGGTTGAAGGGGATGGAGTAAGAAAGGGCAGGAGAGACGTAGAGAGGGGAGAGAGGTGGTCGCGGGGTGCAGGGCAATGAAAATGTTGTCGGGACGTGCTTGTGAGGTAGCAGCCATGGATATGCCTAGAGAAGGGGCAGAGAGAGAGGGAGAGTGAGCCGAGAGGAACAGAGGGAGAGGGTGAAGAGAAAAGGGGGATTGAGATGGAGAGGGTGAGGGAGGGAGGGAGGGAGAGGGTGCGAGAGAGGGGGAGTGAGAGGGGAGAGAGAAGGGGGGAGTGAGAGGGGAGAGAGAAAGGGCCAGGAGAGAGGGAAAGAGAGAGGGGGTAGACAGAGAGGGGTAGACAGAGGGGAGACAGAGAGGGGTCCTTTCTTATTTATTCAAATGTGTGTACTGTACGAATAGGTTTGGTGGCCTTTGTCAGTTGCTCTAACCTCCGTGCTCTAACGATGAAGGAAGGGGGGTTGAGGTTGAGGGGGTGCATGCAGTGGGAGAGGGGTGGGTTACAACATTCCGATTAGAACAAGGTTTAGTGGGGACGAGGGGAGACGACACGGTGTCTTGATTAGGCTCGGGGCAATAGGTGTGATAGGGGGCGAGAGGGGAGAGGGGGAGAGAGGGGAGAGAGGGGAGAGAGGGATAGAGAGGGGGAGAGAGGGGACAGAGGGGAGAGAGGATACAGAGTGGGAGAGAGAGGGGAGAGAGTGGGAGTGAGGGGTGAGAGAGGGGAGTGAGGGGGGAGAGGGGGAGACAGGGGGAGACAGTGGAGAGAGAGGGGGGAGAGAGGGGGGAGAGAGAGAGGGGGAGAGAGAGGGGAGAGAGGGGCTTTAGATATTGGGGGTGGGGGCGACACCGAGATGGTGAAGAGGGGAGGGTTAGAACAAAGGGTGGGGAGTAGGAGAACGAGGGGTGATAGAGGACACGATGTTTATGCTAAGTCCTGATAAGGTTGTGGCTGGGTAATGTGCAGTCGCCAGTCAGTACACAGTAATGGCACTGCAATGACGATCAACCTGGAAGGGTAGTTCTTCTGGTTTTCCAATTTGGTCGAGAGTCGGTCGTTCCCCAGAAGAAAAAAAAAAGGAAAAGCCCTACGATCTGTGACAACAGATGTAGATTTCTAGTCTTCTTCTTCTTCTTCTTTTTTTGCAAAAATCCTATGGGAAAAATCCCATAGACTTTGTACATGTTTTTTCTAGCTCCCACTTTTGCCAGTAAACTTTCTCGGAAATTATTGAAAGTTGACATAGAGTAAGTCCTTAGGGCATAGATGTGTCCCGCACAATGACGATTTGATGACGTCATCGGTTGTCACGTGACAGCGCCTTAAAGAGGCAAATTTCATATTGCAAATTATGACGCAATCCTAAGTTGGATGGGATCCATACTTGGCATGTATCTAAGTTGGGAAAAGGTGTATCCAAAAATTGCCACCATTTGACTGTGACGTCATCTCATGAATATTAATGAGGTCATGAATTTTTCAGATTTTCACATTCAAATAAGCATATTCGGCCAACTGAGCAATATTTGTTTCATTTTTGTTCATATACCTATCGGGACTGTCGTCTAGAAACACCTTCTGTGGCCAAAATAACATGACGCAATCATGACGTCATCAAAATGCTTGTTTTTAAAAGAGATATTAGCCGTAGGCCAATGACCTTGAAACTTGGTGGGCAATTATTTATCGACCTACTAATTCAAAATCTGAAGTTTGGAATTGATTGACCATTGTTTCGAATTATTATGAATTTTTGAATATTATAATCAATTAGATCCCCTTGACTGTACACAAAAAATTTGTAGTGCGTTGTGGGGATAGTTCGTAATCACTTAAACAGCTAATGCTGACTATCTTAATCATGTATCATATGAAATTAAAGCTTATAACCTGATGTTTATTCTCCACTTAGCAATGCAAAGATTGGTCATTGATTAGTCACATGACAGTCATTATTTACTAAATATTTGTTTCGCGTCATTCTCGACGGCAAATGCTACGAAACTAAGTCTTTAAATTTTTGAAAAACTTTGTTGTGATGCAATTTAAAAAGCCTTTTCGGTTACGGAGTTAAAAGTGTTGACCAAGTACAATGTTCATTACATTCAGTAACCTGTGCATTTGTAGTTGGTCTTCTCATGGTGTTCTTTATGGCCCTGCACTAATATACTGTGCAGACGCTAATGATGTTGGGACTTGTGCGAGTCTAGGGAAAACTCGAAGCTCCTGGCTCCATTTTTATTGAATTCATCCGCTGCTACAGGACCAATTGCTTTGTGCACGATCAACAAAAATTGTTCAGATCGTAAATACGTGTAGGACTGTAGGGTACTTTTATGAGTAGCGTGTAGGTAAAACTGCCGTCCGTCTAAGCCCTTTGAAACATTACTTTCTACGGATCACCACGAATCTCAGTCATAGTCCCAAGGAAAAACCTGTGAACATTATCAAGGATCCTTAATTTGGTACTGAAAGAGTACGGTGGGACCACACGCTCGACATTGATATGAAATGTGCACAACACGCATATAGGCATGAGCAGCACCATGGTGGGACTGACGTTTAAGCCCCTCGAATATGAATTGTATTGTAACCGTCTTTTAACTTGCCAACTATCTTCCTCGAGGTTGTTCCTGCTGATGTGATTTTATTCATGAATCATGAACACTCTTTACTGTGAATGGGTAATGTCACGATATAGAGCATACATAAATATGCATAGACATGATCTAATGACGATTGGACAATCAGACAGAGACCAGCAGAATAGGGAACGAAACCGGGTTTCGAGGGAACGAAACCAGGTTTCGTGGAAACGAAACCGGGTTTCGAGGGAACGAAACCGGGTTTCGAGGGAACGAAACCGGGTTTCGAGGGAACGAAACCGGGTTTCGAGGGAACGAAACCGGGTTTCGAGGGAACGATACCGGGTTTGAGGGAACGAAACCGGTTTTCGAGGGAACGAAACCGGGTTTCGAGGGAACGATACCGGGTTTCGAGGGAACGATACCGGGTTTGAGGGAACGATACGGGGTTTCGAGGGATCGATACCGGGTTTGAGGGAACGAAACCGGGTTTCGAGGGAACAAAACCGGGTTTCGAGGGAACAAAACCGGGTTTGAGGGAACAAAACCGGGTTTTGAGGGAACGAAACTGGGTTTCAAGGGAACGATATCAGGTTTCGAGGGAAACAAAACCAGGTTTCGAGGGAACGAAACCAGGTTTCGAGGGAACGAAACCAGGTTTCGAGTGAACGAAACAACATTTCGAGTGAACATTTGTCATGTGTCATTTTGTTATGATTTTTACATCACGTCAAACCTCCCTAACGATTTCACTCGTACACTTAAGAGACGAAAAAGCCCTATGTTCTGTTACAACAGACATAGCTCTAGTTTGAACTTATTTCTAATTTTCTAGTAACAATTACGGATGGGCATTTGTCCAAGTAAACTGGTATGGTCACATTTCAGTACATACCGGTACATACAAAATAATGGTATTAAACCTTTTGCCTTGAAGCTGAAGTACAGGTAGGCCTCTTCAATTTTGACTGGACTGGGACTTAAATGGCCAAAACCTCTGACTTGATGTACCATGTACCACCTGAGCTATCCAGCCTGTAGATGGTTGCCTTCTCAAATAATGATAGATACAGTGATAGTGATAGGCAACTAATTTTGCCTGGTGGGGGTGCCAGTCAGAATCGATTAACCATTAGTCATTAACTATTGTATATATCTCCAGGGATCGTGCCCTTGTTTTCATTCAGATGTTAACAACCATTGTTGTAAGCCTGGCAGTTCAAACACGGTTCAACTATGCTGAGCGTTCGCACTGTGCAACACAAAATTGGCTGTTACATACCAGTACATGTGTAAGTTTCGACCTGTGTAATATGTTGATCTGTTCAAACTGTCCAAGCATACATGCGTCAAAAGCAGACAACTACCATAATGCAATGGGACTGTTTGGGGTTGTCAGCCTTCTTGTAATCCCGTCGGAGAGTTTTGAGTTTGTCCTTCTGACACTGAACCGCTGGCTGTCTCCTGGAAACAAGCCCCATCATTCCATCCCCAGCAAAGACTAGTTGACTTTTTGGGAAGTTATATTTCATTTTTGATCTTTTCTTGTCAATAACAGCTGTCAAAATTATATGGTGTGAAAAACAGTTAAGTACATGTAGTTCTACAGCTACTGTAAATAGCTAATTTAATTTTTAGAGAGCATGAGGCCTCCTTTTGTTGCATGCAGCAGAATCACTATATTGTCGTTATTTATTTGCAAAACTTTTTTTCTGCGATCAAGGGACTGGTATTTGAAGCCAGTGGTTTAACAGACATGGAGGTAGACCTCCATGAACAATCAACAATCTGCAACTTGAGCTACATGTATCTTACCTTTAGCCAGGACCTCTCAAAGAGTCTACCGCCTTTTATGGAGTGGATACTAGTCAGAGGCAATCAACCATAAACCTTTACATATTTGTAAGGATCACACCCTCTTTTCAACAAATGGAAACAACAAATACTTAAAAACCAAAGGAAAGCAGTTTTAAGATTGCTTCTGACTGGTGCCTCCTTACTACCAAAGAAAGTTGACTCTTGGGAAGATCGTTACCGAGGCTCTTCCTGTTGTTGGATACCGGTAGTTAGGGTAGCAGAGGGTCTGTACAACCAGAGGCTAGTATTCATGCAAGACCCTTGTCCAGGAAACAGGCACTTTTGATGGCTTTTTCGGGAACAACCCACAAGACCTATGGCATTACATGCACCACCCCTAACATCATATTGGTATATTTACTCCTGTAGAGTTTGTGATATTGAATATGTTGGCAAAACTAAAAACACAACCAAAATGCGAGTCTACTTTCATAGGTCTACCATCAAAACTGGTAAATTGGACACACCCATTGGGTGTCACTTCAATCTCTCCAAACATTCCTTATCAGACATAAGTGTTCTGGGCATAGAGTAACTTGGTCATTGTACTACAATTTGTAGTGATGGTTTGTTTTAAGCTGGGAGAAAATGTGGATGAAGCGTCTCTGGACAATTCAACCACAATTGCCTCAACATCCAGGAGGGGAATGATTATACACCTTGCTTGTTTACATAAACATGTAATCCGTATTTTGTGTTCACTCCCCCACTTCTCTCTTTCAGCTTTTGTTTTCTCTTTGATGTTTCCCTATTCCACTACCTAATCACTACCCAAACCCCTGCCCTTCCCGTTGATCTTACCCTACACGCTTTCCCCTTTGCCCTCTGTCTGTCATCCATGTCCCATTATGGCCTCCATGGTCCCAGTTACTCTCCCTGTCCTATTTATTTTGTCCCTGTCATTCTGCCTTGGAGAATTTTTTATTTTTATTTGCCTTTTGGTCATTTGCATCATTTTTGCATATTACTGCACAAATAATTTTAAAGAAAAACTTGATCAGAGGAAGGAACTGTTCCATGTCATTACTGTAATGGTATGCAGGCCATGATTTAACTCGTCACCCATAACAATATTTGAACAGGACATCCATTGTATTGCTTTTCCAGTGCTATGTTTGAAGAATTACTGGCACTTTGTAAACAAAGAAGAGAAATTTCAGGATGTGGTCGGAACTACAGAACATAGAAACTGAATGTACATTAAAGAAGTATAACAGATTAGAGCTACAGTATATAGCAGATTATAGCTGTTTTTGGTTAAAACATATATTTATCATTTCTGTTGCAGCTTGGAAGTATTTCATTCAAAAATAACTATGTAGGATATATCACCATCAAAGTCAAGTGCAAGCCAAAAGATGACAGAGGTACTTGTAGACATTAACTATGTATTTTGTGACTGCCATGCACATGAAAAGGACAATTTGGCTATTTTATATGATTTTTATTTAATGCATTATGGACAAGACTTTTTTTAAAGATTTGGATCATGAAGGTCTGACAACAAATTAAAATTAAGCTTGCTAATGTTAAGTTTCAAATTGATGCTGTTCTTTAAAGCCCCTACACAACATTGGTAAGATCGAAAAACAGAAATGTTCACAGATTTACATGAAACTTATACACCTCTCACTGAAATATTTCTGCCTAAAATGTTGTATTTTGGGAGAAATGAGTAAAAGAAATACTTTACATCTCACAGAGATCTGAACAGAACAGTACGCCATAGAATGCTGCATTTTCGCGAAACAAATGAAGCGGTTTTCACGATTTTCTCGATACTCGGTTGACTGATTGAGCTGAAATTTTCACAGGTGCGCCATTTCATGCACATGTTTGATCATACAACGTATGGGTGCTATTTTTTAACCTTGACCAATGTTGTGTAGGGGCTTTAAGGCCCAAAACAACAATGGGAACATTGGATAATATCGATGTCCACAGATTTTCTTCTAATTCACACAGTTTGTCATGATAGAATTCTCGAGAAATTTTCACTCAAACGTTGACAAATTATTATTACTCGCGAGTAAAAAACTTTTTCTTACACTATAGAACGGTGCAAAAACCGTGACTTTTTTTTTTTGCCTTTTCTACTTTCTCAGATTACCATTTGAACCATTTTTTTGGAATGTTTAATGGCTTAACATACAAACTGTGGCAATCGTTTTACTTTTACCATTGTTGTATAGGGCCTTTAACCTGGTCTGCTATTGTGAGCAGTGTTGAAAGATTTGTAGATTTTAGATTATGCTAGTAAGTAAGCACTTTATGACAGGCCTACCATCACAAATTCTTTCGTATTTTTGTTCCTCTTTTTCACAGATGAAGCAAGATGGAGAATGTGTGTAAGCCACTTTCCTCTAATGCCTGATCCACATAATGAAACAGCAAGTCAAGACTATTTTACCATCTCAAGATCAGCGGTATGAAACAAATGTAATTGAATAGTATGCATGAAAATGTTGTTGAATAACACTTGTTTGATATAAATGTTAAACAACTAAATGTCCAGAGGTGTTCCTAAGAAATGCTTAGGGGTGGTATCCCTGGAGATATACCACAGTTAATGGTTGAATTGTTTTGTGACTGGCACCCCTTCCCTGGCAGAGACTACCCGGTACTTGACTATTTGGGAAAGTTACCATCTAAAGGCTGGATAGCTCAGATTGTAAGAGCGCTGGTGTGAAAAGCCACAGATCCTGGATTCAAGTCCTGGTCAAGTAAAACAAAATTGTTTAAAAGTTTCCAGTAAGTTTTTCCTTTATTTGTATGACTTATCAGGTCAATTGTTATAATAACTCAAGTCTGATTCATGGAAAATAAGAATTGAGTCAGAAGCACCAGTCGCACAAGTGTGGTAACTGCATAAACTGAAAAAATGCCTTGTTTGCTTCAAAAGCAGGGTCAAGTGGGTCATGATGAACGACGAATCACACAAAATGTACTGGAAACTACGGGCCTCCAGCGTAACCATTTGTAACCATTACAAATTCAACCTATATGGAAAGTGCCAAGTGCTAGGTGTACCAAGGTAGAATTTATAGTTGAATAAATTGGTATTACAAAGATGTCGCAAACTGCTTACTGACTAAAACTACCAAAATGCAAATCTCAACATTTAGTGGGCGTGACGTTTCGAACCTAGCTGGACCTTTCTCAAAGGCAGACTCTGCCTTGGGGAAAGGTCCGGCTAAGATCAAAACTTCAGGCCCACTAAATGTTGAGATTTGAATAAATTGGAATAGAAAATGAAAAATGGTGCATGCCACACATATACTGTATGTAATGTTTTGTTATAACATGTAATACTTTATTTCGTCTGTTTCCATTATTTGGTTTGATCGATTTTATTAGATGTTATTTGACCCTATGGAGGTGACTGGTGTTAGACTTGTGCTTTTGCAACCTTCTCCAGTATGGACTCATTTTGGCATTGAAAATGTGGCAATCTTTCAAACAGAAATTCAGGTAGGCCTACTTATTATGTCTCAGCAGTTTCACATGAAAACAATTAATTTTTTTAAGTCCAATAATTGATTGTGATCAAAAGCTAGCTTGCATAGTAGCTGCTAAATTTAGATTTTTAAATTCTGCTTCCACATAAGATGCTTGAAGTAACAGACAATCCCAGTAATTATCGAAGTAGTGGAATCATAACTATTAGAGAATGTATGTGTAGTTTGAATGTCTTTCTCTTTCAATAGTCCGAGTCATCAGTTTCAGTAACTGCGTGGCTACTTGAGAATCAGCACCTGACAACTGAAGCAAGGAAACATTTTGAGGTAGAATTGTTTTCAGTTGTTTTCCATTTTCATTTTTGTTTTTAAATAGCAATGTTTTTAGCACATTAATGATGTAATTGTCATCCTTTAAATTTTCTATTTTTCATTTTATATTATCAACATACTGGACATAGAATGTATGCAGGAAAGATTGTTAAATGACACCAAAACAAGCATTCATTCTGTGTTATTCAGTTTTGAAGATAATAATAGAGTGAAAATGCATGAACTGGTGATAACACTCTCCCATTGATAATTGGTACCTATCTTAATTGAATGTTTGAGTTTTAATTGTTTTATTTACAGAACATACACCCAGTTGATAAAATCACTGCTGGTCTGCAGCATCTGTGGGCCTTAACTGAGGCCATGCGCAGCAACCAAACAAAAACAACACTGGGACGATATGATGCAAGTATTTCTGTTCCTTTTATGTGTGCTGATTCCACTTCAGGCCTTTCAAACTGCAACTATTCCCTGGGAAGTTCACAGCGAATAGAGAAAGACCTTTTCGCACTACAGTTGGTTACCCTGGCAGTTCCCCTGGGGAATTGCATAATCCCCAGGGATTTGGCAACCCTGCTTGGGAGCAGGGATAAGGGCTCTTACCCAAGATCTAAATTTTGCTATTAGAAATTCACTTCACAGTTCGGCTGACTACTGTCAGTTTGTGCAGAGGTCAGGAAAATTGCTGACCATCCCAGCTACTTCTGGTTATGGCCTGCACTTTGCAGTGTTGAACAGTGACTCCTCTATCTGATTGTTTCACAGTTATGGTTATTGTGTCTAGGAACCCCTTACCCTTTACTGGCACAGGTCAGTTGCAGTCATGCCATTCCACAGCCAGCTATGGCTAATTTAGTATCACATTTCCCTGCTCAGTTAATAATGCAAATGTGTGTTGTTAAAGGCAGGGGACATGATTTGCAAAGGTCAAAGAATCGCTTCTATTCTTTGTCAAGCTCTATGTACCGGTATACATAAAATAGCACACCTGTATACGTTTTGGCTCAATCTGTCATGAGAAATCAAAACAAGATTTAAAAGCTAACTTTTTTTTTCAGAAAAAGAGGGTGGTACAATGATCGGGCCTATTGAGTGATTTCCTCCTTTCTCGAAAACGGCAGATTTTCAATCCCTAAAATTTGACAATGTCTGATACCATAAGAAAGTTCTTGATAATTATCGGTAAGTAATTTCTCAAATTTGGAATGTCCACAAATTGGGCACTGTGAATGGAATATCCTACATTGTGTACCTTTAACTTTGCTGCTACTCCACACCAAAGATGTTTCAGGTATTGCACCTTAATTGTTCACATAGTTTCACATTCCTTATCCTGGCTGTGCATATTGAGTTTGACCTTTATTTCCCGTTAAGTACATTGGAAATGCACTTGCCGCAATGCCTGGGAAACTGATCAGAAGTGTGAATAGACAGGACAAATCCCCAGGGAATTACTCTTACTACTGACATAGTAAGAATCATCGCGGAGTTATAATTCCTCAGGAATTTCCTAGGAAATAGCTGTGCATTGTGAAAAGGACATTGTGTATTGCCTGAGCTGGTATTGCATAAACAATTGTTCATTGCATAAGAGGAAAAAGGGGTGTGACCCCTTAGGTAATGCTTGCTATTAGGTTAATTGCTGACTAGTGCCCCCACCCTAGCAAAGAAAAGGGCCATTCCCACTATCCCCCAAAATTGTGTGTGGACACAATAGGGCCATTTCAAATGTCCAATAGTCAAATAGGGCCAGCCATTTCAAATGTCCAATTGTCAAATAGGGCCATTTCAAATGTCCAATTGTCAAATAGGGCCATTTCAAATGTGCTTGGACTGTGTTTATTAGTCTGACTCCACTACCGGTATTACTTCACTATTAGTGAAACTTTTCTTTAAAAAGAAGAAGTTTATTTGCCATGCGGTGTGTGTCTGGGAACGCTCCGCTAAATCCCACCAGGAAGTGCTGTACTTGTTTATAATTATGTCTCCTGCGTGGGCCCCCTCAAGGACACACGGTGTCACACACCCATCATATGACCACAATTGCTAACTACAATCGGCTTACAATTTTTGGACCTGTGTGAATGCAAGCAAAAATATAAACAAATGGTTTTTGAATCGCAATTCAAATCACGATTATTTGCACAGTGTGAACTGGCCTGTGTCCTTGCTATCGTAGTCTGAGTCAGTGCCATCCAAGTCCCAGTCCGGGTCCTTGCTATCTGAGTCTTGAGTCCTTACCATCGGAGTCTGAGTGTGGGCCCTTGCTATCCGAGTCTGAGTCCTTACCATCGGTGTTTGGGTCCTTGCCATCCGAGTCTGGGTCATTGCTAACTGAGTCTGAGTCCTTGCTATCCGAGTCCGAGTCCTTGCTATCCGAGTCAGAGTCCTTGCTATCCGAGTCCGAGTCCTTGCTATCCGAGTCAGAGTCCTTGCTATCCGAGTCAGAGTCCTTGCTTTCCGAGTCCATGTCCTTGCCATCTGAGTTTGATTCTTTGCCATCCGAGTCTGAGTCCAATTGCTATCTGAGTCTGAGTCCTTGCCATCTGAGTCTGGGTCCTTGCTATCCGAGTCTGGGTCTTTGCCATCTGAGTCTGAGTCCTTGCCATCCGAGTCTGAGTCCTTGCCATCCAATTCTGAGTCTGAGTCCTTGCTATCCGAGTCTGAGTCCTTGCCATCCAAGTCTGAGTCCTTGCTATCCGAGTCTGAGTCCTTGCTATCCGAGTCTGGGTCTTTGCCATCTGAGTCTGAGTCCTTGCCATCCGAGTCTGAGTCCTTGCCATCCAAGTCTGAGTCCTTGCCATCCAATTCTGAGTCTGAGTCCTTGCTATCCGAGTCTGAGTCCTTGCCATCCAAGTCTGAGTCCTTGCCATCGAATTCTGAGTCTGAGTCCTTGCTATCCGAGTCTGAGTCCTTGCCATCTGAGTCTGGGTCCTTGCCATCCGAGTCTGAGTCCTTGCCATCCAAGTCTGAGTCCTTGCCATCCAATTCTGAGTCTGAGTCCTTGCTATCCGAGTCTGAGTCCTTGCCATCCAAGTCTGAGTCCTTGCCATCCAATTCTGAGTCTGAGTCCTTGCTATCCGAGTCTGAGTCCTTGCCATCTGAGTCTGGGTCCTTGCCATCCGAGTCTGAGTCCTTGCCATCCAAGTCTGAATCCTTGCCATCCAAGTCTGAGTCTGAGTCCTTGCTATCCGAGTCTGAATCCTTGCTATCCGAGTCTGGGTCCTTGCCATCTGAGTCTGAGTCCATGCCATCCGAGTCTGGGTCCTTGCTATCCGAGTCTGAGTCTGAGTCCTTGCCATCCAAGTCTGAGTGCGTGTCCTTGCCATCCAAGTCTGAGTGCATGTCCTTGCCATCCAAGTCTGAGTCTTTGCTATCCGAGTTCTTTTAAGAATTTCTTGCACTTTTCTCGGTGGAACCAGTACATGTCCTTGCCATCCGAGCCATTCGAGTCTGTGTGTCCTTGTTGTCAGAGGTTTTTTTTGTCGTGTCCACACAGGCCAAAAAGAGCAAATTGCGGTTAGCAGTTGTGGTCATTTGAATCGCGATTCAAAAAACATTTGTTTGTATTTTTGCTTGCGTTCACACAGGCCAAAAAATTGTAAATTGTTCGCCGATTGTGGTTAGCAATATACTGTGTAACTGTCTTGGTGAAAAAGGTCACCGTACTCTTCCGAGCACCTCCGCGCTGCCTGCTATAGGAGATTAACACGTGCCCAATTTTGAATGCATTATTACATAATGAAGAAAGCCTCTTTCCAACTAAAACCTGAGGTTTATGGATTTATGGAAGTATATTAAAAATAAAAGAATGAGCAAAAAAAACCTACAAAAAATGAGAATACGTCAGAGAAAACAAATAAATATAACCTGACCTTCATCTTACGGGTGTAAGTACACAGTACATGTACTACATGTATTTCAGTGCTTGTATAGCGCCGAAGTTGGTGTGGTTCGTTTTTGGGCCAGAAAAGCGCCTTGGAATGTACTGTACATATGGATACCGTACACTAAACAAAACGCGCGACTTCGTTAGCCAGTAAAATGTAGGTACATGCATTTACAAGCCTAAGGTAACAAGTTCGTTCATCTGGGAACACGACTGTCACCCCTTGTGGCATAGGTTCTACGGTTTCAAACCTGAAAATGGAAATTTATTTTAACTATTTTTGTCTGTAAAACGTGCAAAATCACGTACTTTACACATTGTTTTTTAATATTTTATTCCTATAAGACAATTATAATTGTTTAAACTGCTTCAATCGGCGCGATACAAAATATTTCAACAAAAACGTTCGACGCTCCACGCTTTAACTCCTATCCGAGGAGCCCGGAAATCAGGAATCTCACGGTAACACGTACATTCTCAAGGCCAACTTACACGGTCTATTGTGGTCATATGGTGGGCGTGTCCTTAAGGGGGCCCACACAGGAGACATATAAACAAGTACAGCACTCCCTGGTTGGATTCAGTGGAGTGTTCCCAGACACACACCGCATGGCAAATAAACATTTTTGGGGGTTAGGACCAACATTCAGAGTTAGTGCCAACATTCAGCGTTAGGACCAACATTCAGAGTTAGTGCCAACATTCAGCGTTAGGACCAACATTCAGAGTTAGTGCCAACATTCAGGGTTTGGACCGACATTCAGGGTTAGGACCAACATTCAGGATTAGTGCCAACATCCAGGGTTAGTGCCAACATTCAGGGTTAGGACCAACATTCAGGGTTAGGACCAACATTCAGTGTTTGGACCAACATTCAGTGTTTGGACCAACATTCAGGGTTAGGACTAACATTCAGGGTTACGACCAACATTTAGGGTTAGGCTCAACATTAAGGTTAGGCCCAACATTCAGGGTTAGGACCAACATTCAGGGTTAGGACCAACATTCAGGATTAGTGCCAACATTTAGGGTTAGGACCAACATTTAGGGTTAGGCCCAACATTCAGGGTTAGGACCAACATTCAGGGTTAGGACCAACATTCAGGATTAGTGCCAACATTCAGGGTTAGTGCCAACATTCAGGATTAGTGCCAACATTCAGGGTTAGTGCCAACATTCAGGGTTAGTGCCAACATTCAGGGCTAGTGCCAACATTCAGGGTTAGTGCCAACATTCAGGGTTAGGACCAACATTCAGGGTTAGGACCAACATTCAGGGTTAGGACCAACATTCAGTGTTTGGACCAACATTCAGTGTTTGGGCCAACATTCAGGGTTAGGACCAACATTCAGGGTTAGGACCAACATTTAGGGCTAGTGCCAACATTCAGGGTTAGTGCCAACATTCAGGGATAGGGCCAACATTCAGGGTTAGGACCAACATTCAGGGTTTGGACCAACATTCAGGGTTTGGACCAACATTCAGGGTTAGGACCAACATTCAGGGTTAGGACCAACATTTAGGGTTAGTGCCAACCTTCAGGGTTTAGACCAACATTCAGGGTTTGGACCAACAGTCAGGGTTTGGACCAACATTCAGGGTTAGGACCAACATTCAGGGTCAGGACCAACATTTAGGGTTAGTGCCAACATTTAGGGTTAGTGCCAACATTCAGGGTTTGGACCAACATTTAGGGTTAGGACCAACATTCAGGGCTAGTGCCAACCTTCAGGGTTAGGACCAACATTCAGGATTAGTGCCAACATTCAGTGTTAGTGCCAACATTCAGGGTTAGGACCAACATTCAGGGTTAGTGCCAACATTCAGGGTTAGGACTAACATTTAGGGCTAGTGCCAACCTTCAGGGTTAGGACCAACATTCAGGGTTAGGACCAACATTCAGGGTTAGTGCCAACATTCAGGGTTAGTGCCAACATTCAGGGTTAGTGCCAACATTCAGGGTTAGGACCAACATTCAGGGCTAGTGCTAACATTCAGGGTTAGGACCAACATTCAGGGTTAGGACTAACATTTAGGGCTAGTGCCAACCTTCACGGTTAGGACCAACATTCAGGGTTAGTGCCAACATTCAGGGTTAGTGCCAACATTCAGTGTTAGTGCCAACATTCAGGGTTAGGACCAACATTCAGGGTTAGTGCCAAAATTCAGGGTTAGGACTAACATTTAGGGCTAGTGCTAACCTTCAAGGTTAGGACCAACATTCAGGGTTAGTGCCAACATTAAGGGTTAGGACCAACATTCAGGGTTAGGCCCAACATTCAGGGTTAGGACCAACAATCAGGGTTAGGACCAACAATCAGTGTTTGTGCAAACAATCAGGGTTAGGACCAACATTCAGGGGTAGGACCAACATTCAGGGTTAGTGTTAACATTCAGGGTTAGGGCCAACATTCAGGGTTATGACTAACATTCAGGGTTAGTGCCAACATTCAGGGTTAGGACCAACATTCAGGGTAAGGACCAACATTCAGGGTCAGTGCCAAAATTCAGGGTTAGTGCCAACATTCAGGGTTAGGACCAACATTCAGGGTTAGTGCCAACATTCAGGGTTAGGACCAACATTCAGGGTTAGGACCAACATTTAGGGTTAGGACTAACATTCAGGGTTAGGCCCAACATTCAGGGTTATTGCCAACATTTAGGGTTAGGATCAACATTCAGGGTTAGGACCAACATTCAGGGTTTATGCCAACAATCAGGGTTTGTGCCAAAATTCATGGTTAGTGCCAACATTCAGGGTTTGGCCCAACATTCAGGGTTATTGCCAACATTTAGGGTTAGTGCCAACATTAAGGGTTAGGACCAACATTCAGGGTTAGGACCAACAATCAGGGTTGGGACCAACATTCAGGGTTAGTGCCAACATTCAGGGTTAGGACTAACATTCAGGGTTTGTGCTTATAATCAGGGTTAGGACCAACATTCAGGGTTAGGACCAACATTCAGGGTTGGGACCAACATTCAGGGTTAGTGCCAACATTCAGGGTTAGGACTAACATTCAGGGTTTGTGCTTATAATCAGGGTTAGGACCAACATTCAGGGTTAGGACCAACATTCAGGGTCAGGACCAACATTTAGGGTTAGTGCCAACATTCAGGGTTTGGACCAACATTTAGGGTTAGGACCAACATTCAGGGCTATTGCCAACCTTCAGGGTTAGGACCAACATTCAGGATTAGTGCCAACATTTAGTGTTAGTGCCAACATTCAGGGTTAGGACCAACATTCAGGGTTAGTGCCAACATTCAGGGTTAGGACTAACATTTAGGGCTAGTGCCAACCTTCAGGGTTAGGGCCAACATTCAGGGTTAGGACCAACATTCAGGGTTAGTGCCAACATTCAGGGTTAGTGCCAACATTCAGGGTTAGTGCCAACATTCAGGGTTAGTGCCAACATTCAGGGTTAGGACCAACATTCAGGGCTAGTGCTAACATTCAGGGTTAGGACCAACATTCAGGGTTAGGACTAACATTTAGGGCTAGTGCCAACCTTCACGGTTAGGACCAACATTCAGGGTTAGTGCCAACATTCAGGGTTAGTGCCAACATTCAGTGTTAGTGCCAACATTCAGGGTAAGGACCAACATTCAGGGTTAGTGCCAAAATTCAGGGTTAGGACTTACATTTAGGGCTAGTGCTAACCTTCAAGGTTAGGACCAACATTCAGGGTTAGTGCCAACATTAAGGGTTAGGACCAACATTCAGGGTTAGGCCCAACATTCAGGGTTAGTGCCAACATTCAGGGTTAGGGCCAACATTCAGGGTTAGTGCCAACATTCAGGGTTATGACTAACATTCAGGGTTAGTGCCAACATTAAGGGTTAGGACCAACATTCAGGGTTTGTGCCAACAATCAGGGTTAGGACCAACATTCAGGGTTAGTGCCAACATTCAGGGTTAGGGCCAACATTCAGGGTTAGGACCAACATTCAGGGTTAGTGCCAACATTCAGGGTTAGGACCAACATTCAGGGTTAGGACCAACATTCAGGGTCAGTGCCAAAATTCAGGGTTAGTGCCAACATTCAGGGTTAGGACCAACATTCAGGGTTAGTGCCAACATTTAGGGTTAGGACCAACATTCAGTGTTAGTGCCAACATTCAGGGTTAGGACCAACATTCAGGGTTAGGACCAACATTTAGGGTTAGGACTAACATTCAGGGTTAGGCCCAACATTCAGGGTTATTGCCAACATTTAGGGTTAGGATCAACATTCAGGGTTAGGACCAACATTCAGGGTTAGGACCAACAATCAGGGTTTGTGCCAAAATTCATGGTTAGTGCCAACATTCAGGGTTATTGCCATCATTCAGGGTTAGGACCAACATTCAGGGTTAGTGCCAACATTCAGGGTTAGGACCAACATTCAGGGTTAGGACCAACATTCAGGGTTAGGGCCAACATTCAGGGTTAGGACCAACATTCAGGATTAGGACCAACATTCAGTGTTAGTGCCAACATTCAGGGTCAGGACCAACATTGAGGGTTAGTGCCAACATTCAGGGTTAGGACCAACATTCAGGGTTAGTGCCAACATGCAGGGTTAGGACCAACATTTAGGGTAAAGGATCAACATGCAGGGTTAGTGCCAACATTCAGTGTTTGGACCAACATTTAGGGTTAGTGCCAACATTCAGGGTTAGGACCATCATTTAGGGTTAGTGTCAACATTCAGGGTTAGGACTAACATTCAGGGTAAGTGCCAACATTCAGGGTTAGGACCAACATTCAGGGTTAGGACCAACATTCAGGGTTAGGACCAACATTCTGGGTTAGTGCCAACATTCAGGGTTAGGACCAACATTCTGGGTTAGTGCCAACATTCAGGGTCAGTGCCAAAATTCAGGGTTAGGGCCAACATTCAGGGTTAGGACCAACATTCAGGGTTAGTGCCAACATTTAGGGTTAGGACCAACATTCAGTGTTAGTGCCAACATTCAGGGTTAGGACCAACATTCAGGGTTAGGACCAACATTTAGGGTTAGGACTAACATTCAGGGTTAGGCCCAACATTCAGGGTTATTGCCAACATTTAGGGTTAGGATCAACATTCAGGGTTAGGACCAACATTCAGGGTTAGGACCAACAATCAGGGTTTGTGCCAAAATTCATGGTTAGTGCCAACATTCAGGGTTATTGCCATCATTCAGGGTTAGGACCAACATTCAGGGTTAGTGCCAACATTCAGGGTTAGGACCAACATTCAGGGTTAGGACCAACATTCAGGGTTAGGGCCAACATTCAGGGTTAGGACCAACATTCAGGATTAGGACCAACATTCAGTGTTAGTGCCAACATTCAGGGTCAGGACCAACATTGAGGGTTAGTGCCAACATTCAGGGTTAGGACCAACATTCAGGGTTAGTGCCAACATGCAGGGTTAGGACCAACATTTAGGGTAAAGGATCAACATGCAGGGTTAGTGCCAACATTCAGTGTTTGGACCAACATTTAGGGTTAGTGCCAACATTCAGGGTTAGGACCATCATTTAGGGTTATTGTCAACATTCAGGGTTAGGACTAACATTCAGGGTAAGTGCCAACATTCAGGGTTAGGACCAACATTCAGGGTTAGGACCAACATTCAGGGTTAGGACCAACATTCTGGGTTAGTGCCAACATTCAGGGTTAGGACCAACATTCTGGGTTAGTGCCAACATTCAGGGTTAGGACCAACATTCAGGGTTAGGGCCAACATTCAGGGTTAGGACCAACATTTAGGGTTACTGCCAACATTCAGGGTTAGTGCCAACATTCAGGGATAGGGCCAACATTCAGGGTTAGGACCAACATTCAGGGTTTTGACCAACATTCAGGGTTTGGACCAACATTCAGGGTTTGGACCAACATTCAGGGTTAGTGCCAACATTCAGGGTTAGTGCCAACCTTCAGGGCTAGGACCAACATTCAGGGTTAGTACTTACATTCAGGGTTAGGACCAACATTCAGGGCTAGTGCTAACATTCAGGGTTAGGACCAACATTTAGGGTTAGGATCAACATTCAGGGTCAATGCCAATATTCAGGGTTAGGACCAACATTCAGGGTTAGGGCCAACATTCAGGGTTAGAACAAACATTCAGGGTTAGGGCCAACATTCAGGGTTAGGACCAACATTCAGGGTTAGGACCAACATTCAGGGTTAGGACCAACATTCAGGGTTAGGACAAACATTTAGGGTTAGGGCCAACATTCAGGGTTAGGGCCAACAATCAGGGTTAGGACCAACATTCAGGGTTAGTGCCAACATTCAGGGTTAGGACCAACATTCAGGGTTTGGACCAACATTCAGGGTTAGTACTAACATTCAGGGTTAGGACCAACATTCGGGGTTAGGACCAACATTCAGGGTTAGTGCCAACATTCAGGGTTAGTGCCAACATTCAGTGTTAGTGCCAACATTCAGGGTTAGGACCAACATTCAGGTTTAGTGCCAACATTCAGGGTTAGGACTAACATTCAGGGTTTGTGCCAATAATCAGTGTTAGGACTAACATTCAGGGTTAGGACCAACATTCAGGGTTAGGACCAACATTTAGTGTTAGTGCCAACATTCAGGGTTAGGACCAACATTCAGGGTTAGTGCCAACATTTAGGGTTAGGACTAACATTCAGGGTTTGTGCTTATAATCAGGGTTAGGACCAACATTCAGGGTTAGGACCAACATTCAGGGTTAGGACCAACATTCAGTGTTAGTGCCAATATTCAGGGTTAGGACTAACATTCAGGGTTAGTGCCAACATTCAGGGTTAGGACCAACATTCAGAGTTAGTGCCAACATTCAGGGTTAGGACCAACATTCAGGGTTAGTGCCAACATTTAGGGTTAGTGCCAACATTCAGGGTTAGGACTAACAATTTATTAAACATATTCCTCTAATTAGCTTTTCTGCCACAAAGCAGAAAAGCTATTGTTGTTCTGATTTATTTTAATTTGTTTTGGTCGTATAAGTCCCATAGACAATGCACAGGGTCTTTTGAAGGCACTTTTGCCATTGAATAAACTTGGATTTTTTTCAAACTTGGCAAATGCATAGAACCCTTGTGTGCAGTAGTTTTGAAAATGTCATGACGTGATCACGTGTCACGTGACAGCGCTTTAAAGGGGCAAATTTTAAACTTCATTATTAGCAAAAGTACAAGTCCGTTTGGTTTCAACTTTGCACTATCTTAGTTGGGAAAAGGGTATCCAAAATATTGATCGTGACCCTATCTCATGAATATTTATGAGGTAGGTCATGAACGTTTTAGATTTTCACATTCATTTGAGCATTTTTGGCCAACAGAGGAAGATTTTGTTAATTTTTTTGTTTATATCTATTGGTGATGTAGTTCAAAAACACCCTCTGGGGCCAAAATGCCATGACAGAATCGTGACGTCATCAAAAGGCGTGATTTTAAAGCACATATTAACCAATGGTCAATCTCCCCGAAATTTTGTGGGCAGTTAGCTATTGTGCTAGACATTCCAAATCCTGGGTTTGGAACTAATTGATTGTTTTTGAGAATTATTATGTTTTTGTTTAAATTATAATAAAGTCCCATACACTTTGTGCACAAAATATGTGCATGCTTTTTGGGCTAGGAATGGAGGGTATTGGTTCGATTTTCGGTTTGGCCAATTATTTTTTTTTTCACAATTTTTAAGGGATCCAGATGCGGAAAAGCGTTATGTTCTGTTTGCCAGGAGACATAAATCTTTAGTTAAACTTCATTCTCTTGTGTGTTTTTTTTTCAGGTTGATGGGAGCTATGAGATTAACCTACTATCATATACATAAAATCAGAATCAGGAAGGTTGTTTTGCCGAGTATGTCTTTGAAAATAATTAAAGAAAATGCTTTTTTAGTATTCTCATTCAAAGAAATTCACTATGATAGATGTGAATTTATCATAAAGATTAATTGTATTCATCTTTTGGCTAAAGGATTATGGGCTTTTCTCAGGTAGACAAATTGAAAAGATAATTTTTGTCTCATTAAAATAAAGAAATAATATTTTATGATATCAGGAACAATACATGGTGTACATTCTACTTACAATTCCAATTCATATTGATTGAGTATTTTGTGGAATATTTGTTCCAAGCAGTGTTCACAACATTTCACAACAACAAAGCAGCGTTTCACACCATTTTTCAATCTACCATATGGTACTGTATAGTGCTTTATTGATGTGCAATTTGCACAAAAATGATTTTTGACATTTTATAATGCATTAACCTCATTTTCTGGTGAATAACGTAAAGAAATGTTAGAATCGGCATTTACCAATGATGTGGTTATGCTGTATGTCTTAAAATGCCTCTTGTGTTTCCAGGATAATCTTATCAGTGGAAGTGCTGTTGACAATGTAGGTACATGTACATCATTTAGTGTTAATCATCATTCATTTGTTATTAAATGTAAATAAACTTGTCACACTCATGCTTTTTGTTTAAATGGCAGGCATTTCAGCTTCATCAACTTTCACAATCCTATGAAGAAATAAAAATTACAACAGTAATTTCCCAATGCAGATTTACAATAATGAATGTGGTAGAATTGCTGAAGGAGATATTCTATTAAAAATGTACACATAAAGTCCTATAACACACATCTGAGTAAAATATAGACTCTTGGCAAAGTTATTTACAAGTTGTATTTACAAGGCTGTTGTGCAATTGTACATCTTCAAACATGTTGAATTCTTTAAAAACCAACGGTAAAATGAATTTGAAATATTTAATATGTGGATTTGAAATGTATATAATTGATTAAAATCTGTACATGTAGGTAACCAAAACTTGAGTCTTGAGTTTTACATTTTACTCATAAGTTCTTGTTCAAAGGCGGAATGACAAAGGACAAAAACAGATACATGTACTGTAGATATGGTTCTGCTAGGATTGAAATGTCAGTCCCTCTTTTAGATTTGCATTTTGGTCATTGAAGTCAGTAAGCACTATGAACCATTGGAGTATTACTAAGTAAGATATTAAACTAACTGATAATAGGAAAAAGTGATATACAAAATTATTGCAAACTGCTTACTGACGAAAATTACCAAAATGCAAATCTCAAAATTTAGTGTGCCTAACGTTTTGATCCTTTCGGACTTTTCACAAAGGCAGAGTGACAAGGACAAAATAGATACATGTACACGAAGGAAGGGGAAAGAGAGTGAATAGGACACGGATGACAAACAAAGGACAAAGCTAGTAGGGTGAGATCAAAGGGAAGGGCAATGAGTAAGGTAGGGATTAGTGAGAAGAGGGGGAAAGATCAAAGAGAAAAGTGTGGAGGAGTGAATACAAAAGAAGGATTATCAGAAAGCTGCATGGTGTTAGTCATTACCCTCCTGGATGTTGAGACCATGTGGTTGAATAGTCTGAAGGCGCTTCATCCACATTTTCTCATGGCTAAGACGGACAGCATTACTACGGTGACCAAGTGATTCTATGCCTCACTAATCCCTAGCCTATTCCTTGCCCTTCCCTTTGCTCTCACCCTATTTCAATCTTGTCCTTTGTTTCTCATCCGTGTCCTAACTCTCTTCCCCTTCCTTCGTGTACATGTATCTGTCTTGTCCTTGTCACTCTGCCTTTGAGAAAGGTCCTGCTAGGATCGAAATGTCCGGCCCACTAAATTTTGAGATGATAGGAAAATTGACTGGAAAATCTCCACACTTATTTTCACAATTTGTAAAAATAACAAAGGACTGAGATGTTAACCAGAGACCATGCTTTATGTACCAACATTCTACCATCTGAGTTTTCAAACCCTTATTAGGGGCCTTCCTAGTTTCTAGTTATAAACTCAGTAAAGGAAAGGAAAACAAACTGGGACATTGGGAACAATTTACAACTGATTGTTGTTTGCATCTGAATGAAAAGATACATGTAAGTGGCACCCCAGCCCGAGCAAAGACCCACCTAAGAGGCAATGGATAATGTAATTGAGCATCTATGCGTTATGACCTCTGCACCTGCCACATAACAGAACATTCTGAAAATCGCAATCAGCAATGAGCAGATATTGGACTTTACTGTGAGGCACTTTCCTGATTCCTGACCATCTTGGTAAGAATTCCCAGGAACTTTCCTTGAGCAGAATTACTGGTTTACCTATCTTTTGAATATTTTTTACCCCAAAAAGTCCCATGTACTCAAGTTTTAATACACTGATAGCTTGATAGCATAAAAAGTTCAAACAGAAACACATGTTACTACATGTACATCATTGCTGCACAAGAATACTGTTGCTGTAATCAATGTTAAATGTCTCGCGATCAAATGTCACCAGTTTTGGGTCTATTGACATGTTCTTTTAATTTGCTTATATACTTAATTCAGCTGGTTGATGCTTCTCTTCAGTCTTGCAGGTTTGAAAATTTCTCTCTGAGAAAGGATGTTTTTTGTATATATCAATTAAAAAGCAAATTGAAAGTTTGGTATTTACCATAATTAATTTTGTGTGCTGCTAAGATCAATTCATTCTATAAATAGTACATTGCCTTGATACATTTCGATACTGACCAGTTATTACAAATGAGTTGTCTCCAAGATTGAAATTCACCAGACTTTTGGTACCAATATCCCCAACTAGTTCACCAGCAAGTGTAAACATACCTGTTATTGAGCTGTATTTCAAAAGCTTTGTGTTTTTATTCCAATTACCAAAGGCAGCATACAACTCGAGGTCTTTTGAATCGATGAAAAACTTGCAGAATGACAGAAATGTGCATGAATCCTCAAGGCTTCCAACTTCAGTCAGTGCGTCCATGTATAAATCATCATCCTCACCAAAATTTAATTTGAAAATTCTTCCTATTGAACATGTTTGACCATTTCTGTTTTTGGATATTGTGCACATGAAGGCCTTACCCTTGTACTGTATAACACTTATCCCTTGCCGGTCCTGTATGTGTATTTTTATATTTCTGTGCCAAACCATTCCCTGACTTGTTGACCATTTAAAGACTCTGATTGAAGGACATTCATCATCATCCAATTGTGCCAAAAGAACATATTGTCTTCCCTGGCATCTGACAGATTGGACTAGGATATCATGAGTATGTAATCTTTTCAGCTTCTTTTCCAATCTTGTCTTGTTGATCCTTACAAAGTGAGCCACTGTTTTATTCCAGTAGTGCATCTGTGTTGGACACCCACATTGTGCAGACACTATGATCACAGTGTTCATGTTGTGAAGTTTGTCTTTAAACCAGTGGACATAATGAGAGGAAGGGAGATACTGGATAGGGATGTCATTAAATTTACCCACTGTGTGGTTCCACTGGTAAACAAGGCTTTCACTTTCATTACACAATCCACAATGCTGGCTGTTAAATACACCAACCAATAAAAGCAACACACCTCTGTTACTAACTAAATCCACACTGTACATGTTTTTTATATGTAGAGATTGAACATTTACAAATATTTCCTCATCCTCATTCCATCTGATCAAAGTGGCCATGCCTGTAAAGAAAGAATGGAGTATTTAGTTACCTTTGGTCCATGTGATATGAGTTGTATAGCATTTGGTTACATGTATTTGTAGTATTTGCAGTATTAAACCTAAAATGTGGATGAAGTACAAAAAAGGTCTTCACACAGGACCAGAATCAGCCTTTAAGAAAGGTCCTGTAAGGATAAAAATGCCAGGTCTTTCAATTTAAATTTTTTTATTTGCATTTTGGTCAATTTTAGTCAGTAAGCAGTTTGCCAGGACCAGATTCATCTGAAAAGATTTGGCAGGTATTTGAGGTATTTCTTAACTCAAAAATCATTCTTAAGATTTAGGAAAATGAATGAAGGAAAATGTGACTGGAAACATTTAAACAACTGTGACACAGTCAATTCAAAATCTGGAGGGCCTGATGTTTCGATGGCGGGATCAAAACGTCAGGCCCTACTAATTTTTGATATTCACTTTTTGGTTTTCAGTAAACTGTTTGCAACATTTTTGCATGTTACTGTTATTTTGATAAATGTCAAACAAAATTGACTGGAGCTGGACTTCAACCCAAGATCTCTTATTTTGAGCTAACCAGCCCCCACCCAGGCAAAGACTAGAAACCATCATCTATAAGGGCTGGATATCTCAGATGGTACATGTAAGAGAGCTGGTATGCAAAAGCAGAGGTCTCGGGTGTTCAAGTCCTTGTCCAATCAAGGTTTTTTTGCCATTTTTCAAAATTGTTGAAATATACCCAGTCAGTTTTTCCTTGTTTGACTTAAATTGAAAAAGCTTCATCCACTTTGTGTGATCCCTGCAAAAACTATTTGACTATTTGGGAAGGCCACCATCTAAGGGCTGGGTAGCTCAGATGGGAGAGTGCTGGTACACAAAACCAGAGGTGTGGGGTTCAAGTCCTGATCGTTCTTCGCCATTGTTCAAAAAGATTAAGAAAAGTTACATGTTCATGTACATTACCTCTGTTCTCCTCTCCCTTATCTGCAATCAGTAGGTATTGTACATCGTGAAAGATAAACTGCTTCATGCTTCTCACATCAAAACAGTCTGCGTTGTTGGATAGATAGCCTTGTCTGGAGTAAATTTGATAATCTAAGAATTATAGAGAGTGCAATATACAGTGTCATTGATTTGTTGTCTTCTGTAAGTATATCAGAAATTCAGTATTAACAGGAAATGCTTTTTAGAATTAAACCCCGGTAACATTTCTTTGGGAAATCTATGATGGAACCGAAATGCTTTACCATTTACCCACCTATTTCAAGTTGCACTCTATAGGGCGATAAACATCCATTAAAATGACAAAATTCAAGTTGCACTCTTAGGACAATGAACATCCATTAAACAACATGAATCAAGTTGCACTCTTAGGACAATGAACATACACTAAAACAACATGAATCAAGTACAATTAACATATCTGTTATAACAATATGAATCAAGTTGCACTCTTAGGACAATGAACATCCCTTAAAACAACATGAATCAAGTTGCACTCTTAAGACAATGAACATCCATTAAACAACATGAATCAAGTTGCACTCTTAAGACAATGAACATCCATTAAAACAACATGAATCAAGTTGCACTCTTAAGACAATGAACATCCATTAAAACAATACAAATCAAGTTGCACTCTTAAGACAATGAACATCCATTAAAACAACATGAATCAAGTTGCACTCTTAAGACAATGAACATCCATTAAAACAACATGAATCAAATTGCACTCTTAAGACAATGAACATCCATTAAAACAACATGAATCAAGTTGCACTCTTAAGACAATGAACATCCATTAAAACAACATGAATCAAGTTGCACTCTTAAGACAATGAACATCCATTAAAACAACATGAATCAAGTTGCACTCTTAAGACAATGAACATCCATTAAAACAACATGAATCAAGTTGCACTCTTAAGACAATGAACATCCATTAAAACAACATGAATCAAATTGCACTCTTAAGACAATGAACATCCCTTAAACAACATGAATCAAGTTGCACTCTTAAGACAATGAACATCCATTAAAACAACATGAATCAAGTTGCACTCTTAAGACAATAACATCCATTAAAACAACATGAATCAAGTTGCACTCTTAGGACAATGAACATCCATTAAAACAACATGAATCAAGTTGCACTCTTAAGACAATGAACATCCATTAAACAACATCAATCAAGTTGCACTCTTAAGACAATGAACATCCATTAAACAACATGAATCAAGTTGCACTCTTAAGACAATGAACATCCATTAAAACAACATGAATCAAATTGCACTCTTAAGACAATGAACATCCATTAAAACAACATGAATCAAGTTGCACTCTGAAGACAATTAACATCCCTTAAAACAACATGAATCAAGTTGCACTCTTAAGACAATGAACATCCATTAAAACAACATGAATCAAATTGCACTCTTAAGACAATGAACATCCATTAAAACAACATGAATCAAGTTGCACTCTTAAGACAATGAACATCCATTAAAACAACATGAATCAAGTTGCACTCTTAAGACAATGAACATCCCTTAAAACAACATGAATCAAGTTGTACTCTTAAGACAATGAACATCCATTAAACAACATGAATCAAGTTGCACTCTTAAGACAATGAACATCCATTAAAACAACATGAATCAAGTTGCACTCTTAAGACAATGAACATCCCTTAAAACAACATGAATCAAGTTGCACTCTTAGGACAATGAACATCCATTAAAACAACATGAATCAAGTTGCACTCTTAAGACAATGAACATCCATTAAAACAACATGAATCAAGTTGCACTCTTAAGACAATGAACATCCCTTAAAACAACATGAATCAAGTTGCACTCTTAAGACAATGAACATCCCTTAAAACAACATGAATCAAGTTGCACTCTTAAGACAATGAACATCCATTAAACAACATGAATCAAGTTGCACTCTTAAGACAATGAACATCCATTAAACAACATGAATCAAGTTGCACTCTTAAGACAATTAACATCCATTAAAACAACATGAATCAAGTTGCACTCTTAAGACAATGAACATCCATTAAAACAACATGAATCAAGTTGCACTCTTAAGACAATGAACATCCATTAAACAACATGAATCAAGTTGCACTCTTAAGACAATGAACATCCCTTAAAACAACATGAATCAAGTTGCACTCTTAGGACAATGAACATCCATTAAAACAACATGACTCAAGTTGCACTCTTAAGACAATGAACATCCATTAAAACAACATGAATCAAGTTGCACTCTTAAGACAATGAACATCCATTAAAACAACATGAATCAAGTTGCACTCTTAAGACAATGAACATCCCTTAAAACAACATGAATCAAGTTGCACTCTGAAGACAATGAACATCCATTAAACAACATGAATCAAGTTGCACTCTTAAGACAATGAACATCCCTTAAAACAACATGAATCAAGTTGCACTCTTAGGACAATGAACATCCATTAAAACAACATGAATCAAGTTGCACTCTTAAGACAATGAACATCCATTAAACAACATGAATCAAGTTGCACTCTTAAGACAATGAACATCCCTTAAAACAACATGAATCAAGTTGCACTCTTTGGACAATTAACATCCATTAAAACAACATGAATCAAGTTGCACTCTTAAGACAATGAACATCCCTTAAACAACATGAATCAAGTTGCACTCTTAAGACAATGAACATCCCTTAAAACAACATGAATCAAGTTGCACTCTTTGGACAATTAACATCCATTAAAACAACATGAATCAAGTTGCACTCTTAAGACAATGAACATCCCTTAAAACAACATGAATCAAGTTGCACTCTTAAGACAATGAACATCCATTAAAACAACATGAATCAAGTTGCACTCTTAAGACAATGAACATCCATTAAAACAACATGAATCAAGTTGCACTCTTAAGACAATGAACATCCCTTAAAACAACATGAATCAAGTTGCACTCTTAGGACAATGAACATCCATTAAACAACATGAATCAAGTTGCACTCTGAAGACAATGAACATCCATTAAACAACATGAATCAAGTTGCACTCTTAAGACAATGAACATCCCTTAAAACAACATGAATCAAGTTGCACTCTTAAGACAATGAACATCCATTAAAACAACATGAATCAAGTTGCACTCTGAAGACAATGAACATCCATTAAACAACATGAATCAAGTTGCACTCTTAAGACAATGAACATCCCTTAAAACAACATGAATCAAGTTGCACTCTTAGGACAATGAACATCCATTAAAACAACATGAATCAAATTGCACTCTTAGGACAATGAACATCCCTTAAACAACATGAATCAAGTTGCACTCTTAAGACAATGAACATCCATTAAAACAACATGAATCAAGTTGCACTCTTAAGACAATGAACATCCATTAAAACAACATGAATCAAGTTGTACTCTTAAGACAATGAACATCCATTAAACAACATGAATCAAGTTGCACTCTTAAGACAATGAACATCCATTAAAACAACATGAATCAAGTTGCACTCTTAAGACAATGAACATCCCTTAAAACAACATGAATCAAGTTGCACTCTTAGGACAATGAACATCCATTAAACAACATGAATCAAGTTGCACTCTTAAGACAATGAACATCCATTAAAACAACATGAATCAAGTTGCACTCTTAAGACAATGAACATCCCTTAAAACAACATGAATCAAGTTGCACTCTTAGGACAATGAACATCCATTAAAACAACATGAATCAAGTTGCACTCTTAAGACAATGAACATCCCTTAAAACAACATGAATCAAGTTGCACTCTTAGGACAATGAACATCCATTAAAACAACATGAATCAAGTTGCACTCTTAAGACAATGAACATCCATTAAACAACATGAATCAAGTTGCACTCTTAAGACAATGAACATCCATTAAAACAACATGAATCAAGTTGCACTCTTAAGACAATGAACATCCATTAAACAACATGAATCAAGTTGCACTCTTAAGACAATGAACATCCATTAAACAACGTGAATCAAGTTGCACTCTTAAGACAATGAACATCCCTTAAAACAACATGAATCAAGTTGCACTCTTAAGACAAAACATCCATTAAAACAACATGAATCAAGTTGTACTCTTAAGACAATGAACATCCATTAAAACAACATGAATCAAGTTGTACTCTTAAGACAATGAACATCCATTAAAACAACATGAATCAAGTTGTACTCTTAAGACAATGAACATCCATTAAAACAACATGAATCAAGTTGTACTCTTAAGACAATGAACATCCATTAAAACAACATGAATCAAATTGCACTCTTAGGACAATGAACATCCCTTAAACAACATGAATCAAGTTGCACTCTTAAGACAATGAACATCCATTAAAACAACATGAATCAAGTTGCACTCTTAAGACAATGAACATCCATTAAAACAACATGAATCAAATTGCACTCTTAAGACAATGAACATCCATTAAAACAACATGAATCAAGTTGCACTCTTTGGACAATTAACATCCATTAAAACAACATGAATCAAGTTGCACTCTTAAGACAATGAACATCCATTAAACAACATGAATCAAGTTGCACTCTTAAGACAATGAACATCCATTAAACAACATGAATCAAGTTGCACTCTTAAGACAATGAACATCCATTAAACAACATGAATCAAGTTGCACTCTTAAGACAATGAACATCCATTAAACAACATGAATCAAGTTGCACTCTTAAGACAATGAACATCCATTAAAACAACATGAATCAAGTTGCACTCTTAAGACAATGAACATCCATTAAAACAACATGAATCAAGTTGCACTCTTAAGACAATGAACATCCATTAAAACAACATGAATCAAGTTGCACTCTTAAGACAATGAACATCCCTTAAAACAACATGAATCAAGTTGCACTCTTAGGACAATGAACATCCATTAAACAACATGAATCAAGTTGCACTCTTAAGACAATGAACATCCATTAAAACAACATGAATCAAGTTGCACTCTTAAGACAATGAACATCCCTTAAAACAACATGAATCAAGTTGCACTCTTAGGACAATGAACATCCATTAAAACAACATGAATCAAGTTGCACGCTTAAGACAATGAACATCCATTAAAACAACATGAATCAAATTGCACTCTTAAGACAATGAACATCCCTTAAAACAACATGAATCAAGTTGCACTCTTAGGACAATGAACATCCATTAAACAACATGAATCAAGTTGCACTCTTAAGACAATGAACATCCATTAAAACAACATGAATCAAGTTGCACTCTTAAGACAATGAACATCCATTAAAACAACATGAATCAAGTTGCACTCTTAAGACAATGAACATCCATTAAAACAACATGAATCAAGTTGCACTCTTAAGACAATGAACATCCCTTAAAACAACATGAATCAAGTTGCACTCTTAGGACAATGAACATCCATTAAACAACATGAATCAAGTTGCACTCTTAAGACAATGAACATCCATTAAACAACATGAATCAAGTTGCACTCTTAAGACAATGAACATCCCTTAAAACAACATGAATCAAGTTGCACTCTTAGGACAATGAACATCCATTAAAACAACATGAATCAAGTTGCACTCTTAAGACAATGAACATCCCTTAAAACAACATGAATCAAGTTGCACTCTTAGGACAATGAACATCCATTAAAACAACATGAATCAAGTTGCACTCTTAAGACAATGAACATCCATTAAAACAACATGAATCAAGTTGCACTCTTAAGACAATGAACATCCATTAAAACAACATGAATCAAGTTGTACTCTTAAGACAATGAACATCCCTTAAAACAACATAAATCAAGTTGCACTCTTAAGACAATGAACATCCCTTAAAACAACATGAACCAAGTTGCACTCTTAAGACAATGAACATCCATTAAACAACATGAATCAAGTTGCACTCTTAAGACAATGAACATCCATTAAACAACATGAATCAAGTTGCACTCTTAAGACAATTAACATCCATTAAAACAACATGAATCAAGTTGCACTCTTAAGACAATGAACATCCATTAAACAACATGAATCAAGTTGCACTCTTAAGACAATGAACATCCATTAAAACAACATGAATCAAGTTGCACTCTTAAGACAATGAACATCCATTAAAACAACATGAATCAAGTTGCACTCTTAAGACAATGAACATCCATTAAAACAACATGAATCAAGTTGCACTCTTAAGACAATGAACATCCCTTAAAACAACATGAATCAAGTTGCACTCTTAAGACAATGAACATCCATTAAAACAACATGAATCAAGTTGTACTCTTAAGACAATGAACATCCATTAAACAACATGAATCAAGTTGCACTCTTAAGACAATGAACATCCATTAAACAACATGAATCAAGTTGTACTCTTAAGACAATGAACATCCATTAAACAACATGAATCAAGTTGCACTCTTAAGACAATGAACATCCATTAAACAACATGAATCAAGTTGCACTCTTAAGACAATGAACATCCATTAAAACAACATGAATCAAGTTGCACTCTTAAGACAATGAACATCCCTTAAAACAACATGAATCAAGTTGCACTCTTAAGACAATGAACATCCATTAAAACAACATGAATCAAGTTGTACTCTTAAGACAATGAACATCCATTAAACAACATGAATCAAGTTGCACTCTTAAGACAATTAACATCCCTTAAAACAACATGAATCAAGTTGCACTCTTAAGACAATGAACATCCCTTAAAACAACATGAATCAAGTTGCACTTTTAAGACAATGAACATCCCTTAAAACAACATGAATTAAGTTGCACTCTGAAGATAATGAACATCCCTTAAAACATGAATCAAGTTGCACTCTTAAGACAATGAACATCCATTAAAACAACATGAATCAAGTTGCACTCTTAAGACAATGAACATCCATTAAAACAACATGAATCAAGTTGCACTCTTAAGACAATGAACATCCATTAAACAACATGAATCAAGTTGCACTCTTAAGACAATGAACATCCATTAAAACAACATGAATCAAGTTGCACTCTTAAGACAATGAACATCCATTAAAACAACATGAATCAAGTTGCACTCTTAAGACAATGAACATCCCTTAAAACAACATGAATCAAGTTGCACTCTTAAGACAATGAACATCCATTAAAACAACATGAATCAAGTTGCACTCTGAAGACAATGAACATCCATTAAAACAACATGAATCAAGTTGCACTCTTAAGACAATGAACATCCATTAAAACAACATGAATCAAGTTGCACTCTTAAGACAATGAACATCCCTCAAAACAACATGAATCAAGTTGCACTCTGAAGACAATGAACATCCATTAAACAACATGAATCAAGTTGCACTCTTAAGACAATGAACATCCATTAAACAACATGAATCAAGTTGCACTCTTAAGACAATGAACATCCATTAAACAACATGAATCAAGTTGCACTCTTAAGACAATGAACATCCATTAAAACAACATGAATCAAGTTGCACTCTTAAGACAATGAACATCCCTTAAACAACATGAATCAAGTTGCACTCTGAAGACAATGAACATCCATTAAACAACATGAATCAAGTTGCACTCTTAAGACAATTAACATCCATTAAAACAACATGAATCAAGTTGCACTCTTAAGACAATGAACATCCATTAAACAACATGAATCAAGTTGCACTCTTAAGACAATGAACATCCATTAAAACAACATGAATCAAGTTGCACTCTTAAGACAATGAACATCCATTAAACAACATGAATCAAGTTGCACTCTTAAGACAATGAACATCCATTAAACAACATGAATCAAGTTGCACTCTTAAGACAATGAACATCCCTTAAAACAACATGAATCAAGTTGCACTCTTAGGACAATGAACATCCATTAAAACAACATGAATCAAGTTGCACTCTTAAGACAATGAACATCCCTTAAAACAACATGAATCAAGTTGCACTCTTAAGACAATGAACATCCATTAAAACAACATGAATCAAGTTGCACTCTTAAGACAATGAACATCCATTAAAACAACATGAATCAAGTTGCACTCTTAAGACAATGAACATCCCTTAAAACAACATGAATCAAGTTGCACTCTTAGGACAATGAACATCCATTAAACAACATGAATCAAGTTGCACTCTTAAGACAATGAACATCCATTAAAACAACATGAATCAAGTTGCACTCTTAAGACAATGAACATCCATTAAAACAACATGAATCAAGTTGCACTCTTAAGACAATGAACATCCCTTAAAACAACATGAATCAAGTTGCACTCTTAGGACAATGAACATCCATTAAACAACATGAATCAAGTTGCACTCTTAAGACAATGAACATCCATTAAAACAACATGAATCAAGTTGCACTCTTAAGACAATGAACATCCCTTAAAACAACATGAATCAAGTTGCACTCTTAGGACAATGAACATCCATTAAAACAACATGAATCAAGTTGCACTCTTAAGACAATGAACATCCCTTAAAACAACATGAATCAAGTTGCACTCTTAGGACAATAAACATCCATTAAAACAACATGAATCAAGTTGCACTCTTAAGACAATGAACATCCATTAAAACAACATGAATCAAGTTGTACTCTTAAGACAATGAACATCCCTTAAAACAACATGAATCAAGTTGCACTCTTAAGACAATGAACATCCCTTAAAACAACATGAATCAAGTTGCACTCTTAAGACAATGAACATCCATTAAACAACATGAATCAAGTTGCACTCTTAAGACAATGAACATCCATTAAACAACATGAATCAAGTTGCACTCTTAAGACAATTAACATCCATTAAAACAACATGAATCAAGTTGCACTCTTAAGACAATGAACATCCATTAAACAACATGAATCAAGTTGCACTCTTAAGACAATGAACATCCATTAAAACAACATGAATCAAGTTGCACTCTTAAGACAATGAACATCCATTAAACAACATGAATCAAGTTGCACTCTTAAGACAATGAACATCCATTAAACAACATGAATCAAGTTGCACTCTTAGGACAATGAACATCCATTAAAACAATACGAATCAAGTTGCACTCTTAAGACAATGAACATCCATTAAAACAATACAAATCAAGTTGCACTCTTAAGACAATTAACATCCATTAAAACAACATGAATCAAGTTGCACTCTTTGGACAATTAACATCCATTAAAACAACATGAATCAAGTTGCACTCTTAAGACAATGAACATCCATTAAAACAACATGAATCAAGTTGTACTCTTAAGACAATGAACATCCATTAAACAACATGAATCAAGTTGCACTCTTAAGACAAAACATCCATTAAAACAACATGAATCAAGTTGTACTCTTAAGACAATGAACATCCATTAAAACAACATGAATCAAGTTGTACTCTTAAGACAATGAACATCCATTAAAACAACATGAATCAAGTTGTACTCTTAAGACAATGAACATCCATTAAAACAACATGAATCAAGTTGTACTCTTAAGACAATGAACATCCATTAAAACAACATGAATCAAATTGCACTCTTAGGACAATGAACATCCCTTAAACAACATGAATCAAGTTGCACTCTTAAGACAATGAACATCCATTAAAACAACATGAATCAAGTTGCACTCTTAAGACAATGAACATCCATTAAAACAACATGAATCAAATTGCACTCTTAAGACAATGAACATCCATTAAACAACATGAATCAAGTTGCACTCTTAAGACAATGAACATCCATTAAAACAACATGAATCAAGTTGCACTCTTAAGACAATGAACATCCCTTAAAACAACATGAATCAAGTTGCACTCTTAAGACAATGAACATCCCTCAAAACAATACAAATCAAGTTGCACTCTTAAGACAATTAACATCCATTAAAACAACATGAATCAAGTCGCACTCTTAAGACAATGAACATCCCTTAAACAACATGAATCAAGTTGCACTCTTAAGACAATGAACATCCATTAAAACAACATGAATCAAGTTGCACTCTTAAGACAATGAACATCCATTAAAACAACATGAATCAAGTTGCACTCTTAAGACAATGAACATCCCTTAAAACAACATGAATCAAGTTGCACTCTTAAGACAATGAACATCCCTCAAAACAACATGAATCAAGTTGCACTCTTAAGACAATGAACATCCATTAAAACAACATGAATCAAGTTGCACTCTTAAGACAATGAACATCCATTAAACAACATGAATCAAGTTGCACTCTTAAGACAATGAACATCCATTAAACAACATGAATCAAGTTGCACTCTTAAGACAATGAACATCCATTAAAACAACATGAATCAAGTTGCACTCTTAAGACAATGAACATCCATTAAAACAACATGAATCAAGTTGCACTCTTAAGACAATGAACATCCATTAAAACAACATGAATCAAGTTGCACTCTTAAGACAATGAACATCCATTAAAACAACATGAATCAAGTTGCACTCTTAAGACAATGAACATCCATTAAAACAACATGAATCAAGTTGCACTCTTAAGACAATGAACATCCATTAAAACAACATGAATCAAGTTGCACTCTTAAGACAATGAACATCCATTAAAACAACATGAATCAAGTTGCACTCTTAAGACAATGAACATCCATTAAAACAACATGAATCAAGTTGCACTCTTAAGACAATGAACATCCATTAAACAACATGAATCAAGTTGCACTCTTAAGACAATGAACATCCATTAAACAACATGAATCAAGTTGCACTCTGAAGACAATGAACATCCATTAAACAACATGAATCAAGTTGCACTCTTAAGACAATGAACATCCATTAAAACAACATGAATCAAGTTGCACTCTTAAGACAATGAACATCCATTAAAACGACATGAATCAAGTTTCACTCTGAAGACAATGAACATCCATTAAAAAAACTTGAATCAAGTTGCGCTCTGAAGACATTTAACATCCATTAAAACGATGTGAATCAAGTTGCACTCTGAAGACAATGAACATCCCTTAAAACATGAATCAAGTTGCACTCTTAAGACAATGAACATCTATTAAAACAACACAAATCGAGTTGCACTCTTAAGACAATGAACATCCATTAAAACAACACAAATCGAGTTGCACTCTTAAGACAATGAACATCCAATAAAACGACATGAATCAAGTTGCACTCTTAAGACAATGAACATCCCTTAAAACGACATGAATCAAGTTGCACTCTTAAGACAATAACATCCATTAAAACGACATGAATCAAGTTGCACTCTTAAGACAATGAACATCCCTTAAAACAACATGAATTAAGTTGCACTCTTAGGACAATGAACATCCATTAAACAACATGAATCAAGTTGCACTCTTAAGACAATGAACATCCATTAAACAACATGAATCAAGTTGCACTCTTAAGACAATGAACATCCATTAAAACAACATGAATCAAGTTGCACTCTTAAGACAATGAACATCCATTAAAACAACATGAATCAAGTTGCACTCTTAAGACAATGAACATCCATTAAAACAACATGAATCAAGTTGCACTCTTAAGACAATGAACATCCATTAAAACAACATGAATCAAGTTGCACTCTTAAGACAATGAACATCCCTTAAAACAACATGAATCAAGTTGCACTCTTAAGACAATGAACATCCATTAAAACAACATGAATCAAGTTGCACTCTTAAGACAATGAACATCCATTAAAACAACATGAATCAAGTTGTACTCTTAAGACAATGAACATCCATTAAACAACATGAATCAAGTTGCACTCTTAAGACAATGAACATCCATTAAACAACATGAATCAAGTTGTACTCTTAAGACAATGAACATCCATTAAACAACATGAATCAAGTTGCACTCTTAAGACAATGAACATCCATTAAACAACATGAATCAAGTTGCACTCTTAAGACAATGAACATCCATTAAAACAACATGAATCAAGTTGCACTCTTAAGACAATGAACATCCCTTAAAACAACATGAATCAAGTTGCACTCTTAAGACAATGAACATCCATTAAAACAACATGAATCAAGTTGTACTCTTAAGACAATGAACATCCATTAAACAACATGAATCAAGTTGCACTCTTAAGACAATTAACATCCCTTAAAACAACATGAATCAAGTTGCACTCTTAAGACAATGAACATCCCTTAAAACAACATGAATCAAGTTGCACTTTTAAGACAATGAACATCCCTTAAAACAACATGAATCAAGTTGCACTCTGAAGATAATGAACATCCCTTAAAACATGAATCAAGTTGCACTCTTAAGACAATGAACATCCATTAAAACAACATGAATCAAGTTGCACTCTTAGGACAATGAACATCCATTAAACAACATGAATCAAGTTGCACTCTTAAGACAATGAACATCCATTAAACAACATGAATCAAGTTGCACTCTTAAGACAATGAACATCCCTTAAAACAACATGAATCAAGTTGCACTCTTAAGACAATGAACATCCATTAAAACAACATGAATCAAGTTGCACTCTTAAGACAATGAACATCCATTAAACAACATGAATCAAGTTGCACTCTTAAGACAATGAACATCCATTAAAACAACATGAATCAAGTTGCACTCTTAAGACAATGAACATCCATTAAAACAACATGAATCAAGTTGCACTCTTAAGACAATGAACATCCCTTAAAACAACATGAATCAAGTTGCACTCTTAAGACAATGAACATCCATTAAAACAACATGAATCAAGTTGCACTCTGAAGACAATGAACATCCATTAAAACAACATGAATCAAGTTGCACTCTTAAGACAATGAACATCCATTAAAACAACATGAATCAAGTTGCACTCTTAAGACAATGAACATCCCTCAAAACAACATGAATCAAGTTGCACTCTGAAGACAATGAACATCCATTAAACAACATGAATCAAGTTGCACTCTTAAGACAATGAACATCCATTAAACAACATGAATCAAGTTGCACTCTTAAGACAATGAACATCCATTAAAACAACATGAATCAAGTTGCACTCTTAAGACAATGAACATCCATTAAACAACATGAATCAAGTTGCACTCTTAAGACAATGAACATCCATTAAAACGACATGAATCAAGTTGCACTCTTAAGACAATGAACATCCATTAAAACAACATGAATCAAGTTGCACTCTTAAGACAATGAACATCCATTAAAACAACATGAATCAAGTTGCACTCTTAAGACAATGAACATCCCTTAAAACAACATGAATCAAGTTGCACTCTTAAGACAATGAACATCCATTAAACAACATGAATCAAGTTGCACTCTTAAGACAATGAACATCCATTAAACAACATGAATCAAGTTGCACTCTTAAGACAATGAACATCCATTAAAACAACATGAATCAAGTTGCACTCTTAAGACAATGAACATCCCTTAAACAACATGAATCAAGTTGCACTCTGAAGACAATGAACATCCATTAAACAACATGAATCAAGTTGCACTCTTAAGACAATGAACATCCATTAAAACAACATGAATCAAGTTGCACTCTTAAGACAATTAACATCCATTAAAACAACATGAATCAAGTTGCACTCTTAAGACAATGAACATCCATTAAACAACATGAATCAAGTTGCACTCTTAAGACAATGAACATCCATTAAAACAACATGAATCAAGGTGCACTCTGAAGACAATGAACATCCATTAAACAACATGAATCAAGTTGCACTCTTAAGACAATGAACATCCATTAAAACAACATGAATCAAGTTGCACTCTTAAGACAATGAACATCCATTAAAACAACATGAATCAAGTTGCACTCTTAAGACAATGAACATCCATTAAAACAACATGAATCAAGTTGCACTCTTAAGACAATGAACATCCATTAAAACAACATGAATCAAGTTGCACTCTTAAGACAATGAACATCCATTAAACAACATGAATCAAGTTGCACTCTTAAGACAATGAACATCCCTTAAAACAACATGAATCAAGTTGCACTCTTAAGACAATGAACATCCATTAAAACAACATGAATCAAGTTGCACTCTGAAGACAATTAAAGTACAAAGTTCAGCTTTCAGACAGGAGACAACCAATCTCAACTCATTAACAGTTGATGTTCCATACACTTCTCACTGTATTGTTTGCACTCTTACCATAAACTGCCAGTCAGTTGGAATGCACTATTGATTGAATCTTTCATTCATATTACAGACCAGAATTCAAATGCTTGTCATGGACACATAAGGCTATGGACAGACATGCAACCGGAAAGGAAAGGCTTTTTAGCTGCAATAAGTGCCCTTTTGATCACATTTGTCAAGATACTTTTCTGATACATTTGAAATAATGCCTTGTGTACCCCCACCAGAGTCCTGATAATTCTACATTTCACCTTTCCTACTTGCACCATGCACTAGCAATGTCAATCAATGAAAAAAAGTCCTCTTTTTTTCTTGACAAAAATCTCATGCCACCTTTACTACCAACATGGTTCAAATCTCAGAGTATTTCAAACTAGTCATTCTTTTATAGGATTTTCTAGTACCACCCTTTTTATTGTTGTTTACATGTACTTACTTTCCTGATAGCAACACACACTTCTGCTAGATTCAGACACAAATATTCCAGAATCACATTTTGGCAGTCGGACTTTATGTTGTTTAGCTTTCTGTTGTATGTGCAAAAAGAAAACGACAGTGACTTTAAAATCTGGTCTAGACTGCTTGCGATATTAACACCATTTACACCCAATTTTATGTAAACTATTATTATTAAATTTTATATAATTAAGTTTTTGTATCTACTGCAATAAATTGACCTCTTGCATAAATGCAGAATGTTTGTATAACTTTTGAGCAATACTTAGTCAGGTTCTGTCAGGAAGTATGGTTGTGCATGAAACCAATAATAAGCATTGCCTTATTTTGTTGACACTATATAAAATGAATAATTTTGACAGAGGGTCCCTTAAATAGCACATAATTAGGTGCTTGTCTGCATGGCTAAATTGAATGGGCAAAACTCGGCTGACTCACACGTTTGGTCTTGATACTTGTACAGCTGGAAGCATCGCAGAGGCACAAAGTGACTATGATCAGTAGAATGAAGGAGCACATAAGGCAGCTAATTGTGGGTAGAAGATGCGAATGTGCTGGCATGACGAAGATTATCTCACTCAGATTGCCGCTCCTGGGCACAACTGAGTAGATTTCTTATCGTGAATAAAACAAAATGATGGCATCAATACTCTTTAAATGAATGTGAAAGTTTTATTGTGAATTACTCACATGAGCAGCATAGATGAAATGAGCATTTCATTTTCTTCCAAGTAATAAAAATGACCTCTGGCTTGTTTAAGTTAAAAGGTATTTCACTCTGCAATCAAGCGAAGAATGATATGCATTTAGAAATTACCAAGATGTCTCCAGTACAAATCTTGTCAAACAAACAAAGCAAAGTACAAATCCCGAGTAGAAATCTTGTTAGCAGTATTATGTATTGCATTTTCAGACTATTCATTTCCCGCGTTTCACTGTATAGCGGGAAATAATTGTCTTAGGAGTTCGTGACACGCATAGCGAGTCGTGTTGCGTAACAGGGTGTATAAATAGAGTGTGCATAGAACAGGAGATCAGTTCTAGCAAGCACTTCCGTGAGAGGCACGCGACTTTTGTTTTAGTCCAAAATAAATGTAATAATTGAATTAGAATCCTGAGAGCAAGTTGACACGATGTACAGTCTATTATCTATATATTTATATCAACATAGTAATAGTACGGTATATTGTATAAATAATATAAGTGAGAACGTGGTGAAGTCCAACACCACCACCTTGGAGAATTCTGAACTGTTTTTGGGCACAGGTTTTTCAGAAGTGTTCATAATTGACCTCTGTTTTTTTTCCTGGACGTCGTCTTCTCTATAAGGTGTAGAGTTATTTTCTAGCGTTATCATAAGTTTCACGAGTGAGAAATAGTAGTCTTTAATAGACCATGATATTTCAGGGTTCGTATATGAAATCACCTGGCTAGACAATTTGTATTGTTATGAGCATATCATATAAAGTTTTGTATTATTAATTGTATGAATTTAATTATCTGAACTGTGTACACAATAAAATGAGGCCGTGCTAAGTCTCCCAGTGCTTGGCTATCACCAATGAGAGCTTGAGAGTTATGGTTCTTTATTTGCTTAAGTGGAGTAACAATAAGACCACATAATCTCTACTGTTTACCGTATTTTAATTGCTGCAGCCGAAATTGTAAGTATTAATATGCGCAAAGCCATTATACTCTCACTTGCCTATTGGTTGAAGTAAAGCTCCTAATTTGTTTATAATGCAATTAACAATTACCTATGTGTGTCAGTGGCTTTTGAATTAGGCCTATCCAATGCAGTATTTATACTCACACATGAATGTTGTCCTCTTCATGGATGGAAACAATTCCTTACAGATTAATATAGGCCTACCTGTAACGGTACTTGGTCTGTGCTTGTCTTACAGTCTAATTGATTAAACTGTTACGTTGTACACATTGCTATCAGCAGTAGCTACCCAACAGTTTTGGCTGGTATTCTCATATAATTATTGTACAAAGATTTAAAAAACTCGAATTATAATAATATGTATGTACTAATGCATGGCTTTTGCCATGTTACGAAATTTGAGGGGAATCCCTTCCTGGTATACTTCTGACTCATTCGTTTGGTATTTGTACTTTCTATTGTATACCAATGAAACTTACTATGATACTTAATGGTATGTGCATTTCAGATTGTTTTTAGATATAGGCCTACAGCAGCTTATAAAATGTCATACCGGTACCTGAGTAAAGCAGTGCCCCATTGTAACAAACATATTGAGGCCAGTTACTGTTAGCTCAGAGAGTTGATTGCAGGTTGGATACTAGAGCTACAGATCTGCAATGCAAATCTGATTCTATTATAGGAACTCCAGACACATGTATTCAATCTGTAAGCATTTACTTAAACCAGTCAGCTTCTCTACTTCTCTCCAATTCATTCACTGTACTGTATGTTTTCTATTGTATTGAGGAAATCCAATTCCTTATGGCTTCAACAATAATGAAAAGGACCTTTGTGTGGTCATAAGCCACGTTTACAACAATTAGCTGTCTGAATGAAAATGGGAATGGAAATATCTTCTGCATGCTGCTGCCACCCCAGCAAAAGTTTAGAAAGATCCATCTGAAGGCTGCATGGATATAGTACAGGTAGGATCAACTACTACTGTAGTACACTACCAGAAACCTGTGTTCAGATCCCAGTACAGGCAAATTCTTTTCACTATTTTCATGAATGAAAAAGAGTCCTTTCCTTGTCATTTGTTTATTGTCACTGTTTGTTAGAAAGTATAAGTAAACAAGCCATCAGAATTTTACCCAATGAGAGTTCTTCCTCAACAGAATGATGATCTGGCATGTGACACTGCTGTGAATGTTATCTATCGTCATTCTTCAATGGTCAGTGAGGAAACAGTTTCTTGCGAGCATCCTTCCCTATTGAAAAGACAAAATCAAAGGTAGAGGCACTGAATGCTGATTTTTCAAAGACATACAATTAATTGAATACAATAATAATACTTCTTTCTTGTAAGTTGTAGCCAGGTAATGCTAAGCGGTTATTTTAATCAATGTTTACCCCCAAATCACCCAACACATACTTGACATGAGTTGATCAACACGTCCTGAAAATTTACCACTGATGAGTCTCAACTTCAGAATATATTCATTTAGCTCTGCCTTTTGAACTCAGGTTTCTCCAAAGTAATTTGTAGGTCTTCATGTCGCAAGCAATATCATGTAATATGACACAATTCACAGCATAATTTATGTGCAACATGGCCATTGCAGACAATTTAGCGTAAGTCTTAGTAACTATCTTTGTACTTTGGACGGAACCGATTGTGGAAGCATGACACTAATCTATCATGTTTTATGTTGTGGCTGAACATCTGAACGGGGCAATAGGGCACTGTGATATATATACAGAGGCATACAACAAATTCATTGTATTGACCCCCAACCAGCATTTGCCGCTACCAAAAGGCTACGTGTGCACCTATCAGGCACACTGGATGCGTGCCATTCCGATCCCCAAGGCCTTGCACTCCAGTCACCCACACCTCCATGCTCACACAAATTCAATATTCCCAAGAGCCATAGCTGATATTAACAATAACAGCAGGCATTGTTAACGTACTTGTCTAGTAGTAGTAGGCAGTACTAGTAGTACTACATGTACAGTACATGATGTAGCTAGCTTAAAGCCCATACAGTACACAGCATTGGTAAGATCGAAAAACAGAAATGTTCACAGAATTACATGAAACTTATAGAGTTTAAAGATGGTTATATTAGAAACCTCGCACTGAAATATTTCTGCCTAAAATTTTGTATTTTGGGAGAAAAGAGTAAAAGAAATCGTTTACGTCTCACCGAGATCTAAACTATTTTTCTTTCGGAACAGTACGACGTTGAATGCTGCATTTTCGCTAAACAAATTAAGCGGTTTTCACGATTTTCTCGAGACTCGGTTGGCGGATTGAGCTGAAATTTTCACAGGCGTGCTATTTCATGCATATGTTGGATCAGACAACCTATGGATGCTATTCTTTGACCTCGACCAATGTTGTGTAGGGGCTTTAACAGGTACCATACCGCAATGGTTCGACTATGAAATGTGTGTTTTTCTTTTAATCGTACGTTATTTTTTAACTGAACAAGTACGTGCCCCTCTGTTGAAACCTAACCCCCCACCCCCGGGACAAAAATGATCAACCTCATATTTTGTTTGGTACCGGTATTGCCTTTTGGTCCAGGCAACATATAGGCAAAACAATATTTTGTACATGGATCATAAATACGTATGCAAACAAGACTCAGTCCATCTTGAATTTACATCAAATCTCTCTTGTGAGTAAGAAAGTTAGCCCTACACAATGAGTTTGCAACTATTACGTACTATTATATTATAAATAATGGGTAATGTGAAGCATGATGAGATCGCGCTGGTCACCGTGACTACGGCCTATAGTACGGGTCTATGGATTACAAGTACAAGTCAACTGACAATCAAGAGAGTACAGCAACCCACCTTGCATTGATCCAAACCGCGCAATTATCATTGCTCGTACAGGTAGCTGTAATGTAATGGAATGCGTGGGTGAACAAATAGCATGCGCGTGTAAAACAAAACACCAGTCCAGTCAGGGCAAGGTATGCTAAGTTATACATCGCCAGTAGTAGTATATAGAGAGCGTTTCGACCCTTGTTATGGTGTGGTGGTGGTGGTGGTGGTGGTGGTGGTGGTGGTGGTGGTGGTGGTGGTGGTGGTGGTGGTGGTGGTGGTGGTGGTGGTGGTGGTGGTGGTGGTGGTGGTGGTGGTGGTGGTGGTGGTGGTGGTGGTGGTGGTGGTGGTCGTGGTGGTGGTGGTCGTGGTGGTGGTGGTGGCGGCGGCGGCGGTGGTGGCGGTGGCGGTGGCGGCGGCGGCGGCGGCGGCGGCGGTGGCGGCTGCGGCGGCGGCGGTGGTGGTGGCGGTGGCGGTGGTCGTGGTGGTGGCGGCGGCGTCGGCGGTGGTGGTGGTGGTGGTGGTGGCTAATACCCTTTTCACACAACGCTGTTACTCGGGTAATCTCGGGGTTAACAAAGAAATTAACCCCGAGATTACCCGGGTAACTTGGAGCATTCACACTACACTTCTCCGGGTTAGAAATTCTCCGGGTCAACTGCCTCAAAACCCCACTTAACCCGGGTAATTTTAACCCTGCTCGGGAGGTGGGTTAACCCACCAATCTCGGGGTTAACGGCGGCCTTGAGCCAATTCTCCGGGTTACCGTGGAATGTGTGAATGCTCGCCCACATTTTCAACCGGGGTACGTTGGTTGAGCTGCCTGCGCGCACACCGCACAGCGGAAGGTATACCGTCATGGCATGATGTCATTTCTCAGCACGCTGATTGGAGTGCAATGACGTACTGCCTTTCGTAGCTGGTACCAGTCTTCACCACACCAGCCTCGCCGCGCGCGCGCGAAATTTCATTGCAGGATTTGACGATCGACATGTCGCAACCAACCGGTACTTCTTCCACAAAAAAAATTGGTCCGACGAAGAATTTGACGTCCTTGCAAGCGTCTGACATGTTCATCGGAACAGTTAGACATGCGATTTCTTCGGTGACTTCGTAGAAATTTCAGAAGTAGCACGATGACCAAAGCTAACATGTCGGGCGCCATGTTGTTATGGTTGTTATGGTGTGCGGCTGTGAGCGCAATGGATTGTGGGAGGGCAGAGGTCAAGCAATACACATTCTCCGGGTTCGCACTTCGATTGTGTGAATGCGGCCGCAACTTGACCCGGGTACGCACCAAGCGGGTAGGCTGAATTGCGGGGTTAATTTTGAAGTGTGAATACGATTCTCCGGGTCACTTTTAACCCGGGTACGGATAACTACCCGGGTAACTATCTACCCGGGTAACTACAGAGCTGTGTGAATTGGGTATAAATATCACGGCCCGATGGAGGGTAGTATTTTCACAGAACAAAGGAATATGTTGTGACCGATCTGCACCCCTTTTGGTGGTGCAAGCAGCTACAGGTGGTGCAGGTGGTGCAGGTGGAGCGGGTGGTGCGGTTGTGCGGGTGGTGATGTTGTATGTGGTGCGTGCAATGCGGTGGTGCGGTAATGGTGGACTTATAGACCAACGGTTATTTTGTATTGTATTGTTGCCTTTTTTATATATATTTTTTTATTATTATTATTATCATTATCATTATTATTATTTTTTTACCCAGCGTTTTCTTATAAACAATTAAACAAACAAACAAACAAACCACACCCAAACAGACAAAGGAACAAAAAGTCAAACAACAGCTACCTTTCTCCCTGACCGTTTTGTTTTGTTTACGAATTGCGACAAGGGAGTTGGGTTAAATAACGGTCAAAACGGGTGCCTAAAACCAACCGGAACTCACCAGAACATTCCTTATGTGGTCAACGGGTGATATACGGTTTGAATTATTTTATTGAACTCTTTTTCGCTTGTAACAACAATAAGAATTTCGATTATGTTAATAATAATAAAAGTAATCGGCGAAAGACACGGCGTGTCTATTAATAAAACAAAAGAAACATAACTAGCAAATGAAACCTCGTACCTAATTACCGTTAAATAAACAACAAAACAGAAATTAATGAATAAAAATGGAAAGTACGACATTTACTTTTTAACCGATACATGTATTTGTTTTCGGAAGTGTTCCAATCATGCAAAGGTTTTTGTTTGTTTTTTAAAAATCAAGATTTAGTCTTTTGATCACATCATCTATGAGCTCCGTTAAAATGTCGAATACGTTAGTATAAAACGATCGACTAAGGTCGACAGGATCACGTTTCCACTTGGTACTGAAATGAGCAAAATAAGGGGATTGCTCGGGGAAAAGAGAAATTCTCGCTCCCCATTATTTTATGGGTTTTTCCCCCGAGCATTCCCCCATTTTGCTCATTTCTACTCATGTCTACTCATGTCTTCTCATGTCTATTCGTATCTGTGCTCATGTCTGCTCATTTCTACTCATGTCTGTGCTCATGTCTGCTCATGTCTGCTCATGTCTGCTCATTTGTGCTCATTTGTGCTCATTTGTGCTCATTTTTTGCTCATTTTTGCTCATTTTTGCTCATTTTTTGCTCATTTTTACTCATGTCTGCTCATGTCTACTCATTTCTACTCATGTCTGTGCTCATATCTGCTCATTTCTGCTCATATCTGCTCATATCTGCTCATTTCTGCTCATTTCTGCTCATTTCTGCTCAAATTTCTGCTCATTTCACCTGAATGAGGACAGAAAACAGGACATTTATATATTGCCCAATTTTAAACATGTCTTCCCATTTGGAGATCGACACTCCACGAGTAAACATCATGAATGCTATTTCTGGGATAAAACGCTATGCTTGTCATCGCTGCAGCAAAAGCTATAGTCGGCGATATAACCTTCGAAGACATGAAGAAAATGCACACGTTGCGGGTGAATCGAAAATGGACGACATTGACGATGATCGTAACATAAGAACATTTCGATCAGCCAATTCTAACGTAGAAGATTATGAACCGGGATTTAAAAGGCGTAGATGTCAGGATTCGGAAACAGACAGCAGCGGAACTGAATCTACAATTGATGGTGACGGGACTGAATCTAAGGATGATGGTGACGATTTGGAGGAGAGTGATGACGAATCAGAGGAAGAAACTGATGATGACTTGTCGGAAGAAGATGGGTCCAGCTCTGAATTGGAAGATAATATCGCTTACCAAGACTGGTTGAAAGAGGCCAAAGAGGCAACCAAAGATATGTGGAATGAGAAACACGAGAAGTACATCGACAATGGTATGGACGAAGATGAAGCCGAAGACAAAGCCAATAGGAAGACCCGCTGGGCAGTCAAGAGAATCTTCTTTGACAACTACAAGGATTTCCTGTCAAGTTACTTGCATCTTCGAAGAAAATGAAACCCACCAAGTTATTCTCGCAGATCTCAAAGAAAAACTAGATAAAGGCATGGAAGTTGACAAGGCCCTGGACAGGGTAATGGTTAAACACCATGCCGAATTTCTCGGCTTGTTCCAACATGATGAAAGCGGAAGAAAAAGTTACAGATGGTAAGGATTAGAGAATCCTATTTCTTTATGAGAGCAAAATGAGCAGGTCGATGAGCAAAATGAGCAGGAAATGAGCAACATGAGCAAAATGAGCAGGAAATGAGCAAAATGAGCAGGAAATGAGCAAATTGAGTACGTGAATGAGCAAAATGAACAAGTGAATGAGCAAAATGAGCAGGTGGACGAATACAATGAGCAGGTCGATGAGCAAAATGAGCAGGTGGATGAGTACAATGAGCAGGTCCCGATTCCTGTTTGATGTTTTTAGATGGATGCACCGATGACGATGAGTACGTTGCCGACTGCAAGCAGAGGGTTAAGACATTAGTGAAGAGAATCCTTACCAGAATAGTTTCCGACCGAATTATCAGTCAAACCTATGAAGCTCAAGAACAACTAGGATGTGAGGGTTGTGAGAAAGACTGGACGAGTCAATTCGATCACGTCTGTTTGTTTTTTGGAATAGATCCGATATGTTGCTTCAGTGACTATGTAGATGAACACTACGAGCGAGCCTCGCAGTCGGTTGATAAGACCAAAGTCGCTCACGTATTTAGTGCGGTGACCAGCCGTCTTGGTGTCGGTCCATTTACTTACGAGCGAATGAACATAAACGATATCATTGACCAAGTACTCAATAAGTGGAAACGTGATCCTGTCGACCTTAGTCGATCGTTTTATACTAACGTATTCGACATTTTAACGGAGCTCATAGATGATGTGATCAAAGACTAAATCTTGTTTTTTTTTAAACAAACAAAAACCTTTGCATGATTGGAACACTTCCGAAAACAAATACATGTATCGGTTAAAAAGTAAATGTCGTACTTGCCATTTTTATTCATTAATTTTTATTATTCATCATTTTTATTCATTAATTTCTGTTTTTTTGTTTATTTAACGGTAATTAGGTACGAGGTTTCATTTGCTAGTTATGTTTCTTTTGTTTTATTAATAGACACGCCGTGTCTTTCGCCGATTACTTTTATTATTATTAACATAATCGAAATGGTTATTGTTGTTACAAGCGTAAAAGAGTTCAATAAAATAATTCAAACCGTATATCACCCGTTGACCACATAAGGAATGTTCTGGTGAGTTCCGGTTGGTTTTAGGCACCCGTTTTGACCGTTATTTAACCCAACTCCCTTGTCGCAATTCGTAAACAAAACAAAACGGTCAGGGAGAAAGGTAGCTGTTGTTTGACTTTTTGTTCCTTTGTCTGTTTGGGTGTGGTTTGTTTGTTTGTTTGTTTAATTGTTTATAAGAAAACGCTGGGTAAAAAATAATAATAATGATAATGATAATAATAATAATAAAAAATATATATATAAAAAAGGCAACAATACAATACAAAATAACCGTTGGTCTATAAGTCCACCATTACCGCACCACCGCATTGCACGCACCACATACAACATCACCACCCGCACAACCGCACCACCCGCTCTACCTGAACCACCCGCACCACCCGCACCACCTGCACCACCCGCACCACCCGCACCACCCGAACCACCCGCACCACCCGCTCCACCTGCACCACCCGCACCACCCGCACCACCCGCACCACCTGCACCACCTGCAGCTGCTTGCACCACCAAAAGGGGTGCAGATCGGTCACAACATATATTCCTTTGTTCTGTGAAAATACTACCCTCCATCGGGCCGTGATATTTAGCCACCACCACCACCACCGCCGCCGCCGCCGCCGTCTTTAATTCTGCCTTGCTCTAGCCACAGCATTAAAATGTGATTTGTGTGGTGAAGAAGCAATGATTTCCTACACCAAACTAATCTATCCGGTCGGCTTAATGGAAATTACTTTACAGGGCAGTTCCGTAAAATAGTCAATCATAAGATAAAATTTTCAAACACGCCAAATGTGTTTAATTATGTTATTATTTTAAAGTACACATGTATAAGACTTATATATAGTATTCAGAAAAATATACTTATTTCGGTTCTCAAAATGAAATTTATTGAAACACTATAGCCTCACTAAAGAATTACTTTGACTATGCCATTTAAACATAGCGAAGAAAAGTAAGATAATGTGAACAATAAAATATTGTGAATGAAATGGGAAATAAATTGAACAATTAAAGCATTGTTTTCTCAAGAACATTTTATTGGAAAGTCATTTTTTGCAGTCAAAAGAAGAATTAGAGTGATAGAGCCTATACAAAAATGTTGCAAACTGCTTACTGACTAAAATTACCAAAATGCAAATCTTAAATTTAGTGGGCCTGACGTTTCGATCCTAGCAGGACCTTTCTGAAAGGCAGAGTGACAAGTACAAAACAGATACATGTACACGAAGGAAGGGGGAAGAGAGTGAATAGGACACGGATGAGAAAGAAAGGACAAAGAGTAAAGCTGGTAAGGAGAGATCAAAGGGAAGGGCAAGGATAGGTAGGGATTAGTGAGAAGAGGGGGAAAGATCAAAGAGATATGTGTGGAGGAGTGAACACAAGAGAAGGATTAACAGAAAGCTGCATGGTGTTAGTCATTACCCTCCTGGATGTTGAGACCATGTGGTTGAATAGTCCGAAGACGCTTCATCCACATTTTCCTCACGGCTAAGACGGACAGCATTACTACGGTGACCAAGAGATTCTATGCCTCATATCTGACATCGAATGATCAGGGAGATTGAAGTGATACCCAACAGGGCTGTCCATTTTACCGGTTTTGATTGTAGACCTATGGCCATAGATACATTTTTTGAGGGTGTTTTTGGTCTCGCCAACATACTGAACATTACAAACTCTACAAGAGATGAGGTATATAATTTTTGAGGTACATGCAGTGCACGTGATAGAGTCATAGGTCGTGTGGGTAGTTCCAGAAGAATGTCCATTGAAAGAGTCGATTTCCTTGACATGTGTCTTGCAAACAATGCATTTTGAGGTACACTTAAATGTACCAAATTTAGTGGGAGGTGAAGTGTCAAAAGGTGGAACCTCTGCTCGGACAATTAAGTCACGCAGGTTACGGGGCGCATGAAAGCCAAAACAGGCGAATTTGGAATGGCATCAGCCAGACGATCTGAAGTGTGGAGAATATGGTGGTTTTCCTTAGTTATCTTCCTGAGAGGAGGAAGAGAAGGGTGGTAGGAAGTAACTAAGGGAACCTTCGGATTTTCCTCGGGACCTGGTGGCTTTTGTTTGAGTGCCGAACTTATGTGAATGGAATAGAGTTCTTCACTTCAGAACTATAGCCTCTAGCAACCAAGTTACTTGCCAATACACGTGTATGGCGGCGAAAGTCAGACTCATTGGAACATATGCGCCTCAATCTGAGGGCCTGGCTGTAAGCTATACCAGTCTTACAGTGTCTGGGGTGACAACTGGAGGCATGGAGATATTGATGAGTGTCGGTAGGCTTAGAATACAAGTCAGAAGTAAGTGTATTGAGGTCTTTCCGGACGGTGACATCCAGAAAGTGGGTCTGTTGAAGAGACTGCTCCCATGTGAATTTGATAGTCCTGTGGAAGGAATTGATGTGGTCAAAGAAAGCATTTAAGCTGCTACCGTCCCTAGTCCAAATGAAGAAAACGTCATCCATGTATCTCCACCAAATCCAGGGACGGCATGGAGCCTCACTGAGCATGCGTTCCTCAAGGTCACCCATGAAGAGGCAAACAAAGAAAGGAGCCATGCGCGTGCCCATGGCAGTGCCATGCACCTGGAGATAGTGCGGCAAGCACTATCTTCAAGAGCACGGCACTTGGAGAATTTATTCTTGGAGAAATGGAGAAAGGGAGGAGAAATTGTTCTTGGCCAGCACTAGCCTCATGAGGGTGGTTATGTCAGAGATGGGTGGAGAAGACTGTTTTCCTGTGGCCTGGGCCGAGGAGCAAGATTGAATGCCTTCTCCCTGGGGGATGTTCGTGTACTAGAGAGGAAACGTCAATAGTACCAATTATGGCAGTGGTCGGAATTTGATCCTTGACACTTTCCAACTTTCGCAGAAAATCGAAAGTGTCATGGACGTATGAGGGGATTTGGGGAACCAATCGTCTGAGAAAAGAGTCAATGAAAAGAGATATGTGTTCCGTAGGTAAACCACTGCCAGAGATGATGGGTCTGCCTGGGTTGTTGGTCTTGTGAATTTTCGGGAGAAGGTAGAATCTGGCAGTTCTACAATTGATCGGTGATAGAAATCTGTGAGTTTTTTTACTCAATTGATCACGTGATCGCATGTCATCCAAAACTTCATGAATTTGCTCTGAAAATTTGCCAGTGGGGTTAGAGTCCAGACATTTATAGTGCTGGGGATTGTTAAGTTGGCGATTGGCTTCATCAATATATTTTTGGCGATCCATGATTACTATGGTTGACCCTTTATCTGCTGGCTTGATAATGATATCACCGCGGGAACGTAGAGTGTTGAGAGCAAGACGTTCTTCCCTAGGGAGATTGTCGTGGGGCTTACGGGTAAGATGAGAGGAGTTTGAAACTTGAGAACTGACTGCTTGCACGTAGTACGTTTCAAGGGCTGGAACATGGTTCTTGGGGGGGGGGGAGGTGCTTTTTATCCGGAAAGGTTCTTCTTTACGGGAGCCAGAATCGAAGAACTCAGTCAGACGAATTAGTCTGCGGTAATACTCAGTGAGATCTTGACTGAACATTACTTGGTCAACTTTGGGGGGTGGGGGAGTTGGACAAAAGTTCAAACCCTTGGAAAGTACTGTGGCGCTGCTTCGATCGCCGCCGGTCGATAACACCAACAGCGATCTGGACAATCCCACAAAAATATTTTTTAGCCTCACAGGGGATTATGTAACGAACGGAGGACTCGAGTCCAAGGCCTGTCCGTTTGTTAGAAATATACCAACACAAATGGAAAACAACTGACGTGACTACCAATCTACCAAGTCAGCTAAACCTCAATAAACATATCAGTATACATGTACACAGGATTTTAGAGATAAACCACTGACTGATCTATTAACTTCCACTTTTGCAACCAATGAACCTCTCAAGACTAGACAGGTTTCAATTAACAGCACCTCGAGGATCGAGGGCAATAAACCTCACCCCGGCAATCAGCTACCCGTAACGGTGCCATAAACTTCGTGCGCCCCGACAAGTACCCTATAGCAACGGTAACCCTCACTGTGGCTCCGAGTACGATCAACAGTAGCAAGTTATGCCACTGCACATACTAGCTCCAGTACACAAGAGTAAACCTCGTAACAGCCCCAAACCTGTAAGCTTTGGCTAAGGTTACGGAGCTCTGAGTAATCCTCACTGTGACTATCTGCGACCAGGCCGACAGGTTTCCAGCAACTCCAATCCCCGAACCGGGACACTGTTGCCCAACCACACAGGCCTAACGTCACCAGCCACTCTGCTCAACCTACAGCCTCCCCAAGCTGACACTTACAATTAACTACTCTGTCTCACCGTTATACTGCCCTCCACAGACTTCCGAACAGCTGCACGTACGTGAGGATATGAATGGGTACCCGACCAATCGATAGACGATGCTGCCTGCACGATGTCTGGGGACGAACTGCTTCGACAACCTAACTGACTATGCGCTACTGAATGCGCCGCACGTACGTCTGGGAAACAGACGTGGCTAGACAGACTTGTACCAGTCCATTGACTGTTTCGTTACACAGGACCCAGCTAAGCGTAGGCCGTCCCGACCTAATAGCTTATTAAATAAAGACATAAAGAAACAGTGTGGACCCCTAGCCTTTTATACATTATAATAAACTTTACCGTGAGGTTTACTTATACAATAAAAATCGCACGATCAATGAGGTTGACTTTGATTATACCAGATACATGAGGTTTACTGGAACTGCAACTTCTATTCTCCCATTGCACATTTTGAGGGGAAAACGTTATGAATACAAAACTGTAAGAAAATATATCGATTATCTCTCCCGTCTCTTCTCTGTAAAAAATAAAGGTGTCACTGATGTGTATGTGCGCAACACCAAAATGACGGGTCGGTGACGCAGAGTTGTCTTCCCCTTCGATGTCTTCTTTTATTGAATCTCAGCTCTAGAGAGCGGGTGAAGCTGTAATTAAGAAATGAATATTAAGTAACTACCTTACTAGAAAATAGAGAAATACACCCAACAAATACAGGACAGGACAGGACACGTAACTCTAACAACAGTCAAACGGCCGTGTGCCACACCCAATTAACAACATATAAGATGAATTGTGACTTACAAGTCGTGTGCGGGGTAGACAGCCCTTTACACATAGTGAAACGGGGTCTTCAGGGGGTTACAGGTTACTGCATTATTTCGGTGCTAAAATACAAAATACAAATTGATCTGAATGAACACCACGAAAGTTACATGTAGTACAAGTAGAGGACTGTTACTCCCTGTAGATGAACACGTGAACAAGCACACGCCCAAATACACAATCCATGAAGGGATGGACCAAGACGAAAATAAACCCAAGAAAGACCGACTCAAATTAGCTTACCAAATTCACTCCAAAACCAACAAGTCACACGCTAATCTGGGAAAATAAATGACAGCGCAAGTATACGACCCCTGTCACAAACACGAAAACAAGTTAAACAAAACTTACAGTCTTCACATGCAGCTTTCGACGACGTGACGAAGATTGACCCTAATCAAACATTCCCGCGGTATAAATACTGCTCGCACGCGAGACGTATGCCTCGACGCTATTGGCTGAAATAACACCCCGTGATCCGAATTCTATGCAAAGTAAGAAATCGTGAATAACAATACTTGAGCGAAATAAAGCGCGCGGCTAAAGATTCCAACGGGACAAAGACCGGCGTGGTACACACCAAACTCCAAGAATAACCGCAAAGAGACATAGGGCAAAAAACCTTAGCGGCAACGATATCACTCCCTCCTGAATCACCATTCAAACTTGAAATAATAAATTAATAAATCGTATACATTGCAATAATACATAATCATAAATCTGAAACAACATCATTATATCCAAAACCACGTAACCCACATCGCCATGGAAGCAAGTTGTACAATATATTCAAGCATCAATCATGTAAACACATAAATCACATGAACCACAAATATATACGTTTGACCAACATCAGTCTCAAATCGACTATATCACCACACTGTACCATAATTAAATAGATATTCGCAAATCATTCCATGGAACATTGGAAGGATTTAAATCTATATAGCGAAGGGAGACATATTATGCAATTGACATCAAGACTCGATACACTATACTACATATAAGCACATACAAAAATACAAGTGTTTCTTGTCTTTGTTTAAAATAAAATAAAAGGTGCAATCAACAAATGTACAAATCATTTCAGTGTCTATTGGCATCTAAACTAGGTTTACTGGCAAGAACAACGACTTTACTCCGCCTGGTCGAGGGTGAATTTGTCAGCATCCACAGGCTGGTTGTAGACCTGGACGCTCTCCTCCCGTCGCACTACCTGGTCATCCAGGTAGAAGAACTTGAACTGGCGTACTTCAACGAGCGCGATCCTCATCCTCTTCTTCTGCAGCTCAGTCGTCGTCTGCGTTGCCTGCTCTGTCACCGGGTCTTCCGCTTCGGCATCGCTCTGGGTACTCAGAGATGGCATCGACGCTGGGGACTCCGGAACAGAATCACCAAGAGAGGCAGCGAGCATCCCTCTCGGCTCACCGCTCAGGGGTGGGCGAACCGGTGAAAAGGCAGCCAAGGGTGAGATGGGTGTTGGCGACAGAGAGAGAATGGCCTCCTCCAGGGATAGTAGTGGCTCGAGCTCCCCCGCCTCTTCCTCGGGCGGACCATCGGCGGACGCCTGTGGCGGTGAGGACTCCCGCAGACTCGACAGTGGCCCACTGGCAACTTCCTCAGGATGCTTCTCAAGAGTTGCCGGCACGCTTGAAGTCTGGGAGCTCTCCTGGATCCTCCTGACCAAAGCACTGGCCCTTGCTCGAAATGAGACAAATTACATGTAAATCATAAACAAAACATTGAAACCAACATTTGGTTCTATCGATACCTCGCTGGGCGTCTGTGGTCCCTCCTAGGATACCTCCTAGAGACCTCAGACCCCCCAACTTCAACATGAGGGTTACTACTAGTTGCCTCAGCATCCCCTGGCTAATTCCTGGAATCGTCGTTGATTCCTCACCACCAGGTTCCACGTCACACCCCGTGGACAGGACTTCAGCAACCTCAGGCACATCACCCTCCGAGACTTCCGTCACTCCACCTGGCTGGTACACCCACAGCTGTGGCTTAATTTATCACCAATATAAGGCTTTAACTGATATCAAATTTACGAGTTCTCGGCAAGGTTTTCTGTTGAAAAACAACACATATTTCTCAGTAAATGCCGAGATAAGCAAATTATTAGTTAGCTCTCAATGATGTTTTGTTTGTTTTACAAAGTCGAGAAAACGTGTGTTACTAAGTCTTTTAAAATATCCTAACGAGGATTCTCTTAGCGAATGCCGAGACTTGTACAACAATTATTGTACATACGAGAAAATAAATTTTCCTCGTCGCCAATGTAGTATTCTACCTTTTACCGTCGACTCCGATAAGTGGCCGGTTTGAGTCTTGGAGCCCCAGCGAGTACACGTACACAATAAAGACAGGGTGCTTTCCGTTTGGTGCTGTTCACAAGACTGACTCGTGGCATGGTCGGCTGGGCAGACTGAGAGGACGCCCAGTCGGGTCACGCTTCAGTGCCTTTATTCACAACAGTACCAAATTTAGTGGGGTGAAGTGTCCAAAGGGGGAACCTCTGTTCGGACAATTAAGTCACGCAGGTTTGGGGGGGGGGCGCCTGAAAGCCAAAACAGGCGAATTTGGAATGGCATCAGCCAGACGATCTGAAGTGTGTAGAATATGATGGTTTTATCTTCCTGAGAGAAGGAAGAGAAGGGTGGTTGGAAGTAACTAAGGGAACCTTGGGATTATCCTTGGGACCTGGTGGCGTTTGTTTGAGTGCCGAACTTCTGTGAGCTTTTTTACTCAATTGATCACGTGATCACATGTCATCCAAAACTCAAAGAATGTATTTAAAGCGTCTATACTGCAGCAGCCCACATAGGGCTATGCCCTGATGCTGAGTGTGTGCGAAGCTGCATGCCGTGCCCGGATCGGCTTGATCAGCCATCTCCCTACGCACAGAACCAGCTCGACGGCCAGATAATACTATATGGTATTCATCGACATCGATTTCATTTCCAATCAAATCCAAGTCACGTGACATGAATTCAAAGGATTTTCTCCATAGCTCGTGTGCATGTTTTTCTTCAACCGGACAATATTAATTTCCTCATTCGTCATTGTGTGACATTATGCCTATTATTTGATACGTCACTTGACATTAAAAGGGAATTCTTCGGCATAGCTTCACTGAAGGTTCTGTGTTTCGCTACACTCACCAAATGCGTGAAGTTGTTAGGGCCTATAGGTAATTGTTTATTTGCCTGCCCAGTACATTTTACTGCATTATACAAGCACTAGAATGGTCCAACACATCGGTCAGAACAGCTTCCTACGGCTTAAGCCTATTGTGTTTTTCATTGATCCACACAATTGCATTAGAAAAGGGGATTATGTTAAGGAAAGATTGAGATTCCAATCTCAATCAAAATTTACTGGAAACATATTTATCCTGCATCAGTGACACAACCTATTGACAGCGTTGAATGATAACCGGTTGTCTTGTTGTTACTCTATACAATACATAATCGTAATAATATCAATCCGCTTCCGCCGTGATTCCCAAACGAACCTTAACATTATTGTCTGTTAGACCAAGGAGGTATTAGGCAAGCCTAATACCTCCTTAGTTAGACTACTAGTACTATATTTACTAACACACTGATTTAAAACATTATTTTATACTGCGCTCTTTACAGCCTACAATCATAATTATGATCAAAAGCGCATTACAATTGAAATGCCTGAAACAAAGAGAAACGATATATAACACATGTGAGAAACAGTTAAAGATAGAAGATATAGACAGGTTGCCTTGTCACTGCCCACACCACAGTATGGGACCGGGATACGTCTGCCAGTGTCCCGCCAGCAAGTAATGTCTCGACCTTGTCAGGAGACAGACGCGTCTAACCCTACCTAATTAATCATCTAGCTACCTGACCAGCAACCTTAGAAGCAGAAACAGAGAAAAGACAGTAATTACAAACAGTAGCTCATAGAATCAGCAAGCACATTACTTTAAAAAGCACTATTAAAAAGAAATGTGTTTAGCTTCATTCTCAAAAGCTAGAGGGGCTGACGTTTGACTTTGAGAAAGGTCCTGCTAGGATCGGAACGTCAGGCCTTCTCACTTTTAAAATGTATGTATTGCAGGTCATCTTAGTCAATGAGCAGTTTGCTATAGTTTTTTGTATTAACTTCAAGCTTATACATTTCATAGAGTTCACTATGTTTACGCCACAGTACAGTAATTCTATACAGCAAAAGGCGGGGAATAACAATAATGGCACTTTATTCGTACAAGTTACATCAGACTTCCATTTCATTCAAATAAAAAACAGCCTATAGGCCTTTTTTATTTTTATTTTTTTAATAGAAAAAGGCCCAGGCCTTTCTTAATGTTTATGCAAATTGTATGCATCGAACTGAAAGCGAGGCTATATGGGCGCTAGATTTCAAAGATGTCGGCGAAACACTGCGCGGTTCCACTGCGCTCCTCGAACAAGAGAAATACACCGCCAGAAATCAGCTTCCACCTATATCCAAAGGATACAACCCTGCGGGAAACGTGGATTATGAATATCAGGCGAGATGAGGGACCACTTTTCAAGGTAGATGTCTACTTTTAAACGACTTACTTTTTAAGTTAAATTCGTCATGTTTGTAAATGGATTCGTCCATGTTCAGTGTGTCGAGTGTTACTCATAGAACTCTATAATTAAACAAAAGTGCGCACTCATGGCGTGACGCGTGCCGACAAGGGGACTGCGACGCCATTACCAAAGAGGGCAAATGCATGGATATCTATGGGGCAAACTAATCCCAATTTTTACAAAAGAAAGTAGGACATTAAAATTCATTGATGCCCAGTCAACCCTAGAGAAAGTACCTTTTTATACCTCTATGTTAAAATGCAATAGACACATTCTTCCCCAAAACAAGTCAGAACCCACAGTAATGATAAGCCGTGGATCAATAAGTCTCGCCAAAGTGCATTTTTTAAAGGTAAAACTCAGAAATTTAAATTGCGTAACCAGGTGAAGACTGAAATAATGAAGCATAAAGTAAACTACTAGGCCAATAGGGTCCGCAGATTACGACAGACTGACTCTAGAAAGTGGCATCAACAAATACGTTTGATGACCAATAATGACAAGCCTGAACTGACCTTATCCATCCCATGTATAAATGAACAAGAGCACACTAGGATTGCTGACTTCATCAATGACGCCTTTATTCAGGTGTCTTCCCATATTCCACCACTTGATTTGGGCAATATGTGTGTTTTTTTACCAGCTGATTGTCCCCCTCCAAAACTCTATCCTTGGAATGTTTATGCAAGGCTCACTAAAGTAAAGCCTGGTAAATCTAGTGGCCCTGATGGCATTTCACCCAAAATCATCAAAGAATTTGCATATGAGTTCAGCATCCCTATTTGCAACATTCTAAATTCCTCATAATTATTTCTGCCTAAAATGTTGTAATTTGGGAGAAACGAGTAAAAGAAATAGTTTACGTCTCACCGAGATCTAAACTATTTTTCGGAACAGTATGGCGTTGAATGCTGCATTTTCGCGAAACAAATGAAGCGGTTTTCACGATTTTCTCGAGACTCGGATGGCGGATTGAGCTGAAATTTTCACAGGTGTGCTATTTCATGCATATGTTAGATCAGACAACGTATGAATGCTATTCTTTGACCTCGACCAATGTTGTATTGGGCCTTTAATATCCAACCGTGCTTTTAGGTAATGTTCGAAACCACTCCTGTCCCCGTTATTTCTGTGTTAAGGCAACCGTCCACTCTCTTCTTGAGGGTCTTCTTCTCCTGTCCTCCAGCTTCCACACCAAAGTTAGTCTGGGTTTACAATAAACATCAACGACCCAATCTTCCGGAGTCTGTTCTTCGTCTGCAATATACATGTATTTTGTGCCACTCTACCGAGAAACACGTACGTATATAAAGGACCAAGGGCTCAGATAAACAACCTAGCACAATCCAAGTGTTGCACGATCATTATGTATACTGAGTGCTACACCTGTTAAACCTCAAGTATAAGCCTATGTAAATGATGCTAGAAGTAGAAGTGACAGCACCCTCAGCATCAGAAAGTATAAACAGGTTTGAGGAACAAACAATTCTGAGTAGATTTCTAAGAAGGGATGACTCTCAGGTCAAAGAGGGATTTTGTTTCGTCATGTCCCTGATACAGCTTCGTAATAAACAGCAAAGACGTACTGTTCATGCACGCTCTCCAAGTTAAAACGCAAAACGCACGAGTGTTCACTCGTACTGCAAATCCGATAAGGTACAATACCGTATTTCTGTGATTTTGTATCCTGGCCGACAATCATAATGTCCCTTTGGCGCCGAATGTTTATAGCTCAATTCCGAAAAGTGAAGACAGGACAGATGCAAGGAAAAGAGGAAGCAATTTTAAAAGGGATAGAAGAAGGGAGAGGGTTCAATAAAAATGGGTAATTAAGACGAGTTTGTATGTAAATACAGTGTGTAACGGGTTTGTGCACAAACCTTCAGTGACCTCCGAAAAGGCGTAGAGTCCTTTGCGGTCCTCCCCCTTGTCCACCTGTTGCTTGATGAAAACGTCATCGACTCGGGTCATATGAGAGAAGGAGGCCACGATGACGATGTTTCGGAAGCCACACTTTCTCACCTCGTCATACACCTGCCACTTGTTTTCCAACGTGTGTCCCTTTAGCTGCCCCACCGTGCTTTCTCGGATCGAGCTGTCTAGAACGAACATGTCTAAGTCTTGGAGACGCTTGTATTTGTTGGTATCTCGCTTTACATCCCTATTGTAGTGTTTCACCAAACTGTCGATGTTCTTCCCATCATCGAAAAATTCTAAAAAGTCCAAAAGACTCATGTTTATGTTTTTTGTGTGGTTTGCTGTGCGATCAGGCCTTGGTAGATAAAGCTGCAGGACGGGTACGAGCAAACCCAGTCGTGGTAATGCACGCTTGAATAACTGACTATTGTATGTCAGGTTAGTGCCCGCGGTACGGTTGGATGGCGGGCAAATGTGGCCGCGGGGAAAAAATATTGAATTAGGGGGCCTACTTGATCAATTACTTGATTTCAAAAGGAAAATTGATTCGGGCTTTTTTTTATTGACTTGAATTGTATTTGCAAATATTCCATTTACAAAAACCCTTCACTGGGCTATAATTCTGGTCGAACGTTCATACTCAAGGCGTTATTTTGTTTTATGTTCCGCGGATAGCCACGAAGATTTCATGACACTTTAACCAACAGCCCGATCCTAGTCTTGGGCCAAGATCGTCGTCAGCGATCGATAGTGGATTGAGAGTGCGTTCTCGAATAATTTGTAATAGCGCGCCCTCTTGAGACATACTTTGTCCAACTTTACTGGCTGGCACTAAAGTTGGACAAAGTATGTTGCAAGAGGGCGCGCTATTATTATTCGAGAACGCACTCTCAATCCACTATCGATCACTGGCGTCTTGGCCCAAGACTACAGCCATCCAAGCAGGAGCGAAGTCTTCACTGATGCGCCAATACATTGGTCTTTATTCAAGCCCCAGAATTAAGATAAAACGACAAATTTGAAGCGCGCGGCATAATTATGCGATCGAGTCCGTCTGCCGTCTTGGCCCAAGACTATGGCCAACGAATACACGGATATGGCGTAGGCTCGGGCTTCGTCTCCGTCTGACAATCCCTGAAAATCCAGACTGTGGTTTTTTGCAGAATTTGAAGGCTTGTTGGCTTTACAAGTACGTGCATGTATAGGGTATTAACCTAAAAAACTGTGGCCAAAGCCTTGCTGCTAGATGCCTGCAGCATTATATAACGGGTTATTATGACCGAAGCATCAAGCCCTTTTACACTTCCACGGATCGCATCAAGGATCATCCCGGATCTTTATCCGGGGTGTTCCGGAGCAGCCGGATGACAGATGCGATGAGGACGAAAGGGGGAAATGCACAGTACAAAACTTCTCCTCGCGGACAAAAGATGTTCACTCCTGATGATCGATGTTCCAGGGACTGGGTCCCTAGAGAAGAATTTCAGAGGATGTCCATCCTTCCCTCTTTGCACATTCGACGGGAGAGCCATCAGATCCCATGTAAAGCCCGAGCTCCCTCCGAATTCCTGCTGCAGGAGCCGCCATAGCGCCGGTGAAAGTCGCGAGTCCGCCATGGACACTGCTCTTGAAGGCACATCTGCCCTGTTACTGCACGATTGCACCCACTGAAGTCGCAGGTCGAAATTGGCCTCCAGCGTAAAGGCGAATACAAGTATTAGGACTCCCGTAAGGGCGGGAGACCTCGTCTTTAGGTCTGACCAGGCATGGAATAAACCTTCAGAATCAACCTGAACATCAACCCTTCTGTCCCATAGGTGGTCCATCACAGAGATCAGGGTGAAGTAGAGGGCTTAAGCTTCCTTATAACAAATATCCGGCGACTTTTGAATCTCCCTGGGCCAATAATCCCCAAAGGTGACGTCCCCCTGCCTTTCCGACAGAACTTCACCCCATCTGTAGCCAGACGCATCCGAGCTGAGCTGCAGGTGCAAATGACGTTCCTGGCTCCAAGGTATCGGCTGCGATATTGAATCAATAAACCGCCAGAAGGAAACCTCCTCGCGCACTAAATGTGTTAGCGGCAAAGGTGCAACGTCATCCCATCGGGACGTGAAATTACAACACTCCCTCACAAACAGACGGGCAGCCGGGAATGCTAATGTGAAACTCTGGCATTTTCCATTGAATCGCTGCATGGTCTTCAAGTTCAAACACGCCTTGTCTTCGGTTAAGATACCCTCTCTTAATATGGCGAAGGTCTTCTTCTTCTTATCGGGTATCCAAAAGGACATAGAATCCGAGGAAATCCCGAGTCCTAAATGGACCATGCTAGAAACAGGCTTAAGTTGGCTCTTCTTGATGTTGACAAAATAACCCAGCTACTACTGCATGTAGCAGACGACATACAAAGCCCTTGATGCCCTCTCGTAAGCTCCAACTCCAACATCCTGAAAGCGAAGCGCGAAAGATATGAAATCAATTCAGCTTAGCTCTGCCGCATACCTAGCTGTACCTCTCCCACGAAGCGGTCGTCAATCCATACTTCCGTTTGAATCCCCCATTCTTCAACCACGTTGAAAGACAGAAACCCACAGTAGAATAAACATATGCACTATTTTTAAAGCCGAACGGCAAGGTCGAATCAACAAAATAAAACCCTGCCCACTCGAATCCACAAAATGTTTTGGACCTGTTCGTGAGGAGAATCTGCTTATAACCCTGGGCATCGTCCGTACCCTGTTTATTGGCTTGACGATGTCCCCCAACGGGACTAAATTAAAAGGTGTGTCCTTACACCAGAGATTTGGACCTTTCATAGATAAGACCAACCTGGGTTTGCTCGGCTTGACTGAAAGGGCATTCACACACCTCGGTGGCGCAGTCTCATTTACCGGTCCCAGCAATTCTACTGAACCCTCGACCAAACGCTTCGTAATCGTATCATTGGGCACAAACTGTCTGCAAACGGGGGCGTTAGGAAAATACATATCAGGGGGCACCGCCGAATCAAAAACTCTGCCTCTGTATGTACCTTGATACGGCTGGAAAAAAGTCGTATAAATCTACGCCTTCTCGCAACCACCCCTTAACTCTGTCACCAGTTCCTGGACACTCGGCTAACACAGGGCCCCACGCTTCCTCGCAGCCATGCAGGCTGCCAGCCACAAAGGCATCGGGATCGCGAAAGCGCAGAGCCATACAATCCGGCTGACAATTATCCCGGCCAAAACATCGTCCGGCCTTGGGGCGAAATCTCTCGGGGCGTCCGCTCTCTTCCCTTCTATATCTACCCATGAATATATTCCACGCCTCCGCACCCGCGCCTGCGCTGACATAGGGTCAAAATCATGGCAGCGGGACTGTTCCCAGCTGTGAGCTTTGACGATTTCGAGATACCGCTTATAATTATCCCTGCACCAAAAGAGAAAAGGGAGAACGAAAACATGCAAAGAGGGAAACACAATTTCCGAAGGGATATCGCCATCTGGTTTATTATTTTACTGCAGTCGTTAACACCCGGCTATTTCCTAGCCGTTGAGATAGGCCCATTACATTTACAAAATTTCTTTACAATCTCTGGCAAAATGCCCCTTCTTCTGACAGCGGTAACAAATGTCCCTCCATCTGGCTGCCCCTGATCCCCCACGAGACAAACCCATGGCTGCCGAACTGACCCCCTCTGTAGGGCGAGCCCTGCATGCCGGCCTCTGTTTAGCCCCCCTGGGTTGACAACACGCGCCTTGCTTTCTGAGGGTGGCCAGGTCAAACCCAAGTGTTTCCTTGCAAACCGCAAGCGCTTGTCCGAGTCTTCTCCCGTGATAGATTTATATATACATTGCGATCCCCTCGATCTTGGCCTCTGCATGCCTGTTGCAATCAGCCAAAAGGTTGACATAGACCTGCTTCTCCTTTAAGTCTTCTGACGATAGAGGAGTGAATTCTTCTACATACTTGCGGAGGAGAGACATGACATTGGCAACATTTTTGTCATAGCCTGTCTCCGTGCAGGCCCTCAGCAGCTCCAACCGGCGGGGCTTGTGCACCTCAAGAGCTGATCTGGCCTACAGCTCAAAAGAAACACCCCCAAACCCTGTTATTTTCTATTATTATTATTCCTTTTTTTTTACCAGATTGTCCCCCAAACCAGGACAACATGAAACTCTTACCACTTTATCCCACACTTTATTCCACACTCCAATGAGCGTGCCCTCTTGTTAATTTTGCCTGCTTCCAGCTGTACATGGCACCTGTTCCCCTCTTCGAACTTGTGTTAAAGCCTATTCCATGCACATGGGGCGCTTCAACCAGCCTGCGCCGAAGTTCCCTTAGGGCTTGTCTCTATACCCATGCCCCCCTAAGGGGCTACTGGAGGCATGACCCCTGTACACAAATGCCTGCGCCACGGCTGCTAAAGGCGCGTTCTCTACACAAACGTCTGCATCAGGGCCCCCTTTGGGTGTCCTCTACCTAAATGCCCAATCAAAGTTTATTAGGGGCGCGTCCCCTACACAAAATGCTTGCATTAAATAATATTGAGCTTACCAGGGGCGCTTCCCCTACACAAATACATGAATAAAAGTTTATGGGGGCATGTCACCTACACATTTTGCCCACATCAAGGCTTGCTGAGGGCGTGTCCCCTCCACAAAATGTCTGCATCAAAATGGGCTTACTAGGGGCTTGACCCCAACGCACACGCGCGCCCGCGTCAAGGCTTGTGCTCTACTCGATGCTTGTGCTCTACACAAATGCCTGCATCAAAATGGGCTTTCAAGGGGCGTGCCCCCCACACCAATGTCTGCATCAAAAAATGGGCTTACTGGGGCGTGTCCCCTACACAAAATGCCCCCTCCAAAATAATGGGCTTACCAGGGGCGTGTTCTCCACACGAAAAAAATGCCTGCATCAATATATGGGCTTACTAGGGGCTTGACCCCTACATAAATGCCCGCATCAAAATTGGGCTTACTAGGGGCGTGTCCCCTACACACATGCACGCCTCAAACGGGCTACTAGGGCGTGTCCCCTACATAAATGCCAACAACAAAAAATGGCCCTAAGTGGGGCGTGTCCCATACACACCTGCCCGCTTTCAAAATGGGCTTACTAAATGGGCTTGCAATGCTCAGTAATGCTCAGTAATGCTCAGCAATGCTCAGTAATGCTCTTAGCAATGTTCAGTAATGCTATTTGCAATGCTCAGTAATGCTCAGTAATGCTCAGCAATGCTCAGTAATGCTCTTAGCAATGTTCAGTAATACTATTTGCAATGCTCAGTAATGCTATTTGCAATGCTCAGTAATGCTATTTGCAATGCTCAGTAATGCTCAGTAATGCAATTAGCAATGCTCAGTAATGCTCTTAGCAATGTTCAGTAATGCTATTTGCAATGCTCAGTAATGCTATTTGCAATGCTCAGTAATGCTATTTGCAATGCTCAGTAATGCTCAGTAATGCTATTTGCAATGCTCAGTAATGCTCTTAGCAATGCTCAGCAATGATCAGCAATGCTCAGCAATGCTCAGTAATGCTCAGCAATGCTCAGCAATGCTCAGTAATGCAATTAGCAATGCTCAGTAATGCTCAGTAATGCTCTAAGCAATGCTCAGTAATGCTCTTAGCAATGCTCAGTAATGCTCTTAGCAATGCTCAGTAATGCAATTAGCAATGCTCAGTAATGCTCAGTAATGCTCAGTAATGCTCAGCAATGCTCAGTAATGCTCAGCAATGCTCAGCAATGCTCAGTAATGCTCAGCAATGCTCAGTAATGCTCAGCAATGCTCAGCAATGCTCAGCAATGCTCAGTAATGCTCAGCAATGCTCAGCAATGCTCAGCAATGCTCAGTAATGCTCAGCAATGCTCAGTAATGCTCAGTAATGCTCAGTAATGCTCAGCAATGCTCAGTAATGCTCAGCAATGCTCAGCAATGCTCAGTAATGCTCAGTAATGCTCAGTAATGCTCAGTAATGCTCAGTAATGCTCTTAGTAATGCTCTTAGCAATGCTCAGCAATGCTCAGTAATGCTCTTAGCAATGCTCAGTAATGCTCAGCAATGCTCAGTAATGCTCAGCAATGCTCAGCAATGCTCAGTAATGCTCAGCAATGCTCAGTAATGCTCAGCAATGCTCAGCAATGCTCAGTAATGCTCTTAGCAATGCTCAGCAATGCTCAGCAATGCTCAGTAATGCAATCAGCAATGCTCAGTAATGCTCAGTAATGCTCTTAGCAATGCTCAGTAATGCAATTAGCAATGCTCAGTAATGCTCAGTAATGCTCAGCAATGCTCAGCAATGCTCAGTAATGCTCAGTAATGCTCTTAGCAATGCTCAGTAATGCAATTAGCAATGCTCAGTAATGCAATTAGCAATGCTCAGTAATGCTATTAGTAATGTTCAGTAATGCTATTAGCAATGCTTAGTAATGCTATCAGTAATGCATTCATCGATTATATACAAGTTGGGCGTCCCCTCAAATAACTTGTAAAAAGCGCGCAGCCAATCGTGGAGCCGCTCGCCTGGGTCTACGATATAGACCGTACCTCCGGGTCGCTCCAGAAGCAAGGGCGCCGCTGATATGAGCGATTGTGCTTGATCGTAGGGCACAGGATCACGATGTGTTGAAAGAGAGATTGATAGGGCCCCTTCTCCAGCAGATCGAGAAGGAATACGGTTTTTCCGCACCCCGTCTGACCGGCGATGATCGCCGAGTGGGGGCTCCGCGGTAGCATGTTAGTAGAGGGCGCTAACGAATCGGCCATCTTGAATGTTGAGCTGCGCGTCCATGATGATATAGAGGTATATATTCAAACGACCCGCGGCCTCCACCTTTTTCGCGATCTGAATGGTAACGCCCTCGGAGGCATTCTCGATCCTTCGCCCGCTGCCGTGGAGCCTGTTGTCGTCGGACGTTCTTAGATCGAGCCACAGAGCGTATTTTGTCGTTAGGAACTTTGCCAGCGTCACGTTGGCGAGCTCTAGATCCTTAGCGACCAGCTCCACTTCGGGGTGCCGCTTACCACATCCCAGGAAGAATTTTTTAGCTTCGTGCCATTGCTGATCGGCGCGCATCCCCTGTGAGTATAGCTGATTTGGGATGCCCTCTACCGTCATTTCGACCTTCTCGATTTACGGGTTGTAGAAGGATTCGCTGTCTCGCGCGAAGGCGGCTGCTGGGCCCTCGAACAGCATCAGCATCCCCTTCATGCTGCGGGTGGGGGTATTCAGGTTGATGTTCCACAGGGCGTCAGATTTGTCCTTCACGATTTTGCGGTGTCGGAGAACGCGCTCGTAGAGGATAGTCATTCGGCTCATATACTGATTGCGAATCGACCTGGCAAGCGCGGGCATGGTGACCATGTCGTACTCTAGCGAAATGTTTTCTATGTCGTAACTAGCGGCGGCATCGCCGGTGGCCTGGATGACGCGGTCGTGGGAGTTCAAATTCAAATTGTTACTTTATTTCATCACTATTGTGGCCAATGGCTAAATTACAGTGAAGAGTACACAACAGTACATTAAGAATAATAAAAAAAGAAATCGTTTCAAGATTGTACAATACGTTGACAAAATTAACCATTACGGTACGGCAAGAGAAATACATTTACAATATGATACATAAAAATTAAAAACGAGTTAGTAGAATATAAAAAAACACATACCGATAGATTTAACTTAAAAGATTTACAGCAACAACAACAACACAAATTGCATTAAAAAAAATAACTTAAAAGATTTACAGCAACAACAACACAAATTGTATTAAAAATCATCACCATGCCACAATAATTAAACGACAATAATGTAAAATGTAAGGCAAGAATGATGAGCAAGACCTATCCATTAATTAATTTGATGAAATGTGGGACTGGGCTTTTTTTTTTTAAACGAGAAGTCCTAATACGAAACTGCGAAATGTTTACCTTTAAGAATGCACTTTGGCGAGACTTAATCAGAGATTTAATGTTTGAGTTGATCCACGGCTTATCATTACTGTGGGTTCTGACTTGTTGTGGGGAGGAATGTGTCTATTGCATTTTAACATAGAGGTAGAAGGTACTTTCTCTTGGGTTGACTGAGCATCAATGACGTTCTTCCAATTCTGGGATTGAATCCATCTTCCAAATTCGGGAATCTGGAAGTCTTTCATAGGCTGGTAGGTCTTTTTGTACTGATAAATTGGTGAATTTGGTGCTTTCTATGTTTCCAAATAATGTATGAGTGGTCACTTTCCCCAATTGGGCTGATTGCAATAGGATTATCATAAAAACGGTCAAAATTTGTCATAACCGAATCTAGAGTTGCACCTTTCCGGGTAGGGAATGAAATGATCTGCTTGAGATTCTGAGAACAGGTAATAAACCTGATGTTCATTCTATTAAAATCACCAAGTAGTACGAATCCAATTTCGGTGTGCCTTGTTGCTAACAAGTCCATGGTGTCTTGGAGGTGAGCTTCAAGTTTGTCCTGATGCGGTGAGTTAAGGGGATTGTAAACCCCACACACTGCGATGACAGAGATGGGGCAAGGATGTCGCTTGGGTTCGGTAAGAATCCATACACATTCCAACTCGTCAGGTACTGTGATATCAGAGGGTTGCCTTGATCTGATGTCAGACTTCTTTGAAGGTTGGTTCGTACTACCGACTGCAAACGGCATGTGACTTTCGAGGAGTTCAAAGTCGAGAGGTGTGTAGAAACGATTACCGTGGGCGGTTCGGTTGAGATGGCGACGTCCTCATCCGCGTCATCATCGCCATCGCCGGCGCCAATGCGCAGCTTCGTCGCGTTCCGTCCCTTCGTAGCATCAATACCCTGATAGTGGGCATTCCCCTTTTCCCACCTCGTCTTCCAAAGGTCTAGGCAGCAGTGGTACACGTCGCTGTCGTCGATGGACATCACCTCCTTGCCCGAGATCTTGATGGTGGTTTTTCTTACAATCGCGCGGCCGATGTTCTGAACCACGGTTCGGTTGGCGTCGGTGGACGTCAGGCTGATCGTAAATGCGAGCCGCGTCGTCCCTGGGATGATAACATCGTTGGCGCCGAGATTTGGGAACCGTACGAGGAGCTGTTGGTTTTGATCGATGGTTGAGGGGTTGTTGGTGACTACCACGCTCTGGCGCACCCCCTTGACCCCTACGGGTCTCTCAGTCTGCGGTAAGGGTTGAGCTTATGCCCGTAGTTAGAGGAAGCCATGGCTATATTAGACGGGTACGGCGAATGTTCAATATAACTCAACATGGAGGACATTCCATTGGATGACCTTGATTGGGATGACAATGGTGAACGCTCCAGGTACGCCGATGATGCTAAAACTTCGTTTATGGACGACACCCAGAATATTGACCCTGTGGTACCCGCCGAGACACCCATCAATGAGGACACAACTCCGCGGGACCCAGCAAGCTCCATGTATAAACTCAATCTGGAAAATGTTAAGGAAGCGATGGACTCCTTCTACAATGCTTTGGCTGAAGAGGGACTCACCCCCGACCTAGGTTGAGATCCATTGACATACGAATTGTATGAAGGGAAACTACGGCTAAAGAAATACCACGATATTAGAATTATCAACACTCAGACGGGGAGGCCCCTTACACTTAGCACTATAAGGAGCCGTGGGAGTCTTGAGGTAATCTGGGAGTGGTTGGGATTCATAAATTGGGGACGGGCTAATTTACCACCCAGTGTCGTTGAACAGATCGAAAAGGTGGCGGTACAGGCGGATGCCACCATCGACGCGAGCCCCGACGCCATCGACAATCTCATCGCGACGATCGAGACACAGACGATCGAAACGCAGACCGATCAGCCGACCCTGCCGTGGAGGGAGATTCTGGGACTCGACGAAGCCCTGAAAACCCTGCGCGGTGCAAGGGCGGTGCAGGAGAGCAAAAAGGTTGCTCTCCAGGAGGCGCTTGAGGGATTCTGCGAAGATCTTAAGAGCCCTTCATCGTCGGATGAAGTGGACCAAACTGAGCGTGAACTTCAAAAAGCCGAAGAACAGCTCGCAGCGGTCCAAGACAGCATCGACTCACTCAACGGACAACTCCGGTCATAGGTCCAACAAACCCGCTAGACGATCAATCGGGTTCTCCATGAGGACGCAACGCTCGCTGAGCGCGTACGGACCTTGTTTCGCGAGCAGGGGGTGACCATCGCATCCATCTTAACCACTATTGGGATGGCAATATCCACCCTCGTTCTAGCTCTGAGAGGTGGTGGCGCACAAACACCCCCACCAACACCACCACCACCACCCTCCGACAAAGGAGGGTTGAAGGAATGGGTTAAAAAACACCTGCAGTCTCTTGGACGCGCCCTGGCTAATCTAGCGGGTAAAGCGGCTGCGGCCCTTCCAGGTATCATCGGGTCTATCGTTTCCTGGCTACTCTCACTTCTCGCGCAGACAGCCAACTGGCTAGGAGAAAATCTTTGGGCGATGGCTCTGACGGTAGGAGGCCTCCTCTTGGCGGCTGCCCGGGACTGGCTATCGTAGAAGCCAAATCGCTGTTAATATTATCGCGACCCCGCCCACGACTAGGGCCGTTTTTTCATCCTCATGCTCCGAGGCTGCCCTCGTCGGGAGTTGTACGGGCCCGCCGGTGCCCATCGGTTTTATGAGCCCTTTCTCACCGGTGTCGTTCGCATATCCGGAGGGGACATCGCTCACATTGATATTCCTATTCACATCCAGAACTAGATGATGCTCGGGCTCAGCAATTTTAATCTCGGTGCCATGTAGAGCCCAGTTCCGAAGACAAAGTTAAGCTGGGAACTAGCATCCATCAGGACACTCTGGTAACGGTCTATCGACTCAGCGATGTTTAGGGGGCTATCGATAGTGGCTTTGACGTTGCGACGGAATAGAGCCTGCGTATGAAATGCGGTGCCGGTACCAAGAATGCCCGACTCCGCAGCTCCTTGATCCCCTAAGATTGCCAACACGTATGCACTAATGCTGTCGTACAACTTCTCGACTCTTTTTTTTGTGAATCCATTCGACTTGTCAAGTATGAACGTCCCCCAGGTAGTGTCCGCATCATCGGCGTCCTGCTTGATGTATATGTTAATGATTTCGTTTGTTGTCCGCTTTGTGAACGACTTTCGGATTATACAACCCATCAAAGTCTAGGACCTAATTGAGCCACGTACCAGTAGACTCGTCCGATCCCTTAGTTTATGGCTCTGACGCGCCACCTCGAATCGGGGTAATGATAGACGCCAAACTCACGACGGATTTCATCACAGCTACTGTGACAGACAGCTACTGTCTCAGGGCAGCCGGGACCCCATCTTCTTAAGTATACGTTGGTAATATCTGGTAATACACGTGAAACCGATGCAGAGACCGCAGCATGGGGTCAGCGGCGTTCAAGTGATCTTTCAACGAAACACCGCAGCTGGTGGTGGCGCACCAGACTGCGAAATTTAATTGATTTTGCCAGAACTGCATCGGGGTTGAGTTTCAATTATGAATAATGTCGTCTGATTGCACCAAGGGCAGACGATACTTCATAAACCCGTCTAGGTACTGCGTCTCGAAACTCCCCCCATCCGCCTGTACCTGGATGCTGACTTCGGTGAGAGATGGCACGCTTTTTGTGGGAATGTATTGCACGCCAGGCTCGTACGACGCTAAATCGTTGTATTGGAATGCCGCTGGGATGGGCGCCGGGGTGGATGTTGACACTGGAGGAGGCTGCGCTGTTTTCGCTGGAGGAGGCTGCGCTGTTTTCGCTGGAGGAGACTGCGCTGTTTTCGCTGGAGGTGTCCACCGGGGGGTGGCGCCTGGGTCCCCCCCAACCCCCGACAGACGGCGGCGGGCCCCCATGGTTCTTCGCCAATTTTGCATCGCACTGAATTGAAGACATGCGCTGAATGATAATAGTCATCATGTATCAAACACTCTCTAATGTTCAAAGGGGAGACGCGGTTAGCCTTCAGCAATACGTACATGTACATCGATAACCGCGGTGAAGACCTGTGTGTTGGCCTCCGCGCTCTATCATCTATACAGTAGGATGGTTTAAAACGTGCACGAAGGGGAGATTATCAAATGGTTAGCACCAGGAGGCATCTACTCCAATGAACCCCCCCCCCCCGGACTGTATGGCTTCAATGAAATACGAGATGTTATTAACAATAACCCAGACGTAAAAGCCGTGCTGGAGGTGAACCGGTTGAATGGGATAATCACGCTGACTGTGGGTGTGGGGGAGTGGTCATTTCAAACGGACTGCTTGGTCTACTCGGATTGGATGATGGGTTGGGAGGCGTGTGGCTTAATGACGGCGACGTATAAAGCCCGAAAGAACTGTATATATTATCCACTTGGAGCAAATCAACAGCACTTCTAACATCGTGGACGGGGCTCCGTCTAGCCTTTTGACTACGGTTGGGGTCGGCAGCCCCCAATTTGGCGATAATGTTACTGCTAAGCACCCCGAATTCAAGCGTCTCCGAGATGGGGTTGTGGATGAATTAAAGATTACCGTTTCAGATGAATTAGGAAGACCGATCGACAACCACAACCTCCCGCGAAACTTTCGCAGTTGCGATGCTTAGATCCACGCTCTTACCCAACGGAGGGAAGGATCTACATGTACATATCGTGCAGCTCGAGAGTCCGCTATCATTCAGATTCGCATTCGCATGCAGAAGTTCGCATTGTATGGGGCGACGGTGGGATATCCTATTCAGTGCTAAACACTGCGAGAGAAGTTATACATGATGCGTTCATCACGATGGATACTACACGGTTAAACCACATCTCGATCAGTTGCGAGTCTAATAAACTTAGTTTCCGGGTCAATGGGGTGTTGATGGATGGGTATAATTTTGATATTGATGTTCTCCTAAGGGAAGTCAACATAAATCTCGAGCAGTTGGGAATACTGAGCTTCTACAAAAGAGCGCTGGGCAAGGCGGAGGTAGTCCAGCATTTCATCGACCACCACGTCAAGAACTTCACCGACGATGTGGTATTGATCTAGGTACAGTTAAACATATATTACTATCAATAATATTGTTTACTCTGTTAACATAAAGCAGCAAGCATCCACCCCTCCGATATATCCACGACTCGATCCGCCCGCGGCCTTCGAGGCGGAGGGCTCCATCTTCCGTCTTTCCGAAATCCGGAACCTTGAACGCGGTCTATCTAGAGCGCGAGAGAGATGACAGATCCAAGCTGTACAAAAAGTACCGCCGAGCTATCAACATCATCGATGGTGTTGATACAGCGATGGTCGCATCCAGTTTGGGGATGGGTGCGACGGGCGTGGGTCTGCTCTCTACAATCATAGCAGCGCCCGTCGTCGTTGCGTTGGAAGCGGCTGCCCTTGCATGGCTGCGGTCTTGCCGGTATTGTGGGGAAGTACATCTTTCGGCGGCTACTAGTGAAAGCTAAGAAACACGATGAGATTTACGTTCTCGCCCTTTCGAAGCTCGACAGCATAAGCGATGTGATCTTGAACGCGCTTCGGGATGAGCACATCTCCCCCGAGGAGTTCCGGCTCGTGCTCGACGAGATGGAAAAATACCATCGAATGAAAAAGGTCATTCGAGGTGAATCCCGCAAGGTCTACGCCACTCGAGGGGATGGAACGATCTCATAGCCCAGGCTCGGGCTTCCATAATGAAAGAACTTGCCGCATCGAAATAAATTGAGGCTGTTCCGCTCAGTTCCATCGCGACACACGCCCACCCCAATATAATACCGCGGGAGGAAGCATGGACCCCACTCATACAGGAACACCCCCATCCGAGCCTGCGCTGGGTTCCATATGGTCTGGGCCCGCCAGGGGGTGGGGCGGGCCTGCGGAAAGGTAACACCGCTCCCATTTTCCCCCAGCTTACGGGTTCAGGGCGAGATGCATAATTCATTCAATTTTACTCCAATTCTTTGTGTACGTGAGATCGTGTTTGTTGTCGTGTCGATACTGAACCGATCCAATTTTACCCCAATTCTACAACGAAATACGTACGTTGTATGTAGGAGCTGGGTTTTTGCGAGCCCTCTGGGTGCCAAGAAACAGGAAAAAACCGAATAGAGAGCATAAAGAAAAACTGTCCCAGAACCGCTATTGTGTATACTACTCCCCCTCCCCCGTATATATACTGGTTAGCCAAGTATAACGCCGGGGTCCTGCCCGGTGTATACACGGCAATGACGGAGAAAACTGTAATGATTATCCCGGAGCGACGATCTGGGATGATCCGTGATGCAATCCGTGAAAGCATGGACCTTCATTTTATAAAGGGATTATGTCTGCATCAGCCTATACAGCCCAACAACGTAGACAACAATGACGTGCTGATTCGGTTTTCAGAAAACTACTAGTACCGGAGCAAGTCTACGCACAGTGTGTCCAAATAATTCAACTGAAGGATCGATCGAATAAATTATTGTGATCCACTGCGTACTTGGTCGGCAAATTTCTTAAACAAACACTGGAATTTTAACTCATATATGAAAACGACTTGTTTAAAAGATCCCAGTCGGTTCATCCTTTATTTGTTTGACTCGTGTGAAACATAATAACAGCCAGATTCACGTTTTCAATTAAGGCGAAAACGACAAAAAATAAAGACAAAACCGGGAAATCAGTCAAACCAGTACACTGCCAAAGCCTATAAACAATCTTACTGGTCCTTGTTACGTAATGACCAGAACCAGTGCTATTTTTGTATAAAAACAAACGTTTATGATTCAATGAGGGTTTGCCAGTGAATTCCATTCTCCTCGATGCAATCATCATTATTATATCTAGGCCTACACTGTAAAAAACGCTGAGCAAAAAAATATTGGGCAAAGTTATTTCTCTATCTGTTGGTTTATTTTCCCCCAACTTTTTCATAAATGGTAGTGTTGGGTAAATAAAGAATTTCATCAACGTTGGTAAGTTTTCCTAGCTTAGAAGTTGGTTATAATATACCCAATCATTGGTATCTTTTTTGAAGCTTGATACATGTACCATACGTTGGGCATAGACAGTGTACAAGTACCTCATTGTTGGTAACTTCTGACGAATGGAGGGCGCTGTATAACCAACAGATGTGTAATATCACTTATCGCGCATGCGCGCGTGGCCATGCTTTGTTGAGTCTGTGAGTGTGAGTGACACTGTACTAAGTTAAGTCTTAACATGGAAGAACTTCTTGAAAACTGGGGGCTACAAGAGCTACTTCATGTCTTTACAGGTAAGATAATTCCTTGTAAATGCCTAGCGCTGATTGATAAATGGGCATAGCCGATTCTCCAAACAGTGGCTGGACTTTATATCCTAGGTATACCGCCATTCTCTTTCTAGTACTACTACTGTACTAGTAGTAGTACTACTATGTACTAGTACTAGTACTACTACTAGTCTTACCATACATGTAGTACTAATACCACTTACTAGTTAATCTAGTATAGTCTGTACATCATTCCTCCATGATCATTCATAGCATGTATAGGTCATGTACATGTATACAATTATTAGCGTGAATAGAAAACAGCACACATGTGCCCTTGCAGAACGGTGCATGTACATGTACAGTGTATACATCTACTACTATACTACTTACTAATACTACTACTCACTACTACTAGTACTAGTACTGTAGTAGTAGTAAAGTAGTAGTACTACTAGTAGTACTAGTACCACTACTACTACTTACTAGTACTAGTACTAGTACTACTACTAGTACTAACTAGTAGTACTACTCACTAGTAGTAGTACTAATACTAGTAATACTAATACTAGTAATACTAGTAGTAGTACTAGTAGTACTAGTACTACTAGTACTTTAGTAGTACTACATGCAAATAATGCGCAATAATGGACAGCAGTACAGTGCATGTACAATATAAAATTATAATACACATGTGCATATACTGTGCATGTGCATGTACAATATAATACACATGTGCATAATTATACTGTGCATGTGCATGTACTGTATACGTAACTATGTACGGTACATCATACATGTTCATGTACATGTACATGTACAGTACATGCACTGTTACATGTCCGCGTACAGTACATGTACAGTACATGTATGTATGCACTGTATGTACAGTATGTACATGTATGTATGCACTGTACATGTTGTACATGTATGTATGCACTGTACATTGCATAATGTGTGCACATGTGCATGTACATGTACATGTACATGCACATGTGCACACATTATGCAATGTACAACTTTTAACATTATTCAGTATGCAACCACTTCTGCTATGCATGTCTTTGTTTGCATCAGAAATTAGAGCAGAATTAATCTACTGATTGAATCTGCAGTTATTTTATTTTCACAACATTTAGGAAGGAATAGATTATAGAATGTTTGTGTTGGGGATGGAGGCATACATTTACTCTTACTAGTCTTAGTCTAGGCTACCATGTACCTTACATGGAAATGTACTTGTATCATATTTTGTATTATAATTAGTATTAAAATATTTTACTTTCTTCTCAATGATATTACTCATTTATCTAACATAGGGGCTGATATTTAAAGAAGATATTTTTTCCTGGCATGGAGTGTATTTAGTGGTTTACAATTATTCAGTGGCAGATCTGGAAGGTTAATTGAACTTGGAAGCGGTCAAGTTTATTTGTGCAAAAAAGCCAAATTGTACATGTATGTTGAACATTAACTAATTACCAGTGCTCCTGAAGTGTATGTTTTTGCTTCACCTCCATCTATTAACCTGTGCTGATAAATAGCATTGTTTTCTAACTCTTGTTATAATTGGTGCCATCTTTATTTATTTTGTTTCAATACAGAAAATGCCCTCGACATGCATGCCTTGAGACTTTTATCTGAAGACGATATCAGACAACTCATACCCAAAATAGGATTGCGGGTGAAATTCTTGGATAAATGGCGCAAAGATGTAAGCTTATAATTTGCATACAAGTAATTTACCTCATGATGTTGTGCTACAAGTGTTTGAATGAGGTAGAGGGTGGTGTCAAGAGCCTATTTAGTCATCTAAAATATATCCACGGTGTACATTCTGGCACCTCTACTTTCATCAACTGCAGACAAGAGAAATGTCAAGCAACATTTACCCATGTTTCATCCTACAGAAGGCATATTTTGTCAAAACATAGGCCTAATGATACTGATTTAATTGCTCTTCCTCATACACCACAAGTGGAGGACAATGAGGAATCAGATGATATGGAACCTTTGCCAAGTGAATCTTGTGTTGAAAATGATGCTTCAAAAGAAGATATCTTACAAGCTGTGTCATACTTCATAGCAAATATGAGAGCATCTTCTGTACCATATGCGTGTACACAAAAGGTGATACATGAAGTTGAGAACTTATTTCAAATTGTCATTAAACATCTGAAAACGAATCTTACATCAGTCCTTACGGATGTTCAGGCAAATGTAACGTTTACGGAAATGGATCTTTGCAAATTTGGTACAGTATTTCAGGAAATTGAAGGAAAACAACTTTTTGATGGCTTTCAAACACAACATCAACAAGATAGCTATTTTAAAGAAAAGGGGCATCTTATCAGTGCAGAAGAACGCATTTTGGGTCGTTCTTTCATTGCAAAAAATAACACCACATCAGGAGGAGTGAAACAGAAACTGACCAGTAACACATTTCAATATGTGCCTATCAGTAAAACAATAACAAAATACTTAGAACAGCCTGGCGTAATGATGGCAATCCTCAACCAACAAGCCTGTCAGCATGATGGTATATTGGAAACATATCGCGATGGAAGTCACTTCAGAAAAAAAATGTCTGAAAGTGTTGATGTTGTCATCCCTTTACTTTTGTATTGTGATGACTTTGAAACCGGAAATCCCCTAGGTTCTAAAAAAGGTGTAAACAAACTAACTGGATTTTATATAAGTATGCTTTGTTTACCCAGCCAGTTCCAGGCATCCTTAAATAGCATTTTGGTGGCTGCATGTGCTAAGAGGTCAAATGTTGCAAAGTACGGAATTGACAGAATACTTGCAGCAATTGTGAAAGACCTTAATGTTATGGAAAGAGATGGACTTTACATTTCAAGTGAATCATATGTTGGACTTGTAAGGCCAATTCTTTTTCAGGTCATTGGCGACAACTTAGGACTACATGAACTCCTTGGCTTTGTTGGGAGTTTTAGTTCCAATTTTCCCTGCAGATTTTGCAAAGCGCCAAAGGAGATAACAAAGAAACAGCTTGAAGAAGATGCAAAACTATTACGAGACAAGGAAGGGTTTGAGGGGGACCTTCTGGTGGATAATGTGTCACTTACAGGAATAAAACGCTTCTCCGAACTTAATAACGTGACTGGCTTCCATGTCAGCGATAACTATGCTGCAGATATAATGCATGATTTCTTGGAGGGTATAATGCCCCTGGAAGTGAAACTTACCTTGAAGGTCCTTATTGGGAAAGGCTGCTTTACTATTCAAGATTTGAATTCTCGTTTGGCTTCATACAGCTATGGATTTGTTGACAAAAAGAACAAGCCGAGCCCCATTCTGCCATCAGCAATTACAAACCCAGCAGGACCGAGTGGTCAGAAAGCAGTACAAATGAAATGCTTAGCTCTGTATCTGCCAATAATTATTGGTGACTTAGTAGATGAATCATCAGATGTTTGGGAGATGTTTTTGTTATTGTTGGACATTTTCAAGATAGTAATGGCTCCATCAATTAGTTATGCTGGCACACTTGTGTTAAAGGCATTAATCAGAGACCATCATCAACTTTTCTTGCAACTGTTTCCAGACAACCACCTCATTCCAAAACAGCATTTTCTCGTTCACTATCCTCATCTGATAAGACTACTTGGACCACTTTCACAGTACTCATGTTTGAGAAAAGAAGCAAAGCATAAACCTCTGAAACTATGGGCCCGAACATGTAATAACTACAAAAATATAGCTAAAACAGTAATTGATAGGCATCAGCTTCAACAGAGTTACACCTTCCTTTTAAGGAAACCACTCAGTTGTGACACAGACATAAAAGATCAATTTCCAGTTCAAATGACATCAATCGAGGAGGCATTTGCTCAACGTATATGTTCCTTCCTTGGTTGTGAAATACACGACAGAGTCATATTGTCAGATTGCATTTGCATTCAGACATATCAGTTTAGACCAAATTGCATGGTTCTTATTGACTGGGATGATGAAGAACCACTCTTTGCAAAGATAAATTATATCTTAATTGAAAACAAAATCTACTTTGTCTTACAAAAATGGCAAACAACATTTTACAACAGACATATGCAAGCTTATGCTGTTAGAGAACCCCATGATCATGGATGCATTTTAATAAAAAAGCCCCAGGAACTTGAAGTGTGTCGACCCTTTCATATAACAAAAAGTCACAATAAGGAGGACCACTCATGGTACATCATTGTACCCTATAACCTTGTGTAAAAGGAACTGGTATGTATCCAAATTGATTCCATTTTATTTGTCTGAGTGAACAAAAACAGATGATTCTCATACAAAAACTAAAACATCTACAATATTACTAATCTGGAAGATTTTTGTTGAAAGATAATCAAATAATCAGTCTTTTTTTTTCTAGTTTGGACCACAGGGGACATCATATCCTATCCAGCTACCAACGCAAATATTTGATGACCTCATGAGTCCAGATGCAGCTTTTGATGTACCATCAGCTTTAGGTTCGCCACCATCAGATTTCACTGACCTTGAAGACCGCCCAAATACTTCGTCATCTACGTGTACAATTTATGTATCTGATACCGACAGCTCAACTACAACATCACCACCATTGTCACAGATGCCACCTATGAAAAGACAGAGGACTGTACTATTTGTAAGTTTTTACTTGGATGTTTGGTGTTTATAGTTCTGACCCCAAAGTGTTTCCATACATTTTCAGTGGCGAAAATCGCAGCTGCTGAGTTGTAGTTCATTTCTCTGTATCATACCATTCAGGATACCAAGCAGATTCTGTCTCAGACACCTGAAGGAAAGAGTGTCGTGCAATGTGTTGAGAGCAATGGATTCCTCACTAAGAAGGCCAGACACATTTTGGTAAAGATATTAGTTGGCTGTTTGATATCCCGCTTTGGCAAAAAGTAAGTACAGCGTATATTAAATACAAAACATGAATCTTATGTACATGTATCGTAGGACATGGAAATTTCCCAACTGTTTTATCATTAATCAAACTAATCTGCCCATAATTATGTTTTTCCATATCAATTTTCATCCTGTTTTTGTTACAGCCCTGGTGCATTTGAAAAGAATGCTCTTGCCCAAAGTGTGATATCTGCCTTCCCATCATTGAGGGACCCACATGGAGTAACAGGATATGTAAGTTGCTTTACAACTTTATGACTGTATATTATATGTATACAGTGTAACTGGGATTAAAGCTCTCAAATCATATTTTAAAATAAAGTGAAGACAGTGAGGGTTATATTTAAGACATAAACAAACACCTTAGTCATTTCGAACCCAGCTCACTTCGTACCCAAGTCATTCCAAGTCACTTTGCACCCCAGAAATGCATGAAAAAATGGTAGAACACAGACAATAAATGGATCTCGATCAAGTACTGTTTTACCGATGTAAGTTTACTCAATGTTTCAACGAAATGAAACACAGAGTAAATGTACATTTCTTAAACAGATCTTTACTATGTTTTCAATTTATGGCTGAATACGCAGCTAAGGCACAAAGTGACATGTACAAAGTGACTTTGTATGAAGTGACATACATGTATTACTAATTTCTGTAATTTGTCACTTTTACAGGAAGCGTTCTACACAAAAGGAGCACGAGGTCGTCCAGCCTCGGGATACCTTGAAGAGCATCTGCGTTACGTTAGAAAACGCATGATAATGGAAAAGGAAGAAGCACCAAAGGAGTGCACATGTAAGTAACTGGAATTCATCATTTGATAATTAGGGGCCAATTTCATATTGCATGGTAACATTGCATTTGCGAGACATGTGACAGCTCTGTATTTTTGCATTGCTTTTACGAGTACCCATGACATTCATAATGTTATTTTGTTTGTATTGCAGCAAACGATGGAAATGCCTCCGATATTTCTGACTGTCAATCACACAAGGAGATGCAGCCCATGATCCAGTGGTTGAAGGATAACTTGACACCAGCTAATCAGGTGCAAGAATTCATGGCCAGTACAGCAGCCTATCGTAGGGATTGGGTGAAACATGAGGAGAGGACTGTGGCTGAAATCATTCAAGAGTTTCCAAGATTGTTAGACAATCAAATGGTATGATCAATTTTTATCCTGTTTTTATCTATGAATTATGAAAGACTGACATTTTGATCTAGGTCATACAAGGTTAAAAAGGTCAAGCCTTCATAATTGATAAGATTGCTTGTTGTCATTTTAGTCAGTAGTTCGCAGCATTTGTGTATATTTTGTAACATGGTGATATACAAAATTCATCCCCACTAGCCTTTCACTAATAGAAATCAGTTTGGAAGAAAACATTGAGGTGATCTCTTTACTGCAATAACAAATGTGTTGTATTGCTAATCACTTTTAGTACTGGCCCTTACATGATTGTGTGTTTTCTTCTGATGGTCTGATGATATATTAGGCCTTGTCACTAAAAGGAATGTTTGAATTCAACAAGAAGGCAATTAGCAGCGCTGAAGGTCTAAGTTTTGCTCTGATACATACAACTCTATATTCATATTTCTGAAAAAGAAGATTTGAATCAAAATGATACAAATTTTCAGTGTGTGATTACTCATGTAAGGACCTGTTAGACTATTTTGCAATTTACTTCCTCTGCTTAGATTGAACAGGACTACAAGTTGGCATATCCTGATATTGCTGTTGAACTTAACAACAAGTGGAGTGCTTTGATGGAACATGTGATCAACTATGGAACAAAGATGTGCCCACTGTGGACTGAGGTTTTAGGGCTTCCCTCTGATACTGACTCAAAGACACTGACAACTGGTAAGTGCTAATCAAAATAAAGTTAATAAGACTAAAGGCTTTGCATGGTGGGTGATTCAATATATAGGAAGGTTTGCGGTGACACCATGTGTGTCACCGCAAACCTTCCTATACATGTATATCGATATAAAGTTATCAACTTAACATCCTCGCTTAAGCTTTACACAACATACATGTACTTCGATAATCAGAATGGTTTAATCATTTTCTGTTGTCTTATTACCATAATACAAGGACCTTATCTTGATTTGATTCTCTTGAAATGGTTGTACCACACCTTATAAATGAAGAAGACAGACTGGTGAAATGTGTAAAAATTATATGCTTCTTGTTAATATCATCTCCAACATGTATCGAAAGTGGTTTGGGGCACACTCTGTAAAATCTGCTAACTACATTACATCGTTTGTCTCATTTTCACAGACCAGAAGTCCAATCTGGCACTGTTTATCATCCCCACGATTTTCGATGGAAGTTACAAGAAATCAGCTGCTGGTTTGAGGAGAAATACTTCAAAGGAAGCTTTAAGAGCATTCATTGATACGCAGCAGGTTAGTAACAATACACATACTGCTACTGGGTCATGGTTGCAGATAATTACTTTGTGTAACTTCTGTCTGTAGGTGAAAACATTTAAAAATCAATTGCATTTATATATTTCATTGTCCTACAGGAGATTGTCAATGTACCCGCTTACCTGGGTAACATCGATGTAAAGAAGCATCCCCAGCCATTCATACTGGCACTGGGTAATCACATCTTGGAGCCAACTAACAGCTTCGTCATAATAGAAAAGAGGGCCATTCCAGTGCCTTCATTGTTGAAGGCTGTCGATATTTGTTATAAAGCCCATTACGTGTTAGACTGTAAGTATCAGAATCAATGTCAGGGTGCATGGACATTTTTTGAAAAATGTGTGTATGAGCAGCCAGGACAAAAGACCAAGGAAAGTGCAGCCCTCCGAGGGCTTCGAGCCTACCTTTCTTATAACAAAAAGTCGGACTAAGAGAAATAAAGAACAACTAAAAACAGTGGGAAAACTGAAATACTGAATGTGGACTTGTTCCAGGTGAATAAGAGATATTTATTTTGTTTATAAAAGGTCAGGAAGTTTTGCTTTTTTTGGTTTCGGAAAGTTTGACCAGAGCTGTCCAAATATCATGCCTATTTTACTTGTTTTTGGCAAAGGTGGTAGTCATTTGTTATTACATGAGCAATGTCTATATCAACATGTTAATGTTTGGGGGAAAAAATGTGAAGAAAATTTACCCTAATTTGAAGCAAAAATGACAGATTGAAGCAACAAATGTGGAAGCTTTGCTGACTTGTTCCAGGTGAATAAGAGATATTTATTTTGTTTATAAAAGGTCAGGAAGTTATGCTTGTTTTGTTCCAGGAAGTTTCCGTTGAAATTGACCAGAGCTGTCCCCCCAAAAAAATAAATATCATCCCTATTTTACTTGTTTTTGGCAAAGGTGGTAGTCATTTGTTACTACATGTACAATGTTGATATCAACATGTAAATATCTGGAAAAAATGTAAAGAAAATTTACCCTAATTTGAAGCAAAAATGACAGTTTGAAGCAACAAATGTGGAAGCTTTGCTGACCTGTTACAGGTGAATAAGAGATATTTATTTTGTTTATAAAAGGTCAGGAAGTTTTGCTTTTTGGGGTTTCGGAAAGTTTGACCAGAGCTGTCCATATATCATGCCTATTTTACTTGTTTAATGACAAAGGTGGTAGTCATTTGTTATTACATGAGCAATGTCTATATCAACATGTTAATGTTTGGAAAAAAATTGAAGAAAATTTACCCTAATTTTAAGCAAAAATAATAGTTTGAAGCAACAAATGTGAAAGCTTTGCTGAACTGTTCCAGGTGAATAAGAGATATTTATTTTGTTAATAAAAGGTCAGGAAGTTATGCTTGTTTTGTTGCAGGAAGTTTCCGTTGAAATTGACCAGAGCTGTCAACAAAAAATCATCCCTATTTTACTTGTTTTTAGCAAAGGTGGTAGTCATTTGTTACTACATGTACAATGTTTATATCAACATGTTAATGATTAGAAAAAAATCACCCTAAATTGAAGCAAGAAATGATACTTTGAAGCATCAAATAATTATAGTGCCTGGCATTTGATTGTCGAGTCATGCTAAGTTGGCAGTAATTGATAATGTTTATGAACAACCTTGCTTGAAGAAGATAAGCAGGTCTTCTTTGCTATTGTCACACATTTGTAATTGCTTGACAAATTGTCTTTATAATTTGTTTTTACCTCAAACAAAGGAGAACTTCAGTGTTTTTTTTACAACTTTGAAGCGTTTTTATCTTTTTAAGGGACTTCAGTTTCTAAGTTCCAGTTTCATTACCTCCCCTTTTGCTGTAGATCCGTTTAGTGTTTGAAGCTTACCTACAATAAAGGTTGAAAAATAAAAACGATATTCAACCGACTATTGGGATGTATATACATTTGTATACTGTGATGTATTATTTTGTTAAGTTGAATTCCCAACAGTTAGGGTATTAGGCTGAATATTCCCAATAATTGATAAAGAAACAATAACCAACAATTGGTGATCAATTTATGAAAAATATATGGGTAATAAATCACCAATATCTGGGCCTTTGCGATACCCAGAAGTTTAGCAATACCAAACAACCATATGTTGGGCAGAAAAAAATTACCCAACAATTTGTTTATGCCATTGCCCAAAATTTGAGCAATAGGAAACGACTAATTGTTGGGGAAGGAAAATTAACCAACTATAAGGTAAGTACATTGCCCAATAGTGATTGGGCAATTATTGACCAATAGATGTACATGTTGACTATTGGTCCAACGTTGGTCAAAATGTTGGGCAATTTTTTGCCCAACGTTTTTACAGTGTATAACCGTCTACGATCTTAAACAATATTCCCTTCTCCGCTTCTGCACTGCTGCCCTTAAGCCCTTAAACTCCTGCACCAAAGTTGGTCTGGATTTCCAATAAACCCCATCCATCCAATATTTCTGTCTCGGAGTCTGGCATTCACCTTTATTGTGCTCGTGCCATACCGTCAACTGCATAAGTAACGCATGACCTATAGGACATTACCTAGATTAAGCCCGTGTTATGGCACTGTCACACCTTGATGATTTAGACAAAAATAATGAATACGCTGGCGTACGTCGAATACGTTATCGGTAAGTTTTGTACATGTATAAGTTAAGAGCACGCTGAAGCATGGCGGTTTATAGCCTTGACCAAGGCGTTGGTCGCCGATTTAGAAATGCACCCCCTTGATCAGATCATACAGGTAGCTTCCGCACGCTGTGCACCATACCCCGCCCGTAACTTGCGTGCATAATTAGATCGTGTGCGCGTCTTGTTTTGGTCCGACCGTGATCGCCAGGACAGCTTCGTACATACTCGTACACTTGTACGAACACACACTATTGTGTGTGGTATGGCAGCGGATCTCTGTCCGGAGCCGTACTGTACCGGAGAGACCGCCTTGGGCAAGGCTATAATATAGCCGGTATAGGCTACGTCGTATTGTGCACGCACAAAACTACGTATGCCAGCATATTGCTCATACGTATACGTTCCACACACGGAGCCGTAAATTGTATGGTATGTTATGCGCTCGTTGACACACGTTCACACACGCTATTAATTTTGTAAGTCACTCCTTGTTTTTTTATGAGCCATAGCCAGTGGCATTTGATCATTTGAGTCAACATGAGGAAGCACAACTTTAGCAACATGGAAAACAGATTGATAATAAAAAAACACCTTTGTTGGTCTGAACTTCAATGTCATGTCACTTTACCAATCATAACGTGTAAATAAATGTAGAGATGCGTTACTAGTATGGTCATTAAAGACTGTGTATCACTTTTGCTGGCTCTTCACTGAATCGTCTCAAACTTTTCTTGTAGCAACATGATGTCAATATATCCCGTATTGATTTTTTGAATCAATGAAACAACGATCCTTTCTGTTTACACACAAACCAATGGTGGAATAAAAATTGCCGCTGTTTCATTAAGAATGGATATCAAACCATGGGATTTTCAGGTAAGGTATGAACTATAATTTCTAGCGATGTCACCAACCATTCAAGTGCTTTCAAATGTTAAGGGTGCAAAACTGCAAATGGGATACGCTGTCTTTCTATTGGCTGGAACACGTGTGATCATCGGCAATCCGCTGCCGCGAGTTTTGCAACTAATTAGACTATCGTTGGGCATAAGTTTGGTACGCCGGAAACACACTAAGCATTCGTTGGTACCAGACTTAGTTATTGAAACATTCTATATAAGTTACTAATACGCAACGTGTACACGTCCAAATCGTTATGAATACGCTTTACAAGAAATGTTAATATTCAGCATACGCTGGATAAATTAATCGTCAATGTGTGGCAGGGCCATTATACTGTTTATACACGCCGTGTGTTGTTGAATACGATATACAAATTACAAGTACATGTACATGTACAGCTGTACCTGTACTTTGTACAGTGCTGTACGTGTACAGTGCTGTATAATGTACTATGTTCAAACACTAACCATGGAGCATGAGGCACGCGCCCTGTTATGTTTAATGCACATAAAATAAAGTATTGGTTAACTTGAATTGCTGGTATTTTCGGCATGTGTTAACTTGGTGTGGTACTCAAAGATGATTTCCAGATTCATCATCTGATATTAGTTGTTCATTGAGATGTTCTTTTTTTTGCGATGATTTTTTGCTGGGGGAGCTGCTTGAATACTTATTGCTTACCAAGACATGAATTTCATGACGTCATTTATAAGGCAATTTGTTACGTATACTATTAACAGTGACCGATTGCCACGAAAATCGGTGAGTATTGTGTCTGTTCGATTGTAAAACTCAATCTGAGGAGAAGTCATTGTTACATCCTCAGATTGGGAGGTAATTAAAATAGTTTGATTTTGTCAAGAAAAAAACATTTTGTTCTTTCGTAGAAATTCCAACAAACTACCCATATTATCCCTCATTTTACATGGGTTTCAAAAACGCGTACTGAAGACGAAGCAATTTTGATATTTTTAAGAGAGTTTGATGTTTAGGATGCCAACTTCTTGTGAAGGGGGCTACATACTGACACCATGACTGGCTCAGGAGCTTAGGATGGATCAAGACTGTATTCCTAAAACAGTCCTTAGATGGACACTACCTGGATTGAGGAAGCCTGTGAGACTGTGGATGCTGAGCTGACTGAGATGAAAGAGCTGGGCCAGGCACAGTACACAGCCAAGGATTAGGACGAAATGGAAGGAACTCACTCTGTCTTTATATCCCAACCCGGATAAAAAAAAGATTGATCCGAAAACAACATGCATGTGATAGGGGCAGCCATAACATTTGCTATGTATTTTAAAGAACATGTGACTTATGGAGTATTAGAGGTAGGTTACATTTTGTCAATTCTGTGAACGTTTCACTTTGCTCTGAAACCTACCCCTTCTGCTCTACAAAACATAAGCTGCTTGTGAGCAATGTGAGCAATTCAAACATTGTATGGCATTCTCTTGATTTGAGTGAGAGTAATTTGGGAATTACACCCATTCTGTAAATGATGTTTTCTTTAGAGTGAGACCCTTACGAATATCACTGAGAAGGGCACCACGCTCACCGGAGACTAATGACTTGCTGGGCTGACTTGAAGGAGACACTACCACCACTGTGGGTGAGACTGGAGTGGGCAGCATAGGAGGCAAGGGTGGAGGTGGGGGAGGCGGGGGAGGTGGCACTGGAGTGCTATGGGCGCTTGGGGCAGACGATAAGGATTCATTCGTCATGGGATCATTTGAGAGCACTGTTTCGACCTCATTGCTTTTAAGTGATGACTGTGAAGTTGATCGTTTGGACCTGAGGAACAAAACGCATATCATAAAGTACTTTTCAAAACAGAGTATACTGAAATGTTGAAATGTTCCAAAAAGGATATGCCAGGTCTCTTGTATCTAAGGGCCCTCGTCCCTCTCAATGACAAAGAGTCCCTTGCAAAACATCCAAGTTTCAAAGCAAGGTTGATGTCAGATCCAGATCTAAGATAAAACAGGTCATTCATGTCTGGAAATTCCATCTTAAAAATATAAACTGATGAACAGATGGAGACAAATGTGTCAAATGATAAAAAAAGGAACATATATCCACCTTTCCATCTGTACTAGATAAACAAAATCTAAGCACAAACTGTGCTTATACTTTGTTGTTTTTTCATGATCAACCTTCCATTAACATAAAAAGTCAGACCAGCATGCAACACTATGATTTCAATATACCTGCTCTGCTTGTAGCGAGGCCCTCGGCGTGATGACTGGGTCTTTAAGATGCGGCCCTTTTTGACCGTCTTAAGCAGAGATCTCATGGCAGATGTCAGCCGGACCTTAATTAGGAAACAAGTATAATAGACAATATCAAACCGTTTAAATTCAAAAATAATTGAGTGGGTTCTTTCAAAATGCATCTTTGTAGTATTACACATTTTCAACAGTGATAAAAGAGTTTTCAGGTGAATTTTGATCTGGATCTGTCTTCCTGGCACCCCTTATTACCTTAGGTGTCGTTCAAAAACTAAGTAGAACATTTTATATCATGGTATAATGTATTTAGTCAAGCAATCTGGGTCTTTCATTATTATCTGGAGATTTCAGCACCTCTCCAACAATCAAATCATAAATCATCGATGGTTGAATTTTGACAGCAATGAAGAAAACTGCGTTGGAGAGGGTTCAAAAGGAAAGACAAAACCTTATAAAATATTGCTTTTACCTCTGTTGGTGGTTTCTGTCCTAGGGCCTTGAGTTTTACATTTTTGAAAAAGTCACATTCGGCAATCTAGTAAAATAAAATGAATTGAATGGTATATTGAAATAAATATAATCAACTGAAAAGAACTCTACTGCCGTTTACTCAACCACCATAGGATAGGGGCAGCAAAATACACCACTCAAAATGAATAACTATGTTATTGTTAGTAACGATTAATGCTGTCAATATAGTGAGAACTGTAATGATGAATCTTCCCTGGGCCACCTTCAATGTCAGTGAGAAGAAAGTAATCTTGTTTGCAGAAGATAATCTTACATATTGAATTGCACATTGATGGCATATGATTTGAAAAATAAGTAAAGGTCATTAATGGATAAGTTAATGCTGAAGATGTGGAAATGTGCAGGATTGTAGCAGCATGTTTAATATTAAAAAATAAAAACGGGGAAGAATATATGATCACTAGCAAGAGTCATGATACAATGCTATAGCTAGTCCCACTGGATTCTATTGTACTTACATGATTGATATTATTGGCTACTTATAATCTGGGTCAAAATATATAAAAATGTGAACATTTAAACCAGAGCAAGGTCAGACAAGCATTTCAAATGCATCCACACCTCTTTAAGGCTTGGATAAGCTCCATTTGCATCAAATATAAACTCAAGAATCTGGAAGCGAAAAAAGAAACAAAGTGTTGATGAGTGTTGACAAGCAATCAACATATTAGTCTTTTTCAAGCTTATAGAGTTTGCAGTGCGATTTCTGAAATTTATATTAAATACAGCAGTTGAAACAAAAAAATGCTTATATTTTACACTTACACCTTAATGGTGCTTGTGTGACCAGGTTGGTCATCCGAGAAAAAATGAAGCTTCTGCACAATGATCAGCAAAGATGATCATTATCATGACAAAGGCAAATAATCAGATAGTTTATATCAAATATAAAACTGCAAACTCTATCATTTCCAAATCTTTATTCATCAAATTATTCTTTGAACCTTTGCAACTCTGTCATAATGATACAATTTATTCCATTAAGTCTCTGTTCAGGCAGATTGTGTCTTATCATATGGTATCAAACTTACTTCCACTACGTGATGGTTTTTCAGCTTGTTTAAGTCAGTCCTGTCTGGGATCACAACGGTGTCATCAAGTGCACAGCCAGCTCCCATCTCATATAGCAAGTGGCCTGGACAATTCATGTTATCACTCATTATTCAATAAAAAAGAAGGGGTTGTTCATCGCGGTGGTGTAGATAAGTAGAAAGGGTGATGTGTCGTTGCTGGTGGTGATGTTTCGGTTGCTAACTGCTAACCTTCATCAGGCAACTGAAGAATGTAAACAGACGATATAAACGGACGCTGAGCGCACATTCTTCAGTTGCCTGATGAGTCAGAAGCAATTCAACCATTAACTGCCATATATATGTATCTCCAGGGATCATTTAAAATGTTGAAATGTGACTGGACAGGAACTTGAACCTGAGACCTCTGGTTTAACATTCCTGCATCCTAACCACCTGATGAGCTACCTTCTAAAACAGTGAACTATCTTTGCTTTATTTTTTCAAGTCATTTTGCACAATTTTATGCCATTTTGCAAAAAATATTCAACATTTTCCAATCAGTTTTTCCTTTATTTGTTTGATTGAAAATTTACTCTATAAAAGCATCGAAGCAATGCATTTCTTTGATCAGGATCATGCTTTATGTAACCTTTCAGGCACCCTCTCTGTTGCACCGAGAAAACTGCTCAGATGAATAAGGATCATACCACAGTCACTGCTCAGATGAATAAGGATCATACCAGTCACTGCTCAGATGAATAAGGATCATACCAGTCACTGCTCAGATGTATAAGGATCATACCACAGTCACTGCTCAGATGAATAAGGATCATACCACAGTCCACAGTCACTGCTCAGATGAATAAGGATCATACCAGTCACTGCTCAGATGAATAAGGATCATACCACAGTCACTGCTCAGATGAATAAGGATCATACCACAGTCACTGCTCAGATGAATAAGGATCATACCAGTCACTGCTCAGATGAATAAGGATCATACCAGTCACTGCTCAGATGAATAAGGATCATACCAGTCACTGCTCAGATGAATAAGGATCATACCAGTCACTGCTCAGATGAATAAGGATCATACCAGTCACTACTCAGATGAATAAGGATCATACCACAGTCACTGCTCAGATGATTAAGGATCATACCAGTCACTGCTCAGATGAATAAGGATCATACCAGTCACTGCTCAGATGAATAAGGATCATACCAGTCACTGCTCAGATGAATAAGGATCATACCAGTCACTGCTCAGATGAATCAGGATCATACTACAGTCACTGCTCAGATGAATAAGGATCATACCAGTCACTGCTCAGATGAATAACGATCATACCAGTCACTGCTCAGATGAATAAGGATCATACCACAGTCACTGCTCAGATGAATAAGGATCATACCACAGTCACTGCTCAGATGAATGAGGATCATACCACAGTCACTGCTCAGATGAATAAGGATCATACCACAGTCACTGCTCAGATGAATAAGGATCATACCACAGTCACTGCTCAGATGAAAGAGGATCATACCAGTCACTGCTCAGATGAATGAGGATCATACCACAGTCACTGCTCAGATGAATAAGGATCATACCAGTCACTGCTCAGATGAATAAGGATCATACCACAGTCACTGCTCAGATGAATAAGGATCATACCACAGTCACTGCTCAGATGAATAAGGATCATTCCACAGTCACTGCTCAGATGAATAAGGATCATACCAGTCACTGCTCAGATGAATAAGGATCATACCACAGTCACTGCTCAGATGAATAAGGATCATACCACAGTCACTGCTCAGATGAATAAGGATCATACCACAGTCACTGCTCAGATGAATAAGGATCATACCACAGTCACTGCTCAGATGAATAAGGAATCATACCACAGTCACTGCTAAGATGAATAAGGATCATACCACAGTCACTACTCAGATGAATCTGAATCATACCACAGTCACTGCTCAGATGAATAAGGATCATACCAGTCACTGCTCAGATGAATAAGGATCATACCAGTCACTGCTCAGATGAATAAGGATCATACCACAGTCACTGCTCAGATGAATAAGGATCATACCACAGTCACTGCTCAGATGAATAAGGATCATACCACAGTCACTGCTCAGATGAATAAGGATCATACCACAGTCACTGCTCAGATGAATAAGGATCATACCACAGTCACTGCTGAGATGGATAAAGATCATACCACAGTCACTGCTCAGATGGATAAAGATCATACCACAGTCACTGCTCAGATGAATAAGGATCATACCACAGTCACTGCTCAGATGAAAGAGGATCATACCAGTCACTGCTCAGATGAATAAGGATCATACCAGTCACTGCTCAGATGAATAAGGATCATACCAGTCACTGCTCAGATGAATAAGGATCATACCACAGTCACTGCGTAGATGAATAAGGATCATACCATCAGATGAATAAGGATCATACCACAGTCACTGCTCAGATGAATAAGGATCATACCAGTCACTGCTCAGATGAATAAGGATCATACCACAGTCACTACTCAGATGAATAAGGATCATACCAGTCACTGCTCAGATGAATCAGGATCATACCTCAGTCACTTACCAAATGTTAGGGAATCAAATGCCTCGGGGATTTCCTTGAGAGTCTGACAAAGCATTGGAAACAGTCTGGATGTATGACCAAGAAGAATGTTCTCATAGCCTGACAACCTGATAGCAAAGAGGAAGTCAAAGAAAGAATCAGTCCTGCTCTGGAGGCAATTTTGGCATACCAGGTTTCTAGTTTTCCTAATTGTATAATTTGGGCTTGATATCTGACTGTGCCAAGAAATTAACAAGTGGTTGTATCATTAAGATTAGAGCTTGTATAATGATAGTTTGCTATTTTACTAGATCCAACATATGTAACTATAAATATTGCATTATGTGGCCTTTGACTGCTTTCGTTCAATTTCAATCAGTATTTTCATTTTCTCTGATATATTTGTTCGGTGGTGTACAATTCTTCAAGCTTGCATCTCCAAATTAAACACCAATTGCAAAATAAGCATAATCTTAGAGAAACATCACTTTATTTGACTAACAAGATAATACTAACTTGCATGTTTTTTTCTCAAGGATGACATTACCAGATTGCACATGACAGTGTTGAGGGAAGCCATAGTCTTGTAAATAAAGCAACGCCTGAATAAAGCAGTTAAGTAGAAAATAAGTCAATGGAATAAAACGAATACTGGTACACGATTTCGAAAAGCTTAATTCCTATTTCAGAATCACTTATATTTTATTAGATGGCTAAGCTTGGTGTTTTTTTTACATGATATGCAGTGTAATGTAATGTAGGCCTAATGAAATGGGGTTTTTTAACAGTATTTTTTTGTGATGAACTGTTGCTTGCATGCATATTACAGAGAACATGATATTGCATATATGGTGAACAATTATATCACTCACAATAAATAATGGGAAATAAGTTTCCCATCTGCTATTTCTTCCAATAAATGAGGGCACAACAATGTACATAGATTTGTTACTATGCAGAATCCATCATCAAGGTTATTGTCTAAAAGTTGGGGGTTTTGGTAAAAAGAGGGTTTGAAACTGCAAAACTAACCACTAAAAACTGGTTTGTCTTGAAACTGTTTTGACTGTACAGTGCATCAATGCAAATACTTATTTGCTATAATCCTATCATAGAAAAAGTAAGATTTGCTGATCAGTTTATTTTTTTTTCAAGAAAACCATACATGAATTATGGCAACCTATTGTCAAAGAGCACACCTAAAAGCTTTGGAAAACCAAGGATGTTCATGGAATATTAAAAAGTTGCAAACTAATAAATGTAATCATTAATTCATATCCCTATCCCTATAACCCCATTTCATAAAAAAACACCTCACCTTTCACTCCTTTTTATACAATCACTTCACACTTTCTAACAAGAGTCCTTATTTCCTCACCAACAACACCAACAATAATTAATTACTGACCTCTAAAATCTGCCGTCCAAATAGCTGAATCTCCTTCAGCGCCAAACCTCGACCCCTGGCACCATATTTGCAATCCCAGTCCTGCTTTGGATTTTCCTGAATGCAAAGCAGTAAACTTAAATTTACTGAATCCATCAAAGTTGCGACTAATAAATAATTATTCTCTTCGTGAAATCCTTAACAAGATTAATGCTAAATAATCAACTGACTCTAGCTATCCAAGTATTCAACCTAGTATGAGGAAGGGGCTCTCACACTACAGCAACAACTTATTCAATCATTTTTTCAAGTTGAAAACCAAAGTCAATACTGTATCTAAACAATTTGTCCCACTTGTTCCAGCAACAGTTACAGTACTTTTTTCTTGATGTAGGATACAAATAACTTATTGGTAAAGCAATGGGGAAGTTTTTAGTTGGTCTAGTGATTCAAATATTAACACATGACATTTCTGAATCTGTTCCATCCCTCTCTTTTCAATCTGTTTTCATACCCAAGCCCTAAGACCAATTCCAAGATTTCTTTTGTTAGCTTTTAAGCACCCATCTTCTTTCACCCCACATTTTTTTGGCAGTGCCTTACATTGTAGATGTAGTCCTTCAAGGATCCACTTGGGTTGTAACTTTGTACAAGGACAACCAGGTCCTGCTCCTCCAAGAGGTCAATGTCAAGCACAGGCCATAGGTAAGGGTGCTTGAAACATGTCAGGAGTTCCCGCAGAATACAATGGGTGTTGCTGGTGAAAGGGAGGGTGCAGTTGTTGGCCTTCTTGCAAATACTCATCAGAACATCCTTTCTTTGAGAGGTGTAGCCAACCAGAAACCAATGTTTATCCAACCGACTGCCTAAAAAAAAAAGTTAAAAATCTATAAGGAGTGTTTTTTTATATTCTGATCAAATCTATGTTATTACACAATATAGTTGAAGGAGCATTGTTGTTTACAATATTGTTTATTGTTAGTCAAATTTTCTACATGTACATTTCAGTATTGATGGCTCTATGTGAATTATGATTTGCTCCATCTGTGGTAGAGTTGCGACGTCTCAACTAGAATTCAGGCAATCACCAGTATAAATCATAACACGTATACACTTGTATTCAGAATAGACTCAACAATGCCAACTTGATGTACATGGCTTACTCACCCATATCAGGGAGATGATTTGAAAAGGTATACTTTCCTGCATGCGCCCTCAGATAAAACTGACAATTGAGTAAAGCAGTATCTGGAGAGGATTATAGGAAAGATTCCCACTGTCAGCTTAAATACACTATCAGGGTAATACCAACTTTTTTTTTTGGTAATTAACACTGGTTTTTATATACAAAAACCCTCATTTGATTTAAGATAGTGGATATAATTGTATCAAGCATTCAAGAATCATGCATTATGGAGAAAATCAATGAGATGTGGGATGCATGTGTTAAAACGAAATACATGTACATGCATCTGCATAAAACAAGAACACTGTGGAGGGGCAATCTCTGAGCTTATATAACATTAAGAGCTTTTTTCATTGCCAGGATAAGGCCAGCAGCATGATATACACATAAATAAAACCTCTGATTGTGTCGCGTTCCAGCTGCTTCTCCTTTTGTAGTTTTGCTGGAAGAGACAAGTATTCTTTCAATGCAGTGTAGTCATATCTGGAATAACGCCTGCATTCAAAACAGGTAAAATATTGACATTAAGCTGAAGAAAAATTCCTTCTTTGACAAACGTCCAATATTGGTAGAAAAAAATTGTCTGTGTAAATATTGAAGGAATCTTTCCATGATGTACAATATTTTACATAGATAAGGCTTCATAAGTATAACAGGAAGTGCAAATTAAAAAATAACTTGTTCCTACATGTATCAATCTGTCTGCCACGTGTTTGCTGTTTTGTAAAACATAACCAAACTAAAGTGATAATTCTTTGTCAAACAAATAAAGGAAAAAATTACTTAGAAATGATTACCATTTTTTGAAAAATAGCAAAGAGATCTATGACAGGACCAGCTCTGAACTATCTAGCCCTTAGATGGTGGCCTTCCCAAATACTCAACTAATCTTTGTCATGAGGCACAAGCCAGGAATAATTGCCCAGGGATCATACCACCAATTTCATTCCAATGCAAAGAACCTGTAAACATTAATGATAATTTATCATTTCCATAAAGCTGTACAAATGTTTGTATTTACAACTTTTATTGCTACAGGTAGTGTGCATTTTTGCCAATCAAAATGTGCCACTTTATTTTCTATTCATGTTTAAGTTTAATGTTCTTGGGAAGTTCACAGGATGTATTTTGAAACTGGGAAATATTATACAATTCGATCATGAAAACAGCAGAGTAATGTTGTATTCTTATAGTGTCATGCAGCTCATTTTATCAGTCAGTGTTTTTACTATAGTCTAGAGGCAATTTGTTTCTTTATTTGGGGTTCAAAGGTTACATTTTACTGAACAAGGTAGTTCCCATTTGTTGTCATTGCATATTACTAGAAGTCTGGACTTTGCACTCTTGCCAAAAGTTCAACCCTAACTTGTGCATATAGGACTTTGCATGTAGGATTATTTGGTTCAATATAACTGTAGATGGAAATGCATTTAAAAGGTTTTTTTCAAAATTTGAAATTCTTCCTTTTGTACAAGTTGAGAATACCACTACATGCAGCTTGCATACTGATAAAATTCATGTATCAAACTGATGATACATATTATTTTCTTATTTCGTTTATGAATTTAAAAAAAGGAATAAAGACATATCTTACTACCTACATTAAAAACTTACCTGGACTTTTTCTAAAAACTTTGGGTTCATTTTAGTATTATTGAGCCTGGGTTTTGGCTAAAGTATTTGTGGTTTTTATCACACTGACAAAAGGTATAACCAACAAGTAGAGCCTAACAGGTGAGTGTATGATTTTCATAAAATGGTTAACCCAACAAAGCAATGCAAGGTATAGCTGGAGCTGCAATGTGTACTACATCATTCAATGGACAGGATGCTACATGCACAAAAGGAAACATTAATTTGCTCCTTCATTAAAGCCATAACCATGTCCATGGGAAGTATTGGTCACTATGTGTCTCCGAAGTGTGCACGTCTATTAAAAATGTCCCTAGCAAAAGTGGTACTTTTCTGGTAATAAACAATAATGTCTGCATTCTCTGCTTTGTACAAGACCAGATCAGCAAAAACTGTTTATGCTAATCAAAGTTTTATTCATCTCGTCATTTTTTTAAAAAGTGCAAACATTTCATATGTTTCCATTTTTCATCAGAAAACCCATGGGTGTAAAACTCAACACTCATGTAATTATGAAAATAAAAATGTCTGTTAAACCCCATTGTTTGGTTTTCATATGTACTGAAATTGTGCTTCATAAATACATTTCATGCACCTATACGAACTATTTGAGACCTTACCTGTAACAAAGTATTGCAATTACAATGAGTATGATTACGAGCACCAATGCACACACCCCAATAACGATAGCAACCTGTTAATGAAAAACAAATAACACAAATCAAATGGTTGAACATGCTTGGTAAGAATTGCAGGGGAATGGCAAACTCTAGTCAGAGATAACAGGTACATTGGATAGGTAGCCAAGGATAGACAGCATGAGTAGCCCTGTGATGATGTCAGGTTGATGTAAGCTGATGGGGTGAGGAAAAGTAAACACAGCTAATTCTTAAACATGAACTAATGTAGTTGTGTACACTAAGGAGTGACAGGGTGAAATGATTATACACATGGGTTTTGGCCTAGTAAATAGTTGGTACAATCAATTACCAAAGACTTTGGACGGATGGCCAAGGAAATGGGTGATCTGTTCATGAAGATGGTAGCCAGAGGAGAAAAACTGAGATGGAAACTTACATTTTGTGCTGACTGAAGTAGACAGCAATGGTGATGAAAGTAGATAAAGTAGACAGGTGCTTCACTTTATGTTAAATGATTTTTTTCCATTACCCCAAATCCCCAATGCATTCTTTCCAGGTTCAAATTTTACTTTTTTTAACACCATGATTGATGAGCAGATCTTAATTGTTTCCAGGGTCTGTGGCATGAACTTCATGTTGTACTTTATTTGGTTCAACTTAGCTTCAGCTTGATGGAGGCTTTTGGGTACAGCATGTAACTTGTTCGTCTAACACTTGTAACACAAGAGCTGAGTGCAGAACATGTACCTAGGTTCTCTTTTCAGAGACAAGAATTAATTCAATCCTACGCGGCATAAGTTGTAATTACTCCATCCAAGTTCACTGTCTCAATGACAGTTTGTAGAATTATAGAATTTGTATATGGTTTTACATTTATGTAGTTTCAATGGAACCTACCAGTACAGGAATTCTTCATAATCAAAAGTGCCTAATATTAAGTTTTCAAAAAGAAAATTTACTTTGCAATTGCAGTTTGAAAATGGTTCGCATGTAAACTGTGTCAAATCTAGCAAACATCATATTATTTTGTGATTTTTTAGCTGACTAAAATGACAAGCCTCCGTGATTGAACTGAAGAAACCACTGAAGTCTTGGTTTGGTTGATAATGATCGATGGCACAAAATTGGCAATACAAACCCACGACACACAACCAAGAACTGCGCTGCATTGTACATGCACACAGTATACTGTAATGTAATGTACATGTACATGTACAGTGTACATGTATGTAAAATTGTAAATAGTATAATTATGCAAAGTAGACTAGTACTATAGTAGTACAGTTACTGGCCCGCACATGTACATGTGCTGTACATAATAGCCTTATAAGCCTACATCAGTACATGATGTACACAAGTCATGCTGAACATGCACACGTAAAATGTACAGACTACATCAGTGCATGTACACGTACATGTACACGTGATACAGTACGTGTGCATGTACTGTACATGTACTGTACATGTACATACATGTACATGTAATGTACATGTAATGTGCATGTACATGTAATGTACATGCACATGTACGCGTACGTACATGTACATGTACATGTACATGTTTACACTCACATGAGAGTTTACAGTACGTCATTGATAAAAAGCATGATCAAAAGAGGTCTAGGCTAGCCTATACAAACTAACTATGGTAGGTGCTGTGCGCAGCAAAATAAAGGTCCTGATCTAGCGGTTAATAAATGATCCCATTCCCTGAGTTTATAGAATAACAAAAATACTTATAATATACCCAGTAGTGTTCTTTCCAAAAATCGTTCATCTTGATGCCAATGCTAAGGCCGTAACTTCCACTTTCCAGTAGCATGACTTGTACTGTATCATACAGTGTATGTACTCTGTAGTTGTGTAGTTGTATAATGAACACGATGATCTCCATAAATTAATCGTAGACTGTTTAGTGTTGTCACATGTATCTCTCCATCGAGCTGCCTAGTGTACCAATTGTCTCTAGATGGCGCTATCACGTTCTGAATGTTCGCTAATGGATTTAGAAAAAAATGGCAAGTTTTGTTTATAAATCGACTCAAGCCTCTAATCATTAATTAATTTCACACTATTGTTTTTTTAGGCCTATACAAGCATTCTATTTCCTAACCATGCAGACCAGTCCATACGTGGAGACCTCATAAAATAAAAGTCAGCTCTTGTTGACCTAAGTGCCAATAAGAAATGTTATCTGGAAAGAAATCCAAGGGATTATGATTATAAAATAATTTATTCAGTAATTTCTTTGTTAGTGTTTATGCTAGACACAACACAGTGAAAGATCTGGCGTTTTCATTTATGCTGGATTTAACTCGGGTCAAGCTACGTAGTCCCTTATGCACCTTTCTAACTGCTTCCAAAGAGGAATCTCCCATGATTCACCGTTACGGTGGTTCACCGGTGAAGATTCGAACACCGTTCTTTCTTACTACCGAGTACCGATAATGTCTGCCGGTCGATTTGGGGGCGTTGCCATCAATGCCACGGGAATTCCACCTACGCGCATGCGCGCAATGTGTTGACAAAAAACACGACCTTTGTTCGATTTCCGGATGTTTCGCCGGTTGTTTTGACCGCGACGACCATTCACACTGCATTTCCAACGATGGACCACCGTATTTTACCAAGGAAGGTTGGAGGGTAAAAAAATCCGAAAAATCTACCGTTGATCTATACCGGTGATCTATTCGAATTTCCTTTCACACTGAGGAATTCACCGGCTGCACCCAGGTGCATCCGGTGAAAATACCGCTAGCGTGAAAGGGGGATAAGTCACCCACGACCAAAGGGACAGCCCTAACAAGGATACGTCAGAAAGTTAACGTAATGTCCTCGCCATGCACGGTCCTGGTATTTCTGAATCTTCTCCTAATCGTTCATCTCAGCCCTGCTGCCGCTTGACACAGCAATGTCAATCAATTGCAACATGCCTTCTCCTCTTTGTCACGGACGACAAAATGGTGTTACGTGTCGGAAAACCTGTAAACTATTTTTCAAACCGCAAGAAAGGAATCAACCAAGATCACACCTGAAATTATCAACAGGAACAAACACTAACAGTATTTATTTAAAAGACAAACAAAAACTCGAGTTGAACGGTAAATTCGTACCAAGTTACAAGGTATAAAGTTACTTTGGTAACTAGATGAGACAGAAAGTAATGAAATGTCTACTGACAACTTGGTTGAACTCGGGCAGATTCAAAAGCAAAGTGAGGACCTGGACTACAGCTTCGAACGCACTCCATAGGACATCAACTGGATATAACTCTGCTATATGTGGCGAGACGACTTTCACAGGCGAACCAGTTCAAACAGTTCTTGACACATGCAAAAAGAATTAAACTGTGGCTGAAGCGAAACTTCCGGTGGAGACTTCAACAATGCAGGACGACACACTATCTGCGCTCCCGACGAAATATGGAGACGAACTCCCAAGACGAACTGCAACTCTCGAGCAGTTCGCAAAAATGTCTCTCCGGTGATATTTTCAGCACACAAGCTCGAAGGTCCGGTCGCTCTCACAATCTGCGCCTCCCGAGCAGAAAAATGGTGACAAAAACACCACACGACGCGCGTTGTCCACAAAACGAAACAACCGTCACAGAATATACACAACTTGGATGTCACGACAAACGTTATACACGGTCCTGCGCCTTCGAGTTCAACAAATAATGGTCCTCCCTTCCAGAGAATTCTGCCCGTATTTATTTTATATATCTTGGGAAATCTAGAACCTTCCGGAATTATCCGCATGAGCGCAGCTTGCATTTTCGGATTACCACGACCTTCCAGAAAGTTCCAGATCACCCCAACCCACTAACGCAACCATACACGCCGGAGAGGCTAAAAGGTCACGCGCACGTACCATGCCTTTGCGTGTGTAACTTATACATACGTTTTCATAACAATGGTCAACACTGTCCGTCTGGATATTGATGTCTCAGAGGATCTTAACCGATGATTCTTTGAAGCCCTCTCTGGATTATGCTGATGACAATCTTTCTTATAATTATACACAAGTCTCAGTGTATACTATAATTATACCCTCACCAGCTTATCGCGCCTATACATGTAGCATTTACTTCCTCAGGGCCATCATCTTGCACTCGCTGACAAGATATAAATCAATCTCAACCAATGAGGCACTTATCACTTACTAGTCACCCGCCTCAACAATATTCAAACATTTCATGCCATAGGCCTTCATATCGGCTATTCTTTTACCCTATATATTTTCAATGATCTGTCGTTCCCCTTGATCTGTTCTTGCAACCCTTTTGCCACTCCGACAACCACTTTATTTTGTTCGTCTTAAGTGTCGGTAGAGCTCCTTCGCAAAGTTGCCATTCAGTCAGGGTTTGGGCCTGTCATTAGGGCCTACCGGTAATTTACCACGGAATCTGTTTTGGGTCTTATCATTAATAATTTCAGAATGCACAAAATTATCCTCAATCCAATAGAAAAACAATTTCTTCGACGTGTTTCCGATACGGTCGGAAATAACAAAAGATAACGCATCACATAATAATTTTTGGTTTCAACTAGTATACGATCAATGGATGATGGCCTCGGGCATACAACGAGGTTTGCTCTTATTTTTTATCAACATTTCTTTATAAGGACAATGTTGTAAACTGCTTAATGGCCAAAATTATAAAAGTCTCATAAATTTAGAGGGTCTTACGTTTCTATCCGAGTACAGTTTCATTTGGGCTTTGAAAATGGTCTTGCTATAATCCAAACGTCAGGCCCTCTAAGTGTATGACACGTTGTAGTCTTGTTTCAAGACATTCCACACAGTTTAACACAAAATACAAAAAGTATAATACAGTTAATAAAGGTCTCATTTTCCCTGATAATTACATCATAAAATTCAAGAATGCAGGTTAGTGCGCCTGTATTCCTTTAAAAATGATAATGTGGTTAGTGCTTTTCGTCCACTTAATCCTTTGCTTCATTTTGTAATACTGATTTTGATCAAAGTACCAGGCCATGCATCACGGGAAGGCGCTGTGAAAAGTTAATTGTAACTATTTCCATGAATATAAATTCAGGCAGTAACAGTTGCAAACTGCTCGCTGACCATAATTATACTCTCTTTTTGTTCTTGTCATTCTGTCAAGACGATAGTTACGAATTTTAAACTTTATAATAATAATGATTTGGATAGGCCTATTACATTTTAATCTATTTAACTCACTCGACAATGTGTGTGACCTGTGAATTTTGTACGATGAAGTTGGACGATTGCTTGCTTATATAGGCCTATAGACGTAATTGGAATTTTAAGTTTAGGCATTTCCACATCAGCCCATTTCCCCAAAGATCACACTTCGTGCAAATGGTGGCTTTGCATGCCTGTGCACTCGTGACCATCATACTGATGTCACTTGTTGTACACGCGTTCGGCTGTCGGCGAGAATCGCGGGTGGTTGCCCGTGAAATTGCAGGAACTGAAGCTGAGCAGCGACCGATTGAACCCGCTTCATCATCAGTGACCGTGTCCGATGTCGGTGGGTGTTACGCATAACTTCATCCCCTTTTAGGCGAGTGCGTCTTTCGAATGATAATACATGCATGTATAATAATAATTCACGCTTGCATGTGCGTTTTCACTGTAGGCCTGGCATTCACTGTAGGACTGAACAAAAAATGGGTTTAGTGCTGTAAGTAGCGGACCCGTTGTAATGGTAATGACGATGACCCTGGTCAGGATATATTATGCAGTGAGTGATTGCACTCGCATGTTCCAACTGATTGACTTTGATTGAATGATGCGTGATTGAAACTGACGTGTCGGAAACCCATCATCTTTCTCGGAATTTTACTATCGCCGAACGTTATTTTAACAATTCCGTTGGAAATTAGACGTACAAGCATAGGCCTAGCATTTTGAATTATTTTAACAAAATATGCATGGAACTATTCAACTATTAGGTCCTACGATCTATATCTGAAAAAGAAAGAAATTTCATAATTATACGCTATTCAACGAAGTGATGTGTATTCCTTTTTGTTCTGTATTGTTGAAATGAATTATTCATTCAAACTGCAAATGAAGCTTTCTGACAGTACAAATGTATACCTTGGCCCTGGGCCTCGATCCACTCGGTCGGCACACGAGACCTGTTCACTTTAATTTACATTTCTATTTGACTCAATCATCCAGCAAAGCAAACCCTTCAAAGAGCGCATATGAGGCTATAATGAACAGCATCTTGCAAAAAGCGTCATTAATTTGCAAATGTCTGTCTTCCTATAATGATGCGTATCCTGTGTCGACATAATTATTTGCATTTCCCTGCCCGTTACTCCGGTTCCATGATGTTGGCAGTATACACCATACATCTACACATCCCAACCAGGCAATACACCAGTTTGAACATAGGCTAGGCCTAGTAGATAACTTCAGCTATCGTCGGCCGTACCGCGTTTATGACATCTTGTTCTACACTGCAAGTAATCAGATCATGATATCTTGATAAAAAAAAGCCACATACAATTTCTACACTACATTTCAGTTTCTAATAACTCATGCAAGCCACCATTGTTGCTCCATTGCAACCAACACGAATGCTACTATAAGTTGGCTGCATTCAGGAGGCGCCGAGTGTGCCGTGAATGGTTCAAGCGCCGTGGTTAGAGAAATGGTGACACTGTTTGACGCAGTCCTGCACGGTGGCATGGGAGGAGCTAGTTACACCTCATTTACTATCGCCTAGCACACCCTGTAATGCATTCGCCAACAACTCTGTAGGAACAGGTGCGGATACCCACCACAGGTCCAGTTATTTGTCGTACCGGCAAAATACAAGGTAAGTTAAGCTCTATGCCTTTATTTCTTTTGAGATACTATCAGATAAATGGGTGGATGGATGGATGGATGGAGGGAGGGATGGCTGGAGGGATGTATCTCCTTATGCATCTTTCACTGTCATTCATTTCCGGCTAAGTGCATTGTCATAAACCGAAGATGTAAAACCATATGGCAAATTATGGTAATTATTCAAAATATAACCTCTTAGTTTGTGGGTCCCAGGTTTGTTATGAAATAAAGGAAATAGCCCAGAGCAGTTTTTGTTCTATTTAACAACGCCCGAATATTACACGCCCTGTGGAGGTTTCAACATTTCCATGCTCTTGTTCGCTCCTTTTACTGTTTTAAGGAAATGAAATGGAAAGGTGTATACGCCATTGTCTAGAGGGACGTGTATTCGTGAAACAAGCTGCTTTAGATGAAGCAATGAAACCAATTCAAATAGATGCCAGTAATTAGTGTGTCTAATTGTTTCTTATTGTGTTATTGTGTCTTGCTTTGGTTTTTTTATTGTGTCTGGCTTCTTTTTTCTTCATTGATAATCAAAAATTATATTCGGCTTCTTTGGTTCGCTGCCGGTATTCTCTAGAAAAATATAATATTTTGATGGAAAATTGCGACTATTTTTCTATTTCTTGTTTTGTATTGATGCTATTGATCAGAAGATAACTTTAGAAAACATGACCCCTACTGGGTCTATCTAACACCTTCTGCAAAGAGTACAACCACTCAATTTTAGGGTTTTATCAACATAACAATTTGATAGTATTTTTTGTAGTATATTATTTTATTAATACTTTAAAGTCCCTACACAACACTGGTCGAGCTCAAAGAATAGCATCCATACGTTGTCTGATCCAACATATGCATGAAATAGCACACCTGTGAACATTTCAGCTCAATCCGGCAACCGAGTCTCGAGAAAATCGTGAAAACCGCTTCGTTTGTTTCGCGAAAATGCAGCATTGAACGCCGTACTGTTCCCCCCAAAAATAGTTTAGATCTCGGTGAGACGTAAACGATTTCTTTTACTCTTTTCTCCTAAAATACAACATTTAAGGCAGAAAAATTTCAGTGAGAGGTTTCTACTATAGTTTCATGTAAATCTGTGAACATTGCTGTGCTGTTTTTCGATCTTACCAATGCTGTGTAGGGACTTTAATGGAGCGCTTTATGGTAATATACCCATTTGAATAAAAGATCAAAAAGTGGTATGGATATTCAAGAAGGCCTATAATAAGTAGCGGTTCATTCTTTATCTATACGGGCATCTACGCAGGGATAACATGATGTTACCAGCATCCAGCCTTTATCACTGTCCCCCTGGAAAGATAAGCTTCACTTCATTCTTTTGCTGTCGTAATTGCAATGCTGAACACATTATTATGCTGCAGCAAATACCCACGATTCATCTGTTCGTGCTTATTGTAGGTAGCCGAATTGAAGTAGATGTTGCCCTGGTAACTTTTGTGATGGTTGGAAAGGCTGGTAATCACTATAAATCTTGCGACAAAAAATTAATGAAATTGCTTTTCTGGTGATTTATTTTTCAACGAGATAATTTCCCGCTCCACGGACGATATAAATCAATGCAGCATTACAGGGTATCTGTCGCGATGAATCGCCAAGGGCCATTACCTTCCAAAGGAAGCCAATCCCCTTCATCATTTTGGATTAACCTACAATATAAACAGGCTAGGGGTGTCAGTGCGAGGTCATAGAGTGATGTTCACTACTATACATAATTATGTTATAGATTTATTTCCTGACACAACATACCGTGCTATAAACGGTTGTCTGTATAGCTGTAGGACGAAATAACAATGATATTAAAATTGTTGAGGTCGTTTTATGGTTTCTTTAAAAAAAAAATCTCAGATATTAGACAGAATGGGAGGCTTAATAGATAAGTGCTCTGTCTGGTGCCATACGGGGGTGGCGAGCCCCTTTGATGCGGGTGAACCAGAGAGAGAGTGGAAGAAACAACATGAACAATACGAGAAGAACCCCGTGTACAAGGTAAAACCCGAAAAACACACCGCAACCCAAAGTATGTTTAATCTATGAGTGGAAACAAACGTTGCCTATTGTTGCAGTCAGACTTATTCTTACCCACAAACATTGTATCGATTCCGAGTCCCGAGTCACCAATCAACCTTTAATTAGATTCTGTGAAAATGCTTGAAGGGTATTTCCCTATTGACAACTTGTTCTTTCTAACTAGGCCTACCTAACTGCTTAAATTAGCCTCATGAAGAAACGTCATGTATATTAAACGCGTTTATTCCCGAATAGTTTTTCTCAGTTGTTATGACGAATCCCTCCCATGGACGAATAGACCATACTGCTACATTATTAGTAGACCCTCATTCTTCGGGTTTGCACGAACGTTTTGGAATCCGCTCGTTGACGTAACACATGTAGGCCTATAATTATGTATACACTTTATGATGATTAAATTGTATATTTTTTCGATATGCGCCTATTTAGTAGTACATTCAATATGGAGAGCCAAAAGTGATCGAGCAACCCAAATTTCTCATTCATTTTTTCCCCTACTTTCCAAAAACTAAGTTTTCCGCTAGCAGAAATTCGGATTTCTGAGCCTGCCGCGGCACCGCAAATGTGGACACCTTGAGACCTAATATTTCTAGGCCCTATAAGCAAAACCAGAGTGACACTGCAAAAGTGGGCAACCTCTTAATTGATTAAATTTTCTGCAAATAGATTTTAAGGTTTTCAGATTTCCCATCTTGCAGAAAATTGTACTTTACTTAACATCAAAAGTAAGAAATATTATTGGCTGTAAAATACGCTTACGGAGCACATACAAGGTTTGGCGCGGAGGCCAGGTTTCACATAGATTATCTATGAGGTCTCCGATGTGCAGCACACTATTTGACTGCTGTGAACAGCATGCGTATGGTGTGTGCATGGCGAGCGTAAAGCGTAGACGTGGACTCCACGTTAGTCTGGTTAGAAATGGGCGGCTTGGGGTTGACATTCGACGCCCAGGTCTTCAATAACAGTGAACTCAAGGAATGCATTGATGGTGATACATCAGCTTCCCGGATCCTCCAACCGGCAACCAAGATGTAATCTACGGCCGAGCGGACCGTAATCGCAGAAACTATTTGGCCTACACACAAACACAATGTACCATTATATTGAATGAAAGCCCACAGGGGATATAAGGCGTAGGGCGTGGCGGTTTGAACCAGTGGTCGTCGGACTGTCCTCAGGACACATCTCAACCTCCTACTGTTTGCATTAAATTATGTTTGCTTAGTTTTGTGCAGTATACGTTGTTTCCTTGCCTTGATTATTAAGTAGCCCCTAAGTCGAGGGGTAACAGACCCTCATAACAATATACGCGCATCTATTTTGAGCCTGCATGCACGATGTTAAATTGAATCTGCTTAAATAACCAATACAAAAGGATAATATTATAATCACGCTTTTACAATGGCGGTTTGCACAAATAGGCCTATAGACCAGCTTCATATCTGGAGTGAAGGCTCAGCAGCTAAGCATGGGTGGTTGCCCTACAACGATTATCCAGGTAACGCTTTATATAATAGGCCTATCTATAATCATTATGATTGGTTCATTGCTCACGTTTCTGAAGACCGAAAAGTGTTTAAATAATGCTCCTCCTACAGCTAGTTCATTTTGCGGGAAGAGGGCGACTGGTCGAGGAGTTCCACCGACTTAGCGAGGAGGACTTCAGGGAATTCGTGCACAGAAGGGTAGGTTGTTGTAACAGAAAATACACACATGTACATGAATGTATATAATATACAAGCACAGCATAACGCTAACCTGTCTGCGCTACAACCATTTTCCGGATACTTATTTCTAACAGGTGGGACCATTTTTATATGATGGCGGTGAAGGCAAGACCGTCACGAAAGAGGACTATGCTGAGATTAGGCAGAAACTTAAGTCGGAAACACAGGTGATAATATATCGTAACCCTCATTTTCATAAGAAACGAATAATAAATGATTTTTGTCACTACTGCATAATTTGTTTTGTTTGTGGTAGAGTTTCATGAATGTAATTGAATTCAGTATTGGAATATAAAATTCAAAATCACACGTGGGAATTGTCCCGTCTATTGTGCACAAGATGTGGATTTGGCGATTTGGTCAAGAAATGGGTTTGGAAAAGAATTGCTTCCATACGCACTTTGTCAAACTCAACGTAGGCCTATACATAAAAACAACGCACCACACGCTCAATCCGTCAACCATGTCATGAGTCAAACCGTGGAAATGAAATTAAATGCTATCTTTTTTTCTGCCTTTGCATGCTAATGCTAGCCTATTTGTAAAAGGAACTCTGTTGGAAATTAAACAGATTTCCCCTTTTCTCGAAAACGGAAGATTTTTGAGCGATAAAATTTCACGGAACGTCTTATTCCATTACAAACTTCCTGATGAGTAAGAAATGTATTTTGAATGACCGGAAATTTGTCACTTTGCAAACGGTGTACCCTCCCTTTAAGCCAGAGGTCTGGGTTTATAATTTATTCTCCGCCCAGACACATTTTCTTTAATTGTTACTTCAATCAATCGAATCAAATAAAAATCACCAAATAACCGGTAAAAACACAAATTACAATTATACGTGTTTAGGCAATTGCATAATTAATGTGAAACGCTATTCGTCGGTTGTAGGCGAAAACGATGGCAGCGCTCAAGCGAGCCGTATCTGCACGCGAACTTGTGCTTCAGTTTGACCGCTCCCAACTAGCAGCCATAAATCGCTTCCATCCACGAGAGGCGTGCTGGGATCTGACTAGACGTGGTGAGGTCGGAGAGACAGCCCTACACATCTGTCTTCTGAATAACACCGCTACACATCTGGCCATTGCACGCATCCTCCTGGAGATGTATCCTAAGCAGGCGCTGGACATCTACGAAGGAAATGATTACTACGGTACGGCCTTGAAAAACATGTTGCCAACTGTTGACTCACTTTACTGAACCAAATCAGACCCATCTCGATCCTCTAAACAGGATCTTTTCCAAGACAAGACCTGTCTGCCTTTGAGAAATCCCGCTATAGCATCGAAACATCCGCCTCTCTATTTGTGAGAAATTGTGTAGAATCATGTGCTGTTGACAATCGCAGGCTTATGTAGCCTAGATTGCGTGTTGCTTTGAGTTTGGGTTCAAATGAATTTGTAAATTGGTCTCAGAGTATCACGACGCACTCCTTGCGACTTGTTTGTCGATGGTGTTATTATCTCAAAAGGTGAAAGTTCCCTTCACTTCGCCATCATCAATGGCAACCTGGAGTGGGTCAAGCTTCTGGTAGCTCGCTATAGGGCGCGCCTTGACCAACGAGCCACGGGCCGGTTTTTCAGGCCGGACGACCTGAAGGAGGGTACTCGCTCGGCCTTTAGGGCGTCTGCATACGAGGGCCGCGCCTACTATGGCGAGTACCCACTGGCTTTTGCTGCCAGCGTCGGCAGCAAGGAGATCTATGACTTTCTGGTGGCTGAGGGACTAAAGAATGAGAAGGGGCGAGGGCTTGTCAACCCCGACGCAAAGGATTCCTTCGGGAACACCGTAGTCCACATGGTGATCATCCACAACCAGAAGGTAGAGTAGGAGCTAGCCTTCATCTTGAAAAGTCTATACAGTCTAATAGAAGTACAACCTAGAAATGACAACGGGTGAGGGAGATGGGGGAGGGGTTAAATGGCCCAAATATGAGTAAAGCTCAAAGGACATGGTGATGTTCAATGATCAGACATTATTAAATAGACACAACTTCAAAAGTATATAACAAAAGTAACATTTCACAGTTTTGTCTTGTGGGAGCTGGATGGGCTGTTGTCTAGTTGAGCTCTAGCACTGCCAGGAATTCCTTTTCCGGCATGTTACAGAAAAACATGGAGTGTCGGACGTGCGTATGGTATCGTGTGGTTCTCCATGTGTATATATATGTCGCCAGGTGTATTCTTTATGCAGAAAAACCTTAGCTCTCCGGTTCGACAAAATAACAAAAAAAAGAATATACAACAAGGGGGAAAAGAGGTTTATGTACAGTTATGGGTCGGAATAAACTATTATTCGTGTCACTCGCACACGGTATCCTCGGGAAGGACAAACTTACAACAACAAAATGAAAATCAAAGAACACAAGATAACTGACACTACACAATTGAAAAATGCAACAATTTTTATACAGCAATTAAATGGCGTCAAATAATTTTAGATTCTCCCATCCACGTGATGATTGGCGTGCAGGGCAGGCTCCTCCTGTTGCGCGCGAGCACAAAGTTCACAATGAATGAGTCCATGCACGGTGTAGAAAGGGTATATATCTATAGGCAGACGAGAGAGGTCAAGCGTCGAAGGACGTCAGGCCGGCGAAAGGGACAGATGAAGGGGGACTTAGCTGAGTTTCCAGGGGGTTGAGACAACAATCAGCTCCACAGGCCGCACGGTACCGTCCCAATCTTGTCTAACGACACGGGAAAGGAAGCAAGGGAACCTGTACCGGGGAGATGATGGGGGTGTGGATGGCTTATGAGAAGGGCGATTCCAGACCAGAGCACGGAGAGCGATGCACTCTACACCAGAGCAAGGAAAGGAATGCCGCTCCCACTCACAAACCCAACAACCCATCAATACCGGTCAGGCAATCACCCTGGGAATGTCCTTAAGTAAACAACAAATCCAGACCATGCTGGACACAGGGACAAGGCAATCCTCCAGTGGCTCTTCTGAGAGGATGCCGACACATGGCTAGGGCAACCCTCCAGTGGCACTTCTGAGAGGATAACTCTATTCCAAGAAGGGAAAGAAAAAAATAAAATATGGCCTATAGTATAGTCATACTCAAATTTGGGGGTATGACATAAATTATATAATGCCTAAGTGACTTTTCGTTAGAAATCTCTTCACATGTTACTACTCAAGCTAAATCCGTTATAAATCTATTTTGGTAAACATTTTCAGGCCAACAAATCCATTCGGCTGTTATTTTGTTCTTTTATTGGTGTGTGAATCTATATATACCTAGTGTCATTTGGGGCTATTAAAGGCTATTCGTACCAGCGATTGACATGAACCAACACTTCTCTTTCATCCCCTTCATCTTTTGTCTCCCTTTAAGAACTGATGGAATTGCCAAGTTGCTAAGTTCGATGAAAACAGACCCCATAATTTCAAACCCTTAGCGACGGTGAACTTCAGGAACACTTATTTTTGTTTTGTTTTTAATTTCAGCACATGATGAGTCACGTGATCAACCACTCGGCCCTGCCAGCCCGCCATGACATCTTCAATCACGCTGGTCTGACGCCGCTCGAACTGTCCTACCGCCTAGGTCGAGGCGAACTGTTTGCTCATCTGCTTGACCTATCTAGGGAGACGCAGTGGGTGCGAGGTCATGTGGCAAGCGTTGCCTATCCCCTGACAGGCCTTGACTCAATAGGTCCTGGAGGCGTTCTGAGTTGAGTCTTAATGTTTGGTTCACTTAGCAACGTATGACCTGTTCCCTCTGCCACAAAGCGCAATCGTTTTAATAAGCCAATATGTAGGCCTAGGGCAAGGCGTCATTCCTCTTGGTCGCTGCCATGGAGGGCATTGAAAAACTTGCGTTGTGGCTCGCAATTTTGATTACGGCTACACAATGCAAATCCTTTCCCTACCTTACATGTATATATTATCGAGAGCGTATATAAATTATGTTTGACTTTAGCTAGTCTTTGTGTGCAATATGCAGGCAGGAAGACCCACAGTTTATATGAAATGCGACGCAAAGGGGATATCATGCCATAAATGTGTTGCGAACCTTTGCAAAACCATACCCTATGCGACCCGACCACATCCCCTTCTGAGTCACAAAGTTTTGATTCTAAAAGCATTGCAAATGCAATCTTCATTGTATTACCAATGCCAGGGTTAATTTGTGATGTGGGCATCAATCTCTAATTAAGCTTTTACTTTTTTATGTTTTTATGTTTTTATGTTTATGTTTTATGTTTTTATGTTTTATAATGAATTCCTGCCATCCTACAAAACAAAATCTAATATACATATGAACTGTCACGTAAAGTCACAGACACTTCCTTCAGTGGCAGATCATGGCAGATTTAGATCAAAATGTTTGCGTTATGTAACCTATATTTGTGTAACCCTCGATTAACGTGGACTCAGGAATCAAATGCAATGCTTGCATGGGGCGTTTGTTTGAACATAAAAGAAGATTGATTTCCAGCGCATCCACGATGAAGCCCGAGTGTCTGAAATTCGAATAGATAGTTTCGTTGGGTAAGGACACGAGCCCTTTTCACGCAGACTTCAGTTTTGACGCACGTATGATATTGAACTAAAACCATAAGAAAAGCATTTGTATAGCTTGGGTAGAATTTTATTCCATACAACGTATCACAGTGACATTGCTTACGTGGAAATTGGCTTTGCAGTGCAGAACGAGTGTAGGCCTATAGCTTACAAACCACAGTAGCTCATAGTACCTAGCAAACAGCAATCCAATCGCCGCAAGGGAAAATATAATAATATGGTTAGAAGAGGGTAAACTGGGTCTAGGTCTAGGCCTATATCAACCAGCAAAGATATTCCCAACCTTTATTGCGGTTCGCGAAAAGAGAGAGAGAGAGAGTGATTTGTAGTCCTACGAGTCCAATAATTGATTGAGTCATGGACAAGTTCAACTCATGGATTAAGGACCTACAGTAAAGCCTGCACTGACTTCATTCTCCAAACATGCTAGGAAAGAAAGTGTTAATGTAAATTCACTTCTTGCACGTATTCCTACATGGACGGAGAAGATGAGAGGTCTGCCCTACATATGATTGTGCAGGGTAGCCGGTTGCAGCATCTCAAGATGTTGGAAGGAGAGATCATTCAGAAACTGCTGGAGGAGAAATGGAATCGATACGCCAAGGTCGGTTCCTCATCGGTTGATACACACATGATATCATAATCATGGGAAATCCCATTTGCCAATTCATTTCCAAAAGGTTCATTAAAAAAACAAAATTGAAAACAACTCAACCAAAATCAAACAAATAAAGATCGATGGTACGAGAGTCATGGATAAACTTCACTTAAACTTCACAGTAATAATGGTGTATAAGCCTATATGCATAGTGTTATATTGAACGGTATATGTAAACTAAGTCAAGCCTATACGACAAGTTGAATATTGAAAAGACCCTTCAACCAAGTGTCGGTAGTTTCATTTAATGTTTAGCACCTGTACGTGTTTTCGTATAATTTGCCTTGACTATAAGAATTCTTCAAAATGGGATGTTTGGCAATGGTGGCGGTAGCAACAAGATTTCATCATTGATGAGAACGGGACAATGAGACAAAAATAATATAAAATTCATGTAAATATTCCGCCATCAGAGCCTTTTGCATATTTATCCTCTATGTCTTAGCTTAGAAAGTAAGCTGGATCCGATTCATTTTCCAGAAAATCTTGCTGACACGGTTTGTGTGGGCAGTGGTGCACCTGACACTCATCTCCACAGCCATCATTCTGCGTCCGAGTGGCGATCTCATGACAGGCATTGACAGAATCAGTTGGGTAAATACACTTTCTATTTGTAACTCGATTTGATGATGTGATTGGAATTCAAAATCATTTCTATCAATCTAGTGTTGACGTTTGTTTGAAATGTTACTTACTGACTGCATTATCGATCAGTATGTCATGCATGTCATGAGTTTAGGAACGTTTTGAACGCGGGTGTTACTCCTTGCAAATTAAACCCAAAACGAAAACTTATCTTAATCATTACTAATGTTTGTATTTTTTGCCAACGTTATTATAACGATTTTTGGCCATATTCGGTATATGATACAGCCAATAATATTATTCTGTACGGCTTTGTACATTAAAGTTCGGGAAATGGTCAGCGGTCAAAAAGAATTCCCCCTTTACACTGAACTGTGGTTGATAGGTGCTGCCCTTATTGTTGGAAAATGTGCTTGGGAATTTAAGGCCGTTTCTATACACAGAATAACAAATCAAATGATAAACGAGACACATATTCTACATTCCTATGCTTTATTGATTGAAAACTGGTCCGCTTCATATGGATCATGGCGTGTCACAGGTTAGGTATGCAGCAGAGGTTTCAGCGCTAGTCAGCTGCGCCGCCAGATTCGTCCTTGGTTTCTACGAACTGAGGACACAGCACGGAACCATCATCCAGAGTTTTGTAAGTTAAACACAACTTGTATTAGGCCTATGCCTTTAGCGCATGGAGGTACATCGATTCTGATCCCGTATACATAAATGATCTATTTCCCCCTTTGACAGATCGAGCTACCAGAAAAGTGTTTGTCGCTGGTGTCCGTGTGCTTGCTGTATGCTTGCGTGCCGCTCCGACTGACGGGTCTTCGGGCGTCTGAAGACATCGTGCTTGCAGTGGCAGTTCCTCTATCCTGGTGCTATCTACTACTCTTCTATAGGTTCGGACAACCTTATTGTTCACAATTTAAAACCACATTTATTTATGCATGCCTAAAATGGTCCAGCAAATTATTTGATATATTGAAAACATTATATTTTGACTGATGTTTCACTGATTTTTGTTGCTTGTTTGGATAATACAGGGCCAATCGGAATCTCGGTCCACTGGTTGTTATCATAGGCAAGATGTGCACAGGTGACCTCTTGCGTTTCGTCATCATCTACTGCATCTTCATCTACATGTTTGCCGGAGGTGAATGCCTAATGAGAATCCATTTAAGCCCCATGGCCACAAATGTGTAGACTAACTATATATTAAGCAGTTTAAAAGTCATCTGGAAATTGTGTTTATTTTTTAATCTTTTATGAAAATTCTCACTTTACTCGCTAAACTAAATCTCCACATTATTTTGCCTCCAGCATTCTACTATGCGTATCTCGATGTCTCTGAAGAAGAAAGTTACAAGAATGTGAAGAGCACCATAGTTAACATGTTTCATATGACCTTCTCCAAATTCAAGGTTGTTTTTTCCTTCAATAAAAATGAATCTCTTAAGTTTGAAAAGCCTGACGATTCTTTCCAAATCCAACCCCTCTCGATCTCCCATAGTAATTTTTTCTCATCTATGTTTGTATTCTGTATTTCTGTATTATTTTCAATATAATCTACTTATAACTATCAACCAACAGCAAGTATAAAACAGCTTTGGTAATGTCCCACTACAGAGATATAGATACAAATGGATGTTTATAACATGGTTCCTACATTCAAAGGTCCGATACAACATTGGTAAAGGTCGAAAGATTACCGCACTAGGCCTAAAATATACCCCCAAAACAACAAAGTGAAGTTTTAAGCTAAAACGATAATCTGAGAAAGGAGAAAAAGGGCAAAAACCGTCTCTTTTTTGCACCAACCTCTGAGAGATGAACAAATTCGTTTGAATTTTTAAATAGAGCCCTCATGAATATTTAACCGACAATGGACGACTGACTTGTGTCGTAACCACCACAGACCTGGGTATAAACACGCACATGTGTACAGTACATGTACATGAACTGTACGTCCGTGGGGTTTACAATGTAATTCGAAACAAATGATCGTTGGCTTGTTTGTGAGGGCAGCATTCAACAAATCGCACGAAAAATGGAGTTTTTATCTCGCGAGATAAAAACTATTTGTCGGTGTTTGAGTGAAGATTTCTCGAAAAGTATAGCATCTCAGACCGTAAGATTTCAACATGAAGATTTCATCCTGAGACTAATCCTGACCATCTACAAACTGTGTAAATTAGAAGGAAATCTGTGCGCATTCATGTTTTCCGATCTTCCCAATGTTGTATTGGGTCTTTAAACTCTGTTGGTAAGCATCGACGGATCCTAAAGTGGATCGCAGCTCAGCGGTGATGAACACAGAAGTAGCGTAATGTTTACCCACTGTTGTTATTCGTTGTGCAGACTCGTGACCTGAGACTGTCACGGGCTCCTTGGCAGGTGTGTGTAGTATTCGTGGTCTTTGCCCTGGTCATTCCAGTCCTGCTGCTGAACATGCTCATTGCAAAAATGGCCAGGACCTTCGAGAAGATTAAAGACCGCTCTTGGATGGAATGGAAACGACAGGTATACGGGGTTGTCTTTTCTCATCTTTCTACCCTTTTGTCCAAAAATTCGTATCAATATTTTATGCAATTGCTTATTGCATCCCTTTTCAACTGAATCGCAGTGAGACCTATTACACAACTGTGGTTCTTTCAATGTGAAAATTGATCGGCGACAAATGGCTGAATATTGTGTTCCATAATGAATTCACTTATACCGCCGTACGATATCTTATAACCTGCCCATAAAGTCCAAAAAATACTAGACTGGGACTTTTGCTGAAAAAATTACGAACGGCATAAACACTTTTACTCAAAACGTTCACGAGGATTCTTACACTTAGTTTTACTAACGTCTTTGTGTCAAATTAGTCACGAACTGGCGCTATCGCGTTTTGTGATTAGGTAAATTCGATGTTCCAAAACGGTGTACCAAAGAAGTAGATCTCATCAGATCAGTTGACTTACTGACTGCCCATTGCGCCTGTTGGCAGGTAGGGCCGCAACAGAAGCTCCTCACTCCCGTCTGTCCCGGGCCAGTCTCTGGGTTGAAATTCAGGTCAGGTTGAGGCTCTTCATCTCACTCTCCTCTCCCATCAGTGGGCGATGATCATTCTCAACATGGAGCGAACGCTGACCCATTCCTGTCTGGATCAATATCAGAAGGCCTACTCCACCGAAGTCCTGACGGGAAGGGCGCCGCCTGTGCGTGAGGTGCTGACACATCAGCCTCAGCGGACCTCCCTGTCTTGGAAAGAGCAGATGAGAGCGACTACCAGGCGCCACTTTGGTAGCTTCAGATGGCAGAGGAGTCTCCGGTAATCATCCACGTGATTCGCACGAAGCTTGGAAGCCAGCCATATCGCTATAGAGCGTTTCGGAATTTCATTAGTGTGACTGATTTGTTTCAAGGAATTCGCTAGGCAGGAAAAATCAACCCAAAAATATTTTGAAAGGACCTTCAGATTCTTCCTTTGTATACACTTCCTGAATTTCTGTTTTCAAATTGTTATTCTTGAAAGTTTAGAATATGTTTCTCCATTGTCATAAGGTGTTCTTTAAAAATACACTAGCCCCATTCAATTACCAAAGGTCATGCCCGTCCTAATCCCAAATAGGCCTAATTGGAATTCCTTATAGACCCATTCCAGTAGGTCCCTACTGGTATGCAAAGAAAGTGGTACATTGCGAGAAGTGCGCAATCCATACAGTTTGGAACGTCAATTTATCCCAAAATTGATGTGTACATAATTATTTTCCATTACTTATTATAAGTTATTTTCCATTACTTATTATAAGTTATTTTCCATATTTATTGTTGAATTCCTTCAATGGGATATTTCCACAAATTAATTGCTACAGGGAAGAATACCTGACAGTAGAAAGCATGGAGAGAGCGTCTAGTGACGTCAGGGGCGTGGACCTGGCTATGCCTGAGGAGGTAGAGGAGGGCGAAAAGAAGCAAAAACTGTGCAGAGCATTGCTGGTCACCAAGAGACTACCACGGGGACAGGCCCGCGTTAGAAATGTCTGCGAACGATGGAGGGTGAGGTTCAGGGTACAGTGTAGGTAGGCCTCCATGTAATGGAATCCCACACGACACCATTCGGAAAGGTGACCTGTATGTACGTCCCCACATACTCAATGCGATGTCAACTCTTTCAGAAAGTAAAATACGAGATCTCGGCAACTGCCGAGACTAGAATAGTGAGCTTAGTCATTTATTGAACTGCTATAAATAATGATTGGCAATTTTCTACAATACATAATCTAAAAAATGCTGACACGGTTTGTACTTCAATACCATGTAATAATGTATGCAGTGTTAAGAATAAGAGTACTCAAATAATACATTAATGTTTTATCCGAAGTCACAATCACTTTGCAGTGAAACATTACGCAATGTTGTAGGGGTTTTAAAACAGGATGCGCTTGAAAGCTCACTAAATAAAATGGCGCGGTAAAGAAGTACCCAAACTGGGTTGAAATACAACGGGAACACGTGCATCGGTTTGGGCAGTAACAGCTGCAACCGAGTTGATAAACCGTTATCCTCGTTCTAATGAAGCATAATTATTTTCTTATTTCAGGAGGCTGGACACAAAGCACTCAGAAAGCGAGACAACGTGAAATAAGGTTCCGCTGGACAGAGGGAGGAAGCCTGTTACTGAAGGCAATGGCGCCCGACATTAAGATTGATAGAATCAAATCGGACAGTAACTGCTTAGACAAATTGGTGGATGGCAGTTGGCACATTCACTTAGCCGGCTACATAAGCTTCTAAATGTAATCGATTAAAATACGATGTAGTGTTAGAAACCTCTTAGGTTAGATATCAAAGAGATTATGTCTGTATAACATTATTGTTGTGCGAACTGCTGAAGTGTAAAGGCAGGATATTTTAGGTGTTCATGTACAGTGCAATACTAACTTCTCAAAAATATCTATGGCATGCTTTACACAACATACTTTACGATGTAACGGAAATTTTACGGAATAATGCAACAAAACCGACTGCGCAGTGTGTGCGTTGTAGTACAATAAATCAAATCAGGATGCATGGAATCATGCAACATGTAACATCTATAACATCTTTAATGTTTACGTACATAGGCACATTTCTTACATCTGGAGTCAATTTGCACTTGCCATTATGAACATCTGTGACTATGATAATTTAGGTTATTAACGTATAATTATGTAATTTTTTTTCTGATTGATATCAGAATTTTGGATTGGCCCTAAAAAATGCACTTTTGATAGTGATTTGGTTCGCATTTTGGCAATCCATATAGCCTATTCAGAGGTAATGTTTATTTTTTATTTTTTCCTCGCAAAGAAATGATAAAGTGAAATGAAATGAAATTTAAGGACCAAATTGAATTCATCAAAGGACAAAGCAGAAAACATCACAGGATTCGCGTTGTTTTCTGGTAACTATTTCACGTCGCATACAGACATAAATGCGCATAAAACCAGATGCACTATTGCTTGTGGTTGCATGAATATATCCGAAAGTGAACTTGCTGCAATGGCTCTTGGCCTTATACATCTATAAATTGAATTGATATAACCTTCCAGGGTATAAGGTAAACCCCCTGAACATAAATATTTGATACAGGTTTGAGATATTGATAATGTGGCAAATGATCTAATCGAATGCAATGAGTGTCTACCCAGAGACGATTGCCCAACGGTTTGTGAATATAAGATGGGCGTAACTAAACATTGCTCTGGTCTTTGTAGCATTTAAATTTGAAGTGATTAACTTCCCATATCAGCTTCCTTCAATTCTGTAATTATCATTTCAACAGTATTATCAATATCAATATTTTTGAAGGGGTATAAAGGGAAACGGATGCTTGTTTGAAGACTTTATCATCCTTTTGTAGCGAATTCCAAACACCGCACAAGGAGCAACGTTGGTGTGAACTTCATCGCTAATTGTGACTTATACGGAAGCCGGATGGTGCCAAAATATCAGAAGTCAATATCTATTTTGGTCATGAGCGTAATCATTATTTTGTTTGGGTACCATTTATCTGGGGTCCGCCGTATAATATCTGTCGGCCAAGACATAAATTTCTGTACTTATGATCATGTGATTTGTGCCCAAAACTAAGAACTTGTATGCCAAAATTATAATAGTAAAAGATGTATATAAAGCCACCAAAGCTACATAGCTATTTAATATTAGTAGTATGATTAAAACAAGAGGTATTGAATACAGTTCTCTGACAGGTTTTATTAACTTACCATGTAAAATTACATTTGAATTCGCATGCATGTCTTGAAGTTTGCTCATAACGTGAAGACACATGTTACCTTTACTTGTACATGTTTAAGGAATTATGCACAAGATTTTGAAACAAATTTGTTAAGGTGTGCCGTCCGGTGTCTTCTCCAAACTGCGTGCTTTCCTATACCTATGGCTACTTTAGTCACACTTTACAACTCGCTTTTTCTTCGATATCTTTCTTATTGCAATATTGCATGGGGTCAATGTACTAACAATAAACTGTATTCACTTACTAAGCCCCGTCACTCAGAAACGAGCAATCAAGATTTGCATGCACCCCGGCTCGGAGAATACACCGCAGAGTGCAGACGGCACCCTTATTTTCCAAGTGAAATACGCTTATTTTGTTCTGATATCAACGCTAAATTGCCATGTATATTTATACCATAACCTTCATCCTAGCTCCTTTTCTCGTTATTTCTTCCCAGTATTGTGACACACAATCACTTGCCGTCACGATGCCGTCTTAACCTCTATATAGTACTGTTTACTTGTATAATAATGCTATTCGTTACTATAATATGCACCACGTGTATGGAATTCCATCAATCCAGTTTTCAAAACTAAACCCTCTTTGGGCTGCTTCAAGTGTGCGTACAAGATTGATCTCGTTTCGCATTATGTAACATAGTTGCTTTCCTCTCTCCTCTCCTCTCCTCTCCTCTCCTCTCCTCTCCTCTCCTCTCCTCTCCTCTCCTCTCCTCTCCTCTCCTGATCCTCTCCTCTCCTCTCCTCTCCTCTCCTCTCCTCTCCTCTCCTCTCCTCTCCTCTCCTCACCTCTCCTCTCCTCTCCTCTCCTCTCCTCTCCTCTCCTCTCCTCTCCTCTCCTGTCCTCTCCTCTCCTCTCCTCTCCTCTCCTCTCCTCTCCTCTCCTCTCCTCTCCTCTCCTCTCCTCTCCTCTCCTCTCCTCTCCTCTCCTCTCCTCTCCTCTCCTCTCCTCTCCTCTCCTCTCCTCTCCTCTCCTCTCCTCTCCTCTCCTCTCCTCTCCTCTCCTCTCCTCTCCTCTCCTCTCCTCTCCTCTCCTCTCCTCTCCTCTCCTCTCCTCTCCTCTCCTCTCCTCTCCTCTCCTCTCCTCTCCTCTCCTCTCCTCTCCTCTCCTCTCCTCTCCTCTCCTCTCCTCTCCTCTCCTCTCCTCTCCTCTCCTCTCCTCTCCTCTCCTCTCCTCTCCTCTCCTCTCCTCTCCTCTCCTCTCCTCTCCTCTCCTCTCCTCTCCTCTCCTCTCCTCTCCTCTCCTCTCCTCTCCTCTCCTCTCCTCTCCTCTCCTCTCCTCTCCTCTCCTCTCCTCTCCTCTCCTCTCCTCTCCTGGCATCTTCTCAGCCCTAAAACTATACTATTAAACAATCATCGACTTATAAATTCTTTGCTCATTCTTTTTTCCGTCTGTTAATTTGTCTGTGTTCTTGTCAAGTGTTCTTAGGGCATCCTCTGTCAAAATGTGCTTTCTGGGGGTTGTCCTCCATATTATCGTTGCTTGTAATAGTTATGCTGTATACCCACGTCTAGGTGCCTCGTGTGATAGTTAGGCTATGCTGGTATATTTACTGTTACACTTTTTTTTATTTTCTTTAAAAGAAAGAAAGAAAGAAAGAAAGAAAGAAAGAAAAAAAGAAAAAGCCGGACCTAATTAGCTGGGATTTAGAAAAGGGCCCAAGCTTCACTTTACTGTTGCAGGACGTACACTGATTCAACTGAATCCAAGATGGCTCGATCCGCCGATCGAGCTGATTGTTTGTCCTTTGGAGTCTACTTAACTTAAATATTGTAGAATAAGTGAAGCTTAAGACAACTCGGGAGTTCAATTTTCAATTCGCGTGTAATTTGGCTGTGGAAGTGGAGGGGTAGAATCCATGCAACATCTTTGCAGAAATTCGGCTTGTCGTACAGTGGTCGACAAGGCCTACACATTCTTGAAGCCGTTTTTTTTTCTGGGGTAATTAACAGAAAATAAAATTTGCTAAGGAAACTAGAATCGGAAAGAAAATAAGAGTTGAAGGTCCAATGTATAATCATTTTGAGAATATTAAGTTACAAGATCTGACTCGTGAAACTTTTATACGTGGAATGTTTCGCCTCGAAAGTGAATGTTTTGTGCTGCGTTTTATGGGAGCCTGAATAAGTCTTCTGCACCCATACCCGTGAACATGGTCATGATGAGCGCCCTCAAGAGACCGAGAAAGAGAGAAAGAGAGAAAATAGTGAGAGAGGGGGTGAGTACCAGACTGAACCTGGCCCTAAAATTAATTTGGGCCTGAATTTCGGCTGGCCGGCGCGTAAAGAGCTACGGTGTCCCATACCTGACACACAATATTTGAATTGTCGTTTTGCTAGTTTAAACATAAAAATAAGAGAGAGATTGTATTGAAACGTTGTGATAACATGATTCTATACACAATCAGCGTGAATACTTTTTTCTTTTTTTCCAAAAACATTTATTTCCCAGAAAAAAAATGAATATATAGGATTTTACTACAAATAAAACGAATCTGGAATACTCCTCTTTTGGAAAAGTGAGTGTACCCTACGCATTCCACTTAAACCTAATAAATTGGATATCATCTGAAAGAGTACAAGATTCTACAAAGGATGTAGGCGTTCCCGAGTTCATTGGTGCAATCATCCTTTCAGCCTAACAAATTTAACAAGGACCGAAATCCACTTTCGTTCAGAAATTCGCTATACGCTAATATATGCATTTTGCTGAGAGTTCCAAATACTCCTCTTATGGAAAAGTGAGTGTACCCTACGCATTCCACTAAACCCTTATAAATTGGATATCATCTGAAAGAGTACAAGATTCTGACTAAAAGACTTTGGTCAAGGTTAAATTTGTTAGGCTGAATGATCGGTTGCATTAATTAAATAGGGAACGCCTATATCCTCTGTAGAATCTTATACTCTTTCAGATGATTTAATAATGTTTTAGTGAAATGCGAAGGGTACACTCACTTTTCCAAAAGAGGAGTATTTCGAGCTCTAAGCAAAATGGATAAATTAGCGTATATAGCGAGTTTATGACCGAAAGTGGATTTCGGTCCTTGTTAAATTTGTTAGGCTGGAAGAATGGTTGCACCAATGAACTCGGGAATGCCAACATCCTCTGTATATTCTTGTACTCTTTTTTTAGATGATACCCAATTAAATAGGCTTTAGTGGAATGCGTAGGGTACACTCACTTTTCCAAAAGAGGAGTAGTTCAGGGAACTGTCAGCAAAGTGCATAATAGCGTATAGCGAGTTTCTGACCGAAAGTGGATTTTGGTCAAGGTTAAATTAGTCAGGCTGAATGAATGAAGGGTACACTCACTTTTCCAAAAGAGGAGTATTCCAGATTCGTTTTATTTGAAGTAAAATCCTGTATATTCATTTTTTTCTGAAAAATATATGTTTTTGGAAAAAGAAAAACAAGTATTCATGCTGATTGTGTATAGAATCATGTTATCACAAAGTTGCAATACAATTTCGCTCTTATTCTTATTTTTAAACTAGCAAAACGACAATTCAAATGTTGTGTGTCAATCATGAGACACCGTAGCTCTTTACGCGCCGGCCAGCCGAAATTCAGGCCCAAATTTAGGGCCAGGATCAGTCTGGTCACTTGAGTTGGCCTAATGCCTAATGCCGGTCTCCTCTACCAGTGCCACAGTACCACCATGGCTCCTTATTCCTCCATGGTACCACCAGTACTACCACTAGTACCAGTTCTGACCATAGACAGTCAGTAGTATTCGGTGTGTTGGTTGTCTAAATTTAAAATTATATGATGAGGTTGTTCGTCTGTAAGAATAAATCAAGGAATGATTTGCGGACGGTAAGTTGTTCAAATTCCGGACACATTATTTTTTTGGCACGATTGCACACAAGAACGCAGAATAACCCGCCACTCACCTCTGCAATGTATCGTGGGAACCCCCGTTTTCGACGCTACACGTTTTCGACGCATAGCCTTCTAACTCACATCGCACTATGAAAACAACTCCGTATAACGATCTCAGACTTCGTATCTTACAGTTGGTTTCCTGCTCTTGTCCGTCACCGAAAATGTGGAAATTTAAGGCTTTTCCAGTAGGCCAAACTCGTGTGATTAAAAAAGTTGCTCTTTTGGGGTCTATTTTCCTAGGTACAAAATTGGCAGTTGCTTCGAAGCTCCAGTTTTCTTTATTGTTGGTCCTAAAACAAATCTGAGTGTACCTTAACAAACCCCAACATCCGTAGAAAAAAAATAGATCACGCAACTTGAGGCAGTCCGTTCTGTGTAAAAACTATGGAGCCTCCTATACTAGGCTAGTATAGTATAGGGCGTCTCGCTTATATGGAGAAAGTATCACACTAAAAGAGGTCCCAGTCACTTTGTCCACACCACAGACTATATTATTAGTATTAGAATAATCATAGAGAAGGTTGATCAAGCCTTTCACTTCCGTAAGATTACCCGGTTTAGTTGACGTCCGCGGCACACCGCGCAGTAAGCATCGTCACCTATTTTCGTCAGTGGTGTTTAGTAAGGTGTCCCAGTCAGCCAAACGCAAAATAAATTCTTAAAATAACTCAAAATGCTGTGTGGCACTGTAAAATTCTTCCCTGTATGTTTTTTTTGTATTCATCTTTGTTTTTGTTTTTCCACACTGCTTCTAACACTTTCCTCAAATCATTCATAATTTATGCTTAAAACTTATTGGTCTGGATGATGTCTTCTTTTGTGACGTTTACACATAATGCTCGCGTGCACTTGTCACTTGTCAGCATATGTAAAAGCTCCGCTTTTTCGGAATAATAATCGTAATAATGCGAACAATAATATATCTACACATAATCGGCTCGTTTTTGGCAAGGACTTTGATGATTCAAATTATCCAACGATCCAACCGGCCGCAGAAGGGCACCACGGTCAAAGACTTTCAAAGTATCAACGGGGCACGGCAAAACTGGCCGTCAAATACCTCATTTTTATAAGACCTGTGCATCACGGCCAGTTGAAGGGCATGGACGGCGCTGGCTGTCGTGTCCGTCATGAATTTCGAACCCTGTAATCATGCCTATTTTCCATCTTGGCTACATTGTAATGTTAACTTTTACTGCGGCATAGGGCTCAGCAGGTTCCACATCACTCCTTAAAAAGCTAAATCAAATGGCTAAAATAGGGCTAAGTCCTTTATTTTATTTGGCCCAAGATTTCTGGGCAAGGTGGCTTATACCAATCACCTGTGGGCGATTTCCAAAAAAAATGGGCAAGATTCAAGCAGCAGCTCCGCAACAGGCAGTCTGGTCTCTTATATGTCTTCGCAGCTAGCCGCTATACCGTACGTGCGTGTCCGTACAGGGGACCATAGGAAAATAGACATGGTTATCTCTGGGGTTCATACCTGCGGACAGAGGACCCCACAGTTCAGTGGGTAGTGGCAGGGTATTCTGCATGTACTTTTTATCTTTAAAACACCTACGTACTGACCTACTCACTTTAGCCTACACTACAGTGTAATTCGAGTACCGTAACTTGGACCTACATGTAGTCCGAGTAATTTGGACCCTTACAATCGGCCTGTTTTACAAATTTTGAGGGGGACTTTTCAGCTGGAAATCATTATCCGTTAACGATTTTTCGACTGCCATGACAACCCCCGACAGAAATCCCCAGATTTTACCCTGAAAACAACCGTGAACTATCCCACACGCCCATTTTTAGATTAAGTGAGAATCACAGATTTCAATAAGTGTAGTTGGCAATTTGTTTTACTTACGTTAGGTGAAAAAGGATAAATTTCCCCTCAGTTGATCAAGAAGATTCGATGAGCCAAAATGAGGCGGCCATCTTTAATTACTGATACACACTTCGCACTAACTGTTTGGCGTGCGGTGATTGGCTATTCAGTGTCTCTTGTGCGCGTATTTATAAACCTGCACACCACGCGCACTCGCTTGTCAACCAATTTAGTTTTTCCCATGCTCCAAGTCTAATATTGCATATTTCATGGGAAGGCCCAACCGGTACTTATGTGTCTACTTAAAACCAAAAAAAAACCCAAATATAACCAGTACTGGTGCAACAGGTATTAAAGGAAGTTTCACTGTTATGTCTTGTCTCTTTAGGCCTCTCAGAAATGACAGTTAATCTGGTCAATAATGTGGTGATGCAGATGGTGCTGTGAGCTGTACGGTACATCATGATGACAACCACAGGATGCATGTAGATGCCACATGGAGGAGATGGAATCACAGGTGATAGGCCAGGCAGACAGCCGGGGAAATTTGAACTCTGGAGGAAATGATCAGCAGGAACGGCATGTTGATGTGAGACAAGTAACCGAGATACCAGACTCACATGCACAGTCCTATTCAGTTGAACAAAGCCAAAATGCCAACAGTCTGCATCTGGGTGGGTTAGGGATTAGCAGTCCAGCTAATAGCACGGAGACAGGTGTTAACCGTGACCTGAGGCTGCCGGTTGGGCTAGCAGCCAGAGGCTGGACATCAGCTGACAGTGGATCACATGTCCACTACGTAGCAGACTCACCTCTCACACCAACCAGATTCCGTTCTAAATCAGAGGCTGACACAAGTACCAACCCCATCCATGCTCAGGCTGTTGTCAGCACAGACAACGTGCAGCCCAACAGTTCCTCATCATGTGGCACTGGCATGCAATCTCCACGAGGGGAGCCAGCAGGGTCAGCCTCAGGATCGCTCTCGCTGCACGGTACGGTGACAAGAGAGGGAGAAATGCTTTCATTTGTTGCTGATGACCTATTGGAGAAAATCCGTCAGAGCAGTGACCCTTTGAAAGCTAAAGATAGGGGTAAGCTGCACCTTGGCCTGTGCAACAATTGCAGTCAAAAAGAAAACAAACCCACCTAAAATTAAAAATAATACTAAAAATTTCTCTCTCACTTTCTTCCACTTTGAATATTACCTGAACAGGATAACACGATGAATGGCATTAAGAATAGCAATATTGTTTTCTTTGTTGATATATGCAATGACTCAATGAGGGTTTTTCCCTACCTGATGTGCAGCAGACTCTCACTGAATTACATTCTCACCAACACAAGCAATAATATGATGCTACATGTACATCTAAGTTGGTTGTTTGCGAGGTTGTGTGCTGTGCTGTGACTCAGGTAGCCGCAAAATCCCGTAAAATCTACAGCAAATCCCCAGGAACTTATTATTATTGATTGGGTATAAATAATTCCTGTTGAAATGCTGTGTAGCTGAATGGCTCAGGTGATAAGAGTGACAGCTAGTATATAAAGCCAGAAGTCTTGGGTTCCTAACAAAAACAAATCTACATTTTGTCCTTTAATTTGTTTGAACTTCAGTTTTTGTTTATGTTCTGCAGCATTTTGTTTAGCCTATTGTACATGTACATGTGTCCCTTTTTCATATATGAGTAGGGAATTGCATGTTACTGAGATCTACTGTACAAACTCACCTACCCGGTGTCATGCCAAAAAGTGTCTGCTGCCAAATACTGTCCGCTTATAAGCATACTGATTGGCGATTGGTCCAATAAAGGCAGTTGCGCAAGTGCAATTGACAAGGACACTATTTGGCATGTATTACATGTACGTGCCAAATAGTGTCCGCTGCTAAAAAGTGTTCGCTCAAGAGTGGGAATACTGTCCGGTCCTTGCCAAATACTGTCCGCCATGTAGCTGCGAAATACTGTCCGTTCCTTGCCAAAAATACTGTCCGCCAAGTGACTGCAAAATAATGTCCGTTCCTTGCCAAATACTGTCTGCCAAGTGACTGCCAAAAACTGTCCGTTCCTTGCCAAATACTGTCCGCCAAGTGACTGCCAAAAACTGTCCGTTCCTTGCCAAATACTGTCCGCCAAGTGACTACCAAATACTGTCCGTTCCTTGCCAAATACTGTCCGCCAAGTGACTGCCAAATACTGTCCGTTCCTTGCCAAATACTGTCGGCCAAGTGACTGCCAAATACTGTCCGCCAAGTGACTACCAAATACTGTCCGTTCCTTGCCAAATACTGTCCGCCAAGTGACTGCCAAAGTGCCAAATACTGTCCGTTCCTTGCCAAATACTGTCTGCCAAGTAGCCACAGACACTAAGTTGGCGAGCTTCCGGTATTGCAATGATGTCACCCATGATTAAACCAATCGGCAATCAGTATGCTAATGAGGGGACAGTTTTTAACAGGGACACTTTTTGGCCTGACACCAGAACTTACATGCATTTGAATTGTATCAAGTGTACTGTCCGGTCCTTGCCAAATACTGTCTGCCATGTAGCTGCGAAATACTGTCCGTTCCTTGCCAAAAGTACTGTCCGCCAAGTGACTGCAAAATAATGTCCGTTCCTTGCCAAATACTGTCTGCCAAGTGACTGCCAAAAACTGTCCGTTCCTTGCCAAATACTGTCCGCCAAGTGACTGCCAAAAACTGTCCGTTCCTTGCCAAATACTGTCCGCCAAGTGACTGCCAAATACTGTCCGCCAAGTGACTACCAAATACTGTCCGTTCCTTGCCAAATACTGTCCGCCAAGTGACTGCCAAAGTGCCAAATACTGTCCGTTCCTTGCCAAATACTGTCTGCCAAGTAGCCACAGACACTAAGTTGGCGAGCTTCCGGTATTGCAATGATGTCACCCATGATTAAACCAATCGGCAATCAGTATGGTAATGAGCGGACAGTTTTTAACAGGGACACTTTTTGGCCTGACACCAGAACTTACATGCATTTGAATTGTATCAAGTGTAGGGCCTACTGTACCATATTTCCATTTTTAGAGGAAGGAATCCAGCAATATTTGATATAAGTTGGTAATTGTACCCTAACCACCTGAGTCACACCAAAAGTGGCGAATCTCATCCATTTATCAAATTAGAAAGTAACACTTGATGGACGAGGTCTCACATTTTCAGATTTTTCATTGAAAATAACTAAATAAGCATGTACTTGTATGCAAATATTTATTCAAAATTCTTTAGTTCCTTCCAGTGATTCCAGTCATAGTTTCAAAATGGATCAATGATGCTCACATTCACAAACAAATCAATGATATGGAGCATTCAGTTTATAGACTTTACTGGCTTTTTAACAAGTTGCACAGCCTTTTGTCAAATCTTCCTAGATGATGTGGTGTTTTACAAGTAGGAACAGGGGTGTTTGAATTCAACTCTACTGTGCATTTACCACTGTAGTGTGTGAAGGATCTACATGTATATTGAATACATGTACATGTGTACATTCTTTATACATGTACAAGAATTTGATCCTTACTAGCTTTTGTAGTGGACAGTGGGGCCACCTGACGGTTTGCCACCAGTTGTTCAAATTGGCATACTGTTCATTTTGCAGTGGGTTGCTTGGAATCTTATGAGACTGATTGTACACTGTACACACCTTCATAATACAGACTAAGGGTAAATGCAGACAAAGATAGTTGTTTCTTTGGCTTTCCTGAAGTTTTGTTGTGTTCAAGATCTAGAATGTTTACACAGTTTTCCTGCAAAAACCACCTGGTTTGGTGATTGCTATAACTTTAGATATGGTGTTGAGATTGCTGCAAGCAGTGAACATCCCATGTGTGTGCAAGAGTTTAGATAAACTTACATGTAGATAAACTTCAGAGAGGTGGAAATCTTCCCATAGGCAATTTCAAAATTGATGAATTAAATTTTGTGTCTGTATGACATGTCAATCTACAGGTTTCCAATGTCCAATTCAAAATAGGCATGAACATTTTGATAATCAAAATTGCATTGATGATGAACCAAACTCATGCATAACAAGACTACATACATACATGTACATGCATGTCTTGCCAATGTAGTATCAACCACACGTTACAATACATAACAATGGATGGCTGTGCAGAGTGGCATGTGTGCATGGTGTTTTCAACTTTGTTTGGTATCTTTCCAAAATCAATCTGATCGTATTTTGTATCCAAGAATATTTGAATATCATTTGACAAATAATGTCAAATGTGATTATAACCTTTTATTCTCTATGTTGATGGTTGTTGCATCTTGGGAAAGGTTTGGGATTTTTGTGTAGGCTAGATTAAGAAGAAAAAAAAATTGAAAATAATTAAAGAGCAATGAAAATTTGACTAGACCTGAATTTTAAGCCGAGCCTCTGGTTTAACATAGCCGTGCTCCAGCACCTGAGCTATCCACCCTCAAGATAGCTGCCTTTTCAAAGTCAACAGTATATGCCAATTTTTTTATCAACCATTCAAATGAATCACTCCAGAATCAACTAATTAATTGGTAATTTTATAATTTTCAGGACTGCATTTCAACAAAGCAACATAATTTTAACCAATGATACACTTTACAGACATGTATCTTCATATTGTGTATTATTACTCAACATTAAGCCTTTGAAATGTTAGACTTAAAAAAATTGCACATGTTTTTTGGATGTTTTAAATGTAATGTTTTCATATGATGAATTTACTGTGCACTTTTTACTCATTGCCTTAGAAAACTACAACTCCTGTTCTTTGTAAGCGTTCAGTGACTTTTGACCAATTTTTGTTATCCATTCAGGAAGCAGCACAGGGTCTTCAGTATGCCCAACACCTGACTCCACACATAGCAGAGCCTCCACCCTCAGCCCCTCAGGGATCACCTCCAATGTTATCCCCCCAGTAGACCCATCAGCCCTTGTAGACATTGAGAGACACTGCAAGAGGGTAGCAGATAATGTAGAACTCATGATGGGCCACCTGTCTAGCACACTTCAGAATGTGAGTCAGTACTTACCAAATGTACAATAAAATCAATGAAATGTAACCAAATCCTGCAGCTCAAGGGCCAAGCTGCTAAACCTGTGTTAGAACATGGCAAGGCTCCATTCCAAATAAAAATGTCTCCCATCATGAGTGCTGGTGGTCCATAGAACCATCAATGAGTGCTGGTGGTCCATGGAACCATGATCACTGAGTGTTGGTAGTCCATGGAACCACCAATGAGTGCTGTTGGTCCATAGAACCATCACTGAGTTCAGAACCATCACTGAGTGCTGGTGGTCCATAGAACCATCAATGAGTGCCAGTGGTCCATAGAACCATCAATGAGTGCTGGTGGTCCATAGAACCATCACTGAGTGCTGGTGGTCCATAGAACCATCAATGAGTGCCAGTGGTCCATAGAACCATCAATGAGTGCTGGTGGTCCATAGAACCATCAATGAGTGCTTGTGGTCCATAGAACCATCAATGAGTGCTGGTGGTCCATAGAACCATCAATGAGTGCTGGTGGTCCATAGAACCATCACTGAGTGCTGGTTGTCCATGGAAACATCGCTGAGTTCCGGTGGTCCATAGAACCATCAATGAGTGCTGGTGGTCCATGGAACCATCAATGAGTGCTGGTGGTCCATGGAACCATGATCACTGAGTGTTGGTAGTCCATAGAACCATCAATTAGTGCTGTTGGTCCATAGAACCATCAATGAGTGCTGGTGGTCCATAGAACCATCAATGAGTGCTGGTGGTCCATAGAACCATCAATGGGTGCTGGTGGTCCATAGAACCGTCAATGAGTGCTGGTGGTCAATGGAACCATCACTGAGTGTTGGTAGTCCATGGAACCATCAATGAGTGATGTTGGTCCATAGAACCATCATTGAGTGCTGGTGGTCCATAGAACCATCAATGAGTGCTGGTGGTCCATAGAACCATCAATGAGTGCTTGTGGTCCAAAGAACCATCAATGAGTGCTGGTGGTCCATAGAACCATCGCTGAGTGCTGGTGGTCCATAGAACCATCATTGAGTGATGTTGGTCCATAGAACCATCAATGAGTGCTTGTGGTCCATAGAACCATCAATGAGTGCTGGTGGTCCATAGAACCATCATTGAGTGCTGGTGGTCCATAGAACCATCAATGAGTGCTTGTGGTCCATAGAACCATCAATGAGTGCTGGTGGTCCATAGAACCATCGCTGAGTGTTGGTAGTCCATAGAACCATCATTGAGTGATGTTGGTCCATAGAACCATCATTGAGTGCTGGTGGTCCATAGAACCATCAATGAGTGTTGGTAGTCCATAGAACCATCACTGAGTGCTGGTGGTCCATAGAACCATCAATGAGTGCTGGTGGTCCATAGAACCATCAATGAGTGCTGGTGGTCCATAGAACCATCATTGAGGGCTGGTGGTCCATAGAACCATCACTGAGTGCTGTTGGTCCATACAACCAGCATTGAGTGCTGGTGGTCCATGGAACCATCACTGAGTGTTGGTAGTCCATGGAACCATCACTGAGTGCTGGTGGTCCATAGAACCATCACTGAGTATTGGTGCTCCATACAACAATCACTGAGTGATGGTGCTCCATAGATCCATCACTGAGTGCTGGTGCCTCATAGATCCATCACTGAGTGATGGTGCTCCATTGATCCATCAATGAGTGCTGGTGGTCCATAGAACCATCACTGAGTGCTGGTGGTCCATGGAACTATCACTGAGTGCTGGTGGTCATAGATCCATCACTGAGTGTTTGTGGTCATTGGTGATGGACACAGGCACGATGGGCCATACTCAGCTCACGAATGATTTTCATTGCAGTTCAGTTCAATTCAGATGTTTTGAAATACATGTACGATTTCAGCCTATAAATCTACAATTTTACAGTTGAAATAATACAGCAAATCTGAAGTAATGTACATGTATAATTGTATATAGGGCTTGATGTTTCGATCATAGCCAAAGGATCTATTGACGATTGATCCTAGCATAACATCATTAGAGGCTTTCACACTAGACAAAACATCTGGCATGTCTGGGGATTTCTCGAAAAATCCCTGGGAATTATGTCGGTCTGTTCACACTATTTTTCCCAGGGATTTATTCCCCAGTTATTTATTCCCCAGGGATTGGCTCTGTAGTGTGAAAAGGGCTTCTCAAAGGTCCTATTTTTGAGAAAGGTCCTTCTAGGATTAAAATGTCAGGTAAATTAAGTCAGTTGGCAGCTGACAATATGATGTACACATGGGTGTGCCATATTGGGTTGGAATGTCCAGAGGGGGAACCTTTGCCCGGACCATTAAGTCATGCAGGTTACCAGGGCCCCTGAAAACTTCCACTAGCATGTCTGAAAAAACAGAAATACACAAGCACTGGTAATTGAAATACACTATACTGGTAATTGTACATACATTGTACCGGTAGTTATTTTACATCGAGGAGGAAGTCTTAAATGGAGTCTTCTTCCATCTTCTCCTTCCTCCTCCTCCTCCTCCTGTTTCTGCTGTCCTTTTGTGCATAGCAATTGTACACATTGTTGGTTGGAGTTGCTTAAATGATCGCTTCTAAGCTCAAATTTTATTGTAATTACGTTGATGGGAGGCTCCCTCACCTCACCTTGCTGTTTGTTGATTGGATATTCCAGGGCCTACAATTTGTTTCATGTGCATAATGTCTGACCCTTGCTTCCCGTTGAAACCCGGTGGAATTCCTATGATTGACTGACAACCATTGAGCTGTGTGACATGCCAATGTCTCCCATGGCAGCGCACTATCCCTCGATCATCCACAGTAAAGGTGCCACAATAGCACAATTATTACCCCTAATCTGGCAATTCATTTGGCGACTTGCGTCAAAACAGGTCTTAAAGGTCTTAAGCCGCGTCCGCACTGGACTTATTTTTTACCGAGCCCGTGGGTAACATTCCAATGGGTAAATCTTCCCGGCGTCCGCACTTGGACTTTCGACTCGGGTAAACTAACCGAGACGACGCAGTAAAACTAACCGACTGGCGCGTATAAACGCAAGAGGGCGCTATGGTGGTGACCTTTCACCGGATGTAAATACCATAAAACTACGACACGTCGACCCTGCTCGAAAAGTAAACAACATTGTTGTATTGGGACCATGGCACGTCACGTGGTATTTAGGGCCTCTGGCAATGCGGGGCGCCGGATGTGGTTTTTTACCGAGTCGTTTACCGAGACGTCGTGTCCGGATTGGACTTTTCGGCTCGGTTAAACTGACCTGGTCAATTTAACCGGGCAGAAGTTGGTCGGTTAAACTACCCACTGGAGTCGGGTAAGTTACCTGGGAGGAAAACTTTCTGGCTGTCCGCACTGGACTTAAAATGGTCAATTTACCCATTTGCTCGGTTAGTTTACCCATTTTAAGTCCAGTGCGGACGCGGCTTTACTTCGCATTGATTTGGTCGAGGCTGAAAATAATTGTTGTTTAAAACTTGGACAATAGTGGTGCCCAGCTTCGGAGAGCCCATCACATACATGTAGTAATACCATAGCGGACCCCAAATGGGGTGTCCCCAGTGCAAAGTGGTTTAAGGGGAGGCATTTATCTTGTTGATGATGCCATGCTTTTCCTATCATTAGTCTTGTGGCACCTCTCATGATGGAAATTGGAATGCAAAATGTCAGTTTAGGCACACACCATAGTAATGCTCCTAATGCACAAAGGATCAATTGGCAATCACACAAAGCCTTATAATGCATCATAAATGAACTCATGATGAGTTATCCATCGTGGTTTTGATGACTCCTACAATTTTAATGCATTGCTCATTGTCTTACAATCGGTTGTTGAGTTTGGTTATATCCATCATATGACTGCCTACACAACAAAATGATTGTTTCAGAAAGCAAAAAAACAAACTTGCATTAATTTGCACTGGCATTGCGTCAACTTAAATGCGCACTGAGACAGTCGTGCATTTCACGAAGGGAGTGTAGGCAGTGAGCACACAATGTCAGCAAGTTCATACTGCCATGGGAGTGGAATTTCAATGAAGGCTTTTGAAGCTAGAAAATCCTGTTTCTAGAGGGGTAATTTTGATTGAAGCACTGCAGAATATTGATTGACTGATTCAAGTGAACCTGTCCATTCAAAGTGATGACCAGCCCTACTGAGTGACTGAGGTAGGCAAGACAAGACCAAGAGTGAGACTGACAACAATAGTGATATTTGTAGGTGCTTGTTTATCATGTTGCAGATGTCTGCAATAACTGTTGGCCATACACAGACATACAGAGATGCAGTGGACAAGGCCGGTGTGACAGTGGATCAAAGTGTCAAGGTAAAACCCACACCAGTATTATCCTATTTACAGCTAATGAAACGATTTATTCTATTACATTAGCCCCATAACTATGTAATGTACATGGGAGCTCTGTGATTTTCCTACACATTTATTAGTATAAAAACTGTTTATATGTTTCCTTCTTGTTGCAAACAATATATGCATAGAGGTTAATTCATGGCCCCTTTGCAATTAAATTTGGTCCAAAAAGTTCATAAGGCCTATATAAGTAGATGTATGTGATAAACACAATTAAAAATACTGTATATATGAATATGGCAGCTGTTTAAAGAGCCACTAAAGTGTTTTTCGCAGTTTTCTATTTTATTGCAGTTTTAGATAGATTTATAGTCTTTTAATTAAATTGAAGATGAATAATAAAGAGAACAATTTGCATTGTTAGTAAAAATCGACAAAGTCCTCCCAAGTCAGTATTTTTGACTCCCTTTGCGAAAAATATCATTAGTTTTGCTAATGTACAAAAAATAATGTACATGTACATAACATGTATGCATATGACCTCTGTGACATCATTGTGTGGATTAGTACCAGCTGAGCGCTGATATGCATGTACATTGTGTACTTTCTCGATCTCATTTCTTCATTCCAACAACAATTTTGGCTTTACTGGCCCTTTAAATCTGTAAATTTAAAAAAAGTGAGTCTGATTTGCTCAAATATTGGCATGGACCAAAATTGGGATGAATGATATTTTTAAAAAAATGCTCTGTCATGAATATTAATGAAGCATATTCAATTTTTTTTTTCAAGTTTTATATTATTATTATTACTCAAAAATATTCAAATTCAATATTCATATTCAAATTGGGTCATTCCTTGTCAGACCTACACACTTTCTGATCTTAGGTTTTCCGATTTTTACAAACATTGGTATGCAAGTTCATGTACCTACATGTATGAACATGAAACATATCAATGTGCAATGAATGCATGTCAATTTTTAGTGGATTCTCTTCACCCCTGGTATGTATAATCCAAAAATATGGACATTTCTTGTTCAGACACTATCTTTTCACAGGATTAAAACATAACTCACATTTCCACAAAAATGCGCAAATTTGGGATCAAAATGACCAGAATTAGATGCTCCAAGCGTCACTTCCCAAGATTAAAAAGAAATTCACAGTGGATCCCCATGACCTCTAACCTTTGACCAATATTTACCAAAAAGTATCATTCCGAAATTAAACAAAACAGCATCTGCTTGATATAACAGGCCTCTTTCTACAAAATTCCATTGAAACTGTGTTGGGCACTAGAACGTGCAGTTTTGTCCCCTTTTACAACAATAGGCAACACCAACAATACTGAACTTATGAATTGTTATGAATTTGTGAATAATTTTTAATCTATAGGAGATTTGAGGCTCATGGTATGATTGATACAGTATGGGTTCCTCAGTAATTTATCAAATTAAAGAAAATTTAATATAAACAGTATCTTCAAAAATTGCCAGAGAGAAGAAAACTGATGTGGAAGAGCTGTAAGCTGTGCTTTCAAACAGACTTGTTGACCTTTTCTTTAAATGTTTGCTTCATTTCAACAGTGTATGTATGCTCTTATTGCAAAGTGCGAGGAACTCAACAAGACAATGGAGCCAGTCCATAAGTTAGCCAATCAGATGTATCCTTTTGCTTCACTGTAGTGTCAGTGACATTGACACATTATTTTTTTCCTGATGAGCACAATGAAGATTGTCTCATTTATATGAAATCCGCTGGACCTGGTAAATGTTTACACATGTATACATGTCCAAATTTCATATCATCCCATAGTCGGACAGTGGTTCATGCCCATTCTTCAGTATGTACAGTACAACTGTACATGTATGTGTACAATACAGTACTGTACTTGTATAGTACATCTATTTTTTGGTTATACAGTTCTTAGCGCATGCATTTACCCTGCTCATAATGTACAACACTGCATTAAACTTTTCAGCAAGTTTTGCAACTTGTCATGAAATAATGACAGATGGCTGTCCATTACTGAAAATTAGTAAACTATCAAACACCAGAAAGGACATGATCCAAAATTGTGCCAAAAGCATGAAAAATAACAAATATTTGACAATTTTCTTAAAGGCAAAGGTCCTGCTAGGATCAAAACATCAGGCCCTCTTACTTTTTGAGATTGATATATTGCAGATCATTTTAGTCGGTGAGTAGTTTACAACAGTTTTTGTATTTACTTCCGACCAAATATTTGGCAATGTTTTGCTTAACAAAAGGTGACAGAAAATCTGTGAAACGACTACTGGATGAAATGGAGGCTGCCTGGAAGTAACCCAAATGATGCCACTGTAAATTGTGTTTATTTTTCTTAAGTGGAAGTTTTGTCTTCAGTTATTACAATTCAGACAGATTTTGATGCAAAGGTAATGTTGTCAAGCGGTTTGTATTTTCAATTAAACTCACGGCACAGTTCTCTGTTCACAGGGAAATTGTAAGGTCTCACTGCATTGATGATTTTAAAAGTTCCTTATGAAAAAAAAAGAAAATGAATACCTATTTAATTATAATGTGAAATTTGTTCGTATGTGCATGGTAAACAATCATAAACTTTATGGTACTTATGTACAATTTTATTGTGCATATTTAAAAATAGAAGCAGCTGTGTAATAGGGGTTTACATAACATTGGTATTGAGTGTGCTGACACTCAGAATAATAACTATTGAAAGCAAATTTGTTTGGCTAATTAATGGGCTAGTATAGGGCTGACCACAAGAAAAACTTCAGATAGCTTATAATTCCATGATGATCAGGTTCTTTGATTTGTATCAGACTGTAGAAGAGAGGAATAGAGGATAAACACTAAACCTATTCACTTTAACCATAACAAGTTCCAGCTAATTCTCTCAACCACTTGTACAGCATTGTATGTACATGTTTAGACAAGGAAAAACAAAAAAATTGCCAGTTTAAAAAAGGAATTAGATGGCCATTAAAAAGTTCTTCAACTTTCCTCAAGTGTCAACCATAATTAACATTTTGAACAATTGCAAAGAAAACTTTGAGTTTGACTGGACTGGGAGTTGAACCATCTGCTCTACCATCTGAGCTATCCAGCACTTAGATGGTGGCCTTCTGTAATAGTCAACAAGTCTTTGCAGAAGCAATTCAATCATTAACTGCCGGATATCTCTATTTCAAACCATAACTACCGGTATAAAGAATGGAGGACACAGAGTCAGGATCAAGGTTGTAACAGCACTGAGGCATGTCAGACAATACTTATCCTAATCACTGCATCCTCAAGGGCCTCGGGACAGTCCATTGTCTAGGAGGGGTGTTTCAAGTCAGGACTTGAGACAAGACTTACAAAAGGGAAGGGAGACCTATATAAACCTAATGATCATTAATACATAGACTAAAATATATCAGGATCTTTTCATAAATGTTTTTCTTCTTTGAAAAAAATGCCTGCAATGCATACCGTGAGTGACATAACACAAGGACATGCAGTGCTTTCCTGTGTGTAACATGACATAACAATAGACATATATACATGTTATTGTACATATTAAAAATGGAAATTGTCTAGGATGATGATTGATCTGTTTAAAATCCATGCAGCCAGAATATGGTGCTTGTATGCACACATAAACATTGTGCGGGTTTCAAAGATAATTTAATATAATATTCAGTAACAAATATAATATCATATTCAGAAATAAAATTAGGTAACAACCATTGAATCCCAGTGAACATCATAAACAAGATCTTTGCTAGGATCCTTTTAGTGCAACCCCTTATCAAACAGTACTCCAAACAGTTTCAGGCCCTGCCTTACATTCCTAGCTCCTGTCAGGAAAGTCCTTGAAAGGATGGAGGGCACTGATATTCATCTTCAGGTTATCCCTCCAAAGCCCTCCCCTCTATAAAAGGTATCAATTGGCCTCCAGGAGCACCCTTGTAGAGCATATTAATTGTGTAGTCGCTGAAAATCATGCATTGTCTTCACACTCCAACTAAAACAGATGAGTTTGTTGAGATCCTTCTGGGCTAGGGGCAATGTGTTTGTAAATGTTCCCCTTATAGCAGGAAAAGTTACAGGGACATTTAGGAAGAAATTAGTCACTGGTTAAATACATGTACATGTACATGTTACTTCAGTGTCCATTGATTTAAAGGTGTATATTGTTCTGATGTGTGCTAAAATCTTTGTATATATGTATAATCATTACCTATTCTGTTAGTTGTCTTTTAAAATAATTAAGCAAACTTATTTTTTAATAAAATAAATAAAACAGCTAATTTACTCAGTAATGCTGCATGTAAATGTCATTAAATCATTGTCTTATTCCTGGTTCTATGGCAGTCCAGCCATTGTAATCACTGCTTAACTCATAATTTAGGTCTTTATAGGAAATTATGTTTTGTTTCTTTCTCTGGGTGGATTCATCATACAGCATTTCAATACCGGGCTGGGCCACATCAATTTTCTCATTGGCTAGCTCCAACAATTCTTTACAGTAGTCCCATTGCATGTGGCCTAGCTTATGAGCATAGCGGTGTGGTAATTTCAGTACATTGCACCGGTATTCATAGTCTTTCTGCACGTCTGAATCCATGTCTGCCTTACTTGGTAGGACCATGGTGCCATCTAATGCTGCTATGACAAAACGGACCTGGCTGCTGATGACCTGTGCAGGCACATTCCTGAAGACAATTCCAATAAAGGACAATGATGTGAACTTGGTGTGGATGAGGTGCTTGTACAGCGGTGTGACTCTGCTTCTGTCAATCTCAACCTCACACTCTGGTTTCAAAAATGGGAAACTATAATTGTACCCAGTGCACAAGATCAGCGTATCAGCCTCAATACTTTCACCATTGGTGAACACAATAGACCTTTCATTCACTGATCTGATACCAGGAACCTGATGTGCATTGCATGGTAAAACTGATGAGATAGGTGGATGTCGATGACTGAGATACATGCTCTTAGCATAAGAGCTAAGATCTACAGTGATGTCAAGCCCTGAGTTTCCAGCACCTAGTAAGACTATTGTTTGTCCAATGAAAGCTTCAGGATGACGGTAATCATGGCTATGAATCAATTTCCCAGTGAACGTCTCCAGACCAGGAATACTGGGTGTGTATGGCTCTGCATAATGACTGTCAAGAAAAACAGAACAAAAATGTTATTTTTTCCAAATGCAAAAATTTGATTTGATGCGGCCATTTGTGCTGGTCATTTTTCTAATGCCCATGACCGCCATACAGATTTTTTTAACACTGCGTCATTTTCAAACCTCGCTAAAACAATCAGGAAGAATATATTTCAGTGAAATAAATCAATAAGGGTACACTATGGGAATGAGGGTAAAACCTGCCACAATTTGGACATTGTGGCTTTTGTCAAGAGATTATCCATTCGAAAAAGGGCCCATTGTGCGTCGTCAATGGAGCATAATGCGACGTGTGTGTGTTTGTGTGTACGGTACTGACGATCCCTGACCGCAGACTAGCCTCCACTCCAGACAGTCAAATCTTTGAGTTGGTCGGCCCCAACTGAGCGTACAGATTGCGGTGAAGAATGTGGGTGGAATTCCACTGCCTGACCGATGACCATTGGGCTGTGTGGCATGCCAACACAATGTCTCCCGTGTGCTTTCAGCAGCAGCACACTATCCCTTGATCATCCACAATAAAGGTCCCACAATAGCACAATTGTTGCTGCTAATCTTGCAATTCATGTGGCAACCTATGTCAAAATGGGTCTTTGTACTGATTCGTATTGATTTGTTCTAAGCTGAAAAGAGTCTTTGTTTGAAATGTGGACAATAGTGGTGCCCGGATTCAGAGGGCCTGCCACATTGTAAAACACTCGAGTGCAGTCACTGTAGTGTGTATATAGGCATACATAATGCGCATGTTGAATTTCTTGTACAACATCGACTCATTAGGCCAGATGCTACCATACATGTACTGTACATGTATATGTCCATATGCACAGCAACCTCTCTAATTCTGTAGCCAGATAATGTAACCTAAAGCCAGTCATGTTTTTCTACTGGTTTTCTACTTGTGTTACAAGAAAAAATGTGTTTGGTGCTATTTATCTTAAAATGTATTAGCTCATATTTGCTTACCCATTACACACCATGACAGCATTAAACTCTTTGACTTCTGGCAGTGAATCAGGCTCCTTGACATTCTTCACAGAGACTTCCCACAATGTTTTGCTTGACTTTATAATGGGTTTCACAGACTCCACTCTTGAAAAAAACTGTGGCATAAATACAAGGAAATTTAATTATCAGTTTTGAAAAAAGCAACCTGGCAAACAAAAGACATCCCCATCAAACAAGCAACAAATGAGCCTGTCCAAGAAGTTCAAATTCATGTAATTTTATTAGCTTTTCCGCCGCTTCCAGGGAAGCGGAAAAGCTATATCTGTTGTTCAGCTTTTTAGCTTTTCCGCCGCGTAGCGGCAAAGCTATTGTTGTTGTTCTGATTTTTTTTTTTTTTCTTCTTTTTCTGGTCGGAATAATCCCATAGACTTTGTACAGGGTTTTAGTAAGCGCCACTTTGGCCATTGAACACACTTGGATTTTTTTGAAACTTTGCAAATGTATAGAGCCCATGTTGAAGTTGTGCACAGTTGTCTTTAAAACTTCATGACGTCACCACGTGTCACGTGACAGCGCTTTAAAGGGACAAATTTCAAACTCCAATAAAAGCAAAAGTACAAGTTCGTTTGGTTTCAATTTTGCAGTATATCTAAGTTGGGAAAAGGTTTATCCAAAAATTTCCCTCATTTGATCGTGACGTCATCTCATGAATATTAATGAGGTCATAAACTTTTAAGATTTTAACATTCAATTGAGCATATTTGGCCAACAGAGCAAGATATTTTTCATTTTTTCGATTATGTCTATTGGGGATGTAGTTTAGAAACACCCTCCGGGGCCAAAATGCCATGACGCAATCGTGACGTCATCAAAATGCGTGTTTTTAAAACGCATATTTGTCGAAGGTCAATCGTCTCGAAATTTGGTGGGCATTTAGCTATCGAGCTAGACATTCTAAATCCTGAGTTTGGAAGCAATTGACCATTGTTCAGAATTATTATGATTTTTTGAAAAATATAATGATGTCCCATACACTTTGTGCACAAAATATGCACATGCGTTTTGGGTTAGGAATGGAGGTTACGGGTTCGAATCCCGTTGATGTCAATTTTTTTTCATCAATTTGTTTTTTTTTAAGAGAACCAAATGCGGAAAAGCGTTATGTTCTGTTTGCCAACAGACATAAATCTCTAGTTAGCTTTTCCGCCGCTTCCAGGGAAGCGGAAAAGCTATATCTTTTGTTAGGCTTTTTCTTAGTCTTCTTCTTCTTCTCCCCCAAAGCCCATAGACAATGCACAGGGGTTTTGTAAGCACGACTTTGGTCATTGAACAGACTTGGATTTTTTTCAAACGTGGCAAATGCATAAAGCCCATGCTGAAATTGATCCTAAACACCTTGATGTCATCATGACGTCATCACGTGTCACGTGACCTTGCTTTGAAGGGGCAAATTTCAAAATCCATTAAAAGCAAAAGTGCAAGTTCGTTTGGTTTCAACTTTGCACTGTATCTAAGTTGGGAAAAGGTGTATCCAAAAATTGCCATCGATTGACCGTGACGTCATCTCATGAATATTTATGAGGTCATGAACTTTTCAGATTTTCACATTGAAATGAGCATATTTGGCCAACGGAGCGAGATTTTTTTCATTTTTTCTTTGATATCTATTGGGGACATGGTTTAGAAACACCTTCCGGAGCCAAAATGTCGTTACGCAATCATGACGTCATCAAAATGTGTGATTTTAAAACACATATAAGGCATTGGCCGATCATCTCGAAATTTGGTATGTAGTTAGCTATCGTGCTAGACATTCCAAATCTAAAGTTTGGAACCGAAGGACCATTGTTTATATTTTTTATGAATTTTTGAATACCACACTCGAGTCCCATAGGCTTTGTGCACAAAATATGTACATGCGTTTTGGAGTAGCAATGGGGCTATTCTATGACTTGTTAACAACAGAAGCGGAAAAGCTCTATGCTCTGTTTCACAACAGACATATATTTCTCGTTTTCATTGTTTCACAATGAGGCCTTTTCCCATACCTCAGATTCTGCTGACTTCATTTGATTTCTAATTTAAACAAAACCCTTCAACTTGATCATCAGCTCCTGCTAAAAGGCACAACTCAAGTTCTTAATGACCTGCGTCGAGAGGTTAATCAAAGTATGCAAATTACTTACTTGTATGTACTTATTTAGGTCATATGTTGCTGCATACCGTTGAAGGTATTTCAGTACTTCATTGTGTTTGATATAGGAAGTTTGACCACCCTCTACTATCGGCAGACCAGGAAACATCATAACCTCCTTGGGTAGGTTGGTTCTAAAAAAAAAAAAATTAAAAATTGAATGACTGAAAACACATAATAATACAGCCACTCAGAATGCATAACATTGAATCGTATCAGCTGCACATTCCATTGCAGAACAAATGACAATGGGCCTGGCTCCTCTGCATTTCAATGTGGTAAAATATTGTGATAAAATATTGCACAATATTGATTGATATGATACTAAATTGTACGAGTCAAATGGTTGCATACAATTTGTACATGCCTGTATATTGTATTTAATATTTGAAGATTATTTTGCAGTGTGAATCAACAGGACAGGTTTGTGGTTAACACCATATGACCATATAAATAAAAACTCCTTTTGCAAAAGTAGTGGTTCCGAGAATTGTGGGTAAGAAGAAGAGATACACTCTTGATGATAGGACACCTTACATGTACATGTACATGTACATGTAAGTACTGTTGTGGAGGATTGTGTTTTAGTGGCAGGGGTAGGCAGGGGTACCAGTGCAATGTGGATACCCTAGACAGACTTGTTGCATGTGCACTGACGTGTCACTGTGTCAGGAGATGGGTGGGCATAACTTGAGAGTTCGACTTGGTTCCTATCTCTGTTACTTGGTGAGGGAAGTGATTAGATGTCATTAAAGGGGAAAACAACGTCTTTGATTTCCATGCCCTTAAATATATATATGCAAACTCATAGGTACCGGTAATTGTATGGTAAAAAATGTAGGTAATGGTTACAGTTGGGATATGAAAACCTCACCTGAGTTGTCTGTACATGCTTGAATGAATAGGTTGGCCATACTTGTCATTGCCTGTGTCACCAGTGTACACCCATGTACCACCAATCTGGTCCATCTGCTCATATACAACCACTTTAAACACATGGGGCTTTGCACTGAGATATCTCAAGGCACACAGGCCTGCTACACCTCCTCCAATTACAGCCACATTGATTCGTGTCATTTTATAAAGCTGTTAAAACAAAATAGAGAAACAGAAAGAAAAATTACAATTCTGCTGTAAAACACTCCAATCAAAGAGATGAATTGCGATCTTCTAAAGACTGTTTCTTTCCTTTTCTCGCATGTACATGTACCGTACCTACACTTGAAAAACAACTGAGGTACTCTATCCATTCTCTTTGGAAATCCTCGGAACAAATATCTTGTACACCTCACAAAAACCATGGCACAAACACCAGTACCACTTCCATGACCAGTATACATGTACCTCATCTCCTGTTCTCAATCGCAGTATGTTGGTGAAGCAGATGATTAGATACATGTACCTCTGTAGTACATTCCTTCTACAATGTACATGTACCTCAGTGCCTCCTGCTCATTCAGTTTCAGATTTAAACGTGATCTTGCTAATGAACATACAAAAACCATGTGTTTATCTTGACGCCTCCCTTTGAATAATGTGCCATTTCCAAACCTGGCACAATGGGATGTCTTTTGTTGTGGTACATACATGTACTGTAGTACATGTAATTGTTGTTTGTGTTAGGGTGAAAAGAGTAGCCTATATTTGTTTAAAACTTGGACATGGACAATTGTGGTGCCTGGATTCAGAGGGCTACATGTAGGCATACATATACAGTACATGTTCGTACATGTACATAGCAACACCAACGAATTTGAAGGTCCTGCATGAAGCAGTTGACCACCATTCAAACACAGTGAATAAGAACATACAAAACTGTATTCATGAAAGAACTACTAACTGAACTGCTTCAAAGTCTTCATTGAATCTACATCATCTGTCAACAGCAAAAAAGGAATGACTACCCGGTTCATTACAAAATCTATTCTTAACAATGCTTATTAACAATGTAGGGATAGAACTTACTCTAGACTAGCTCCTGGTTTCACAAACAGTTTGACACCTGCACCGTAAAAGGGTGGAGAAAAACCTAAATCAACAAATCAATGATTGCTACACACTTGTACGTAAGTAGACAACAGCATTGTCTGGCACAATCAAAATGGACTTGTCTTTGGCTGTACAGTTTCCCTCAAAATCATGACATGCATGAGGTGTCCCTACTGTGGATTTATAGCTTTTTCTACCCATTTATGTTTGTGGAGTAGATATTGAACTAAAATCTTTCCTAAGGTGAACTCTGGAACATGGTGTGGCTTTGTTTATTTTACTCAACTACTGAGAGATAAGGAGGGTGCCCTTGTTCTTGGCAAAATGTTCTTACCATACTTGTCACAAAATTATCATTTGATGCAATTAATTCTCCAATGGGATATAAACTGGCGCACATGTTTTTTGAAATAATGAAGGGCAATTTCCACTGTCCAAATAATAGCGATTTGAATCGCGATTTTGCTTACTTTTGTACAGGCCATTGTGACGCAAACAATTGCGAGCCAATTGTGGTTGGCAGTTGTGGTCAAATGGTGGGTGTGTCCTTGAGGGTGGCCCATTGTGGGATTAACAAAAAACCTAGTGTGATTCAACTGAGCATTCTCACACACATAACTTCCCAAATAAACAATTTTTTGGTCGTGTAGTTGAGTCCAAAGTGCAATTCAAATCCCATTAATGTGTCCACCAACAATATTCAAATTGCGATCCAAATAATCAGGTTTATTTGGCACGGTGGAAATGGCCATTGCGACTGCTCAGTATGGGGTTATACAGGACTCGCAATGAGATAGAGCATGTCAGAGTAAGCATTGTTTACTATTCAATACTACATGTATGTTTACATATGTTGTGTAAAAAATCTCTCAGCTTGAATCACAAATCTTGAGAAACAAACATTCATGAATGATGAGAAATTGTTCGTATTCACAGAATTGTGCACTGATAATGAGTTGACTAGGACCCTAACTCGTACATATACGACTTCTGTCGTACATTAGGTTTGACGTATGTATCTCGTACGTACGACTTATGAAAAATATTCCTGTGGGTACACAATTTAACTTGTACATACGACGTACGAGATGTAAGTCACACGTACGACATACATGTACATTGTAGATAGAAGTACGTACGTATCAGTATAAGTCATACATCTCATATTACAACTTATATAAATGTATCTCGTACATAAGACTTATATCCCATACATATATGACATACAGTACAGTACATCTCACTCGATGAGCGGACATAACTAATAAACTACAGTACTACACTATTATTACTAAGTACATGTACTAGTGAATCTGACAGCTGTTATGTTCCTGTATGCTGCTCCCAACCATATCATAACGCCCACTTACAATCTCAGCAAAACAGTTTTAATTGTTTTTCTTCTGGTATGTGTTTAAAATTATTTTTGCCGCAAGATACAGGGCATGGGCCATTTATATTTCGGCACTAATGAATTTGAGAATGAAGTTGGAAAATTTAATGCCTGGAAAATGTCCGAAGGCTTCCAGGGGCTACCACTTCAGCAGTACTGCCAGTAGATTTATGTCAGGCCAAAAGCCATTTGTTCATTATGTAATTGACTCTAGACCCATCAACAGGGCCACAGCCTCAGTCTCTGTTCATACTGGAGGGGACGGATCTAGGCCCTGTTTACGGGTAGTCTATCAACTGGTGCATGTGCATGCACTGATAGTAATATGATACCGAGGTGGCGAGGTCAAATATTAACTAAGAACCTGTAATGTATCCCAAATTGTATCACAATTTGCCCACCCTATTCTGAAGACTGAAGCTTTAATTTTTTGTCATGATGTAAATTTCTTTGTTGATGATGTAAATTTCACAATCTTGCAGCCAATACTTGACATGCATGATACAATGTACACACCCTGTATGGGACTACTGAAGAAATGTTCAGGGTTTTCTAAAAAATATCTCAATTTGTTCACCACTAAGTTTAAACCCCCAATCCTGAGATGCCAAGAAAGACACCAGGCATGGACAACGTATTGGGCGAGCTGTTGAAAGGCAGAGGGGAGGAAATTGTCAACGCACTAACCGTACATGTATCCATGTGCCAGCAGATCTGGGAGCAGAAGAGGTGGCCGACTGAATGAACTCAGGTAACCTGAGGAAATGTGAGAACCACCAGACCATCAGTCTCATTAGCCACCCCAGTAATGTCTTGCTTCGCATCATCCTCAACCGCCTGAAGACCAAGGCTGAGGAAATCATATCCAAAGAGCAGGCAGGATTTCGACCACGGCGAAGCACTGTGGAGCAGATTTTCAACTGCCGAGTCCTGATGGAGAAACATCTATAGCACCAGAAAGACCTGTTCCACAATTTCATTGATTTCAAGAAGGGCTTCGACCGAGTCTGGCACCAAGGCCACTGGCACGTCCTCAAGAGCTACAGCATCGAGCCAAAACTTGTTCAGATGATCCAAGCCCTCTACAACAAAGCCACCAGCGCAGTGCTGCTCAACAACCAACCAAGCGGGTGACCTCTTCAGGGCGATGGTCAGCGTGGGGCTAGGCTGCTTGCTCTCGCCAACACTATTCAACCTCTTCTTGGAGAAGATCATACAGGAGACCCTCCATGACCAAGCCACGACCATCTCCATCAGTGGGCGGCCTGTCTGCAATCTGAGATTTGCAGACGATATCGACCTGATGGCTGGGTCCAACAACGAGCAGCAAGAACTTACCACAAAGCTGTCTGAACGAGCTGGCACCTATGGCATGGAGATCAGTACCACAATCTAAAGTAATGGTCAACAGCATGAGATATGCCAATGCCAACATCACCATGGATGGCAAGCAACTGGAAGAAGTGAGCAACTTCAAATATTTGAGGGCCACCTTGTTTAAGGACGGCACATGGTTTACAGAAATCCGCTCGAGGATTGTCACAGCAACAGCAGCAATGGCCAGATTGAGTGTAGAATAGTAAGATGTCACTCACCACTAAGTACAATCTGTACAAGTCTCTGGTTGTCTCCATCCTATTGTACGGATGTGAGACAGGACGTATGCAGAAACAGAAAGACGCATTCAGGCTGAAAGCAAGTGCATTCATGAGACGTCTGTTGAAGATTTCATACCAAGAACACAAGACCACATTTGGCAGCAGGTTGAGAGCCATGTCCGCACCCAAGAATATCTCCTCTCAACTATTAATTAGTTGGAAACTGTATCTAGGTCATGTGACTCGGCACAACAGCCTCTGCAAGACCATCATGTAAGGAACCGTCGAGGGTGGGCGCAGGCGTGGCCGTCAACACAAATCTTGGTCAGACGACGTGAAGACCTGGACTGACTTGACTATGCCTGAGATCCTCACAGCAGTGACCGACAGACCCGCCTGGCAACAGATGTCAGCTTTATCTGCACTCAGATCCCCCCGATGACCATCCAGTCGACGGAATGAATAAATATTAGTTTAGAGGCCTGTACACACAAGTCATCAGCATGAAGGTTTTTCATGTGGTTATCTCAACACCAAGAATTCACATACTATAAGTATTAGTATTAGTATTACTAGTAATAGTTTTACTAAATCTATAGCTTTGATGAAGATGAACGTACAGAGATTCTCATGAAAACTCTTCCTGTTTTTGACCAATATGTAAATGAATAGCGTACCCACAGGAATTTTGTTCAAAAGTTGTACGTATACATGAGACTGCCTGGCGTTTCCACTCGAACACGGAGAACCGTGCAAGCATGATCACGCCCCAGTGGTTTATTATATAACAAATCGACGTACACTACACTATGCATTGAGGTAATGTCATCTTTGAAATATTCCCCCGACCGAAATCCCCAGATTTACCCCCCAAAACACCCATGAAACCGTCCCATGCGCCCATTGAGGATTCAGTGAGAATTCCAAATTCCAAAACTGGTCATTTTGTTTTACTAACGTTTGGGAAAAGGGAGAAATTTCCCCTCAGTTGACCGAGAACGGGTCGACGAGCCGAGTTGGGGTGGCCATCTTGGATTTGAAACTGGATGACGTCACCAGGTCCGGGTGCGGAGTGGTCTGCGGAAGTGTGTGCCTGCGCGGTGCGATGTCCCGGACGTTTCTTTGCACTGCTGTTCAGGAAACAGTCATAGGGCTCAACGCGTGCAAGCGCGCGCACACATTTCCGCAGACAACTCCGCACCCGGACCTGCCTGCACATCGTGACGTTATGAAGTTTCAAGTCCAAGATGGCCACCCCAACTCGGCTCGTCGACCCGTTCTCGGTCAACTTAGGGGAAATTTCTCCCTTTTCCCAAACGTGAGTATAACAAAATGACCAGTATTGGAATATGTAATTCTCAATGAAGATGGGTGCGTGGGACGGTTTCACGGGTGTTTTCGGGGTAAAATCTGGGGGGTTCGGTAGGGGGTATTCATGGAGTCGAATACATCGTTGTTTGGTCGTGTTTCCCTGCAGAAAATATTGGAAAATCAAAAGGGCGATTGTAAGGGTCCGGACTAGTACCGGTACATTGTAACTAGGACTAGGAGTATGAGTATAGGACGGTTTAAATCAATAATACAACTTACAGTTACAATTTTCAGTTACACAATACCTCCATCCCCTCAAAAAAAAAAAGGGCGATTGTAAGTGTAGAAGTGTGACCGGAACGGGGGACTAAGTGGAATTGGGGGGGGGGGACTTTGGTTTTGACTTCTATGTGGGTAAAGATTATTACGGGACTAGGCAAACAAGAATTTGGGTAAATCTCTGGGTTTTATTGTTACCGAACGGTAACAAACGTTCAAAATGTCTCAAAATACAAGATGCAAACTAGAAAATGATTGGGGCTACCACCCACTATACAAGGACTACCATTAACAATCCCTAACAAAACACCTGTGGGAAAACAGAAGATGAAATGAATACATAGGAAGGTTGGTAACAAATCAGATTGATGATAAAACGGTGGCTGGGCCAAAGCCCAACCTCGGTGTAGAAATGGACAGCAATGTAGTGTCCACCAATTTCAAAAAGAGGTTTACATTAATTGGTTAACAATTACACACATTTTAAATTAAACAATTTTAGAATGTCACAATGGGGATACAAAAATAATGGTTCCAGACTTCTATGCCGTACCTTAATGAAAGGTGTTTTGTTACAATGTCGCCCAGGGTCTCGACGTCTCACGGAACATACGGTTATAGATGCACGTTACTAGACTGTGGGTAACAGAATTGTATAAAATGACAACTACAATGTACGGTAGCTAAAATATAAGTTGCAAGAAATAGACAGTAAAAGAGAATGCGAATAGAATAGAATGCGAATTCGTAGTTTTAACTCTACAGTGGCCTAGACCAATCCATTCTGCAGATAATCATTGTATTCCTCACATGCACGGAGTAACAATTATTTTGTATAGACCTAATTTACAGTTCGGAGGGAGGAGTCCCGCAAATCTTATAACATCGGCGCTAATAATTATTAAAAGCTGCCTCCTTTCACAGAACGGTCTCGTATAATTTTGACGACTTAGTACATGCTTATTCCCATTAACCTAAATGATGCATAAACGGTAAGATATAAGGCGTGGCTACACAAATAGGGTGAGCGGCAGTGTAAAAATATCGTAATCTAAAATTGGGTTAACACATTAGATCAAGTAAGTTTCACAATTTCAATGATTGAGGATACAATTCGGAAAATTAACTCACCAAGCTATCCCAGCCAAACTCTTTTGGCTGCTGACTATGATGCCGAAACTAAGTTGAACTTATTAAACGAAAATAACATTTAACTTAGCAAACAGAATGAACGTAAGACGCACAGCACATCATGCCATGGTGGTTGGTGCAGGAATGAGCCAACGCCCATTTCATTATGTGAGTCTATTTAAACCGACCCGCCTGACTGGGTTCAGTGAACACCCAGAATGCTTCCACATACCTAATACCAATGGCCTGAGCATAGTCAAGCTAGGAGTTTCTGGCTAGCTATAGCTGCCTAATGAATATTCACTGTCAGGAATTTCAAAGGTACAATAGTAGTGTAGGTGAGTAAAGGCAATACAAAGCCCCAGGTCTACAAATGTACAAGTACTAGGTAATCGACTGACTCAATATAAGTCAGTTGGTTACATAAGGTTCCAAGTTACTCGGACTACATGGATTGTACAAACATGTACATCATCCGGCATCTATGCAAATTAAGGCTCGCGCTCAGGCTTCGTCTCCGTCTGACAAAACCTGAAAATCCAGGTTGTGTTCTTTCGCGGCCCGATGAGAATGTCACGGTTTGTTGGCTTGATAAGTATAGAGTTTTCATCAAGAAACTGGAACCAAATACTTGTTTCTAGCTGGCTTTGACATTTCGAGAACGGCCTATGTCCGTGGGATCGACTCCGTAATTTTTGTAATAGCGCGCCCTCTTACGACATACTTTAGACAAAGTATGTCGTAAGAGGGCGCGCTATTACGAATTATTACGCCTCTGAGTCGAGTCCATACTAAATATAATTATTATCGAGAACGCATTCACAATCCACTATCGATCACTGACGTATTGGCCCAAGATTAGTACATACCCAGCTCTGTGGTGGTTACGACACAAATCAGTCTTCCATAGTCGGTAAAAAAAAAATTGCGCCATTGAAGTATCCAACCGAATGCGTTCAGTCTCACAAAAGTGACTTTTTTTTGCAGTTTTCTCCTTTCTCAGATTATCGTTTGAGCTAAAAGCTTCACCTTTGGGAGTATCCTATCAATAATTTAGCATACAAACTAAGGTAATTCTTCGACCTTTACTAATTGCATTGGGCCGTTAAAAGGCGGAGGGGCCAGCCGTATGGTGGCGCTCTTTAGTCGGGGAACGTTAGAGTCCCTCTATCGACGTAAACATGATGGACTCTAGGGAACGTAAAGTTAATGAGTGCACTGTTGGTAGTCAACTGTGGCCTCGAAGGGATGACGGAAAGGTTTTCGGACGTTTTTCAGTGAATAAACTGCAAATTCTGGAACAAGGCATAGGCCTAATTTATAGCTGTGTGCCATTTATAGGAAAGATGTGTGCCAGATGCTATAGGAGTCCTGACGGTTTCCGGATAGAGAGTCCGTGTACGCAACTTTTGAGGCGGTCGACACTGGTTTTTTCCTTCTTACCCCAATGGACAGTGAAGAACTTCGTTTTCTTCAAAACCTGGAAGGAGACATTGTATGGTTGCTGCAGGGGCTTCCGGAGTGAGTCCACTCGCACAAAGACGAATGTGGCTTGAGAAATTTAAGATCCTTATAGGGGAAGATGAGTCTTCACGTGTTGAGCTCGGGTGTACGTGTGCGAAGGGGTCACTTGACACGTGTGCTGGCGCAACCAGTTAACGTATTTCCCAGGGTCACATGGCGTGGCCGGCGGAACCCGTGCTATGTTGACCAGGTAGTCTGAGTATAGTCCCAAAAACTACCTCGGCCGGCGAACAAGTCAGATCCGACTTGACGGTAGATCGAATGCCGAGTAGGGTCAGTGGGAGATACCCGGTACTTAATCCATCGCTGGGGATCATCGTGCGCTTTCAAGGCGGTTTTCAGGGTCCTATGAATACGTTCGACAAGTCCATTTGATGCAGGATGGTAGGAAGTTGTGCGGACTCTCGAAGTTCCAAGCAGCAATTGGTGAGCTCAGCGAACAAGTGAGACTCAAACTGTTTGCCCTGATCGATCGTGATGGTGGCTGGGGTGCCAAAAACAGCAACCCAACGAGAGATGAATGCTCTGGCGACCGGCCGTCTCCGTCGTGATGTCAACATGATAGGGATGGCCACCTGTTGAATCTGTCCACACATATGTGAGGAGATAGAAGTAACCACCAAAGGGAGGCAAAGGTCCCACCAAATCAAGATGGACATCCGGGCATCCGGGGTGCTGAATGTGCCAAGTGGGGCTTTGACGTGCCTGTGTATATATACCTTTGACCTCTAGCTCTGACATTGAATACAGGACTGCGCCCCTTGCGAACCTCCCTCTTGACTCCTGGCCAGACGAAACGAGAAATGACGGCGAGTTGGATCGCACGAATCCATGTAGGGCGTTAAACACCACACGTCTGTGTTTCCGGGGCACTATGTACGAGGAAAAGTAGAAATCGCCACACACAATGTAAGTACATGGATGTGATCTCAACTAGGCCTATTTTACTAAATGATAGACAACTCGATCAGAACATCATCATGGGTAATATAATTTGCAGAAAAACGGGCAGGAACTCACCAACATACTGTCCGAGAACGTCATCTCCGTGCTTCAACGTCTCCGCCAGGTCCAGCATCTGAACCTGGCTCCTCGACCAATCAGCGCATGGTTCCTGTGTCAGATCATGGAGGAACGTATTCCACCATGGTCAGATCAACAGTCATAATAAATTATCATAGCCATAGAGTTCTGTGTCAACAGTACACACGTGGTGCGCGCGCAGTGTACAGAATGGACAATGTACACAGTCATAATGTACATGTATAGTACTTGTAAACTGTACATTTGTACATAGTGTACATGACAGCTATGTGTACTGCTATTCCGACACAAGAAATAGCCTCCGTGCATGACACTCGACCTACATCATGAGACTGACGCTGATTGGTTGAGGAAGCCAGGTTCAGATGCTGTTCCTGGCGGAGACGTTGACATGACTTTCTCGGACAGTATTTTGGTGAGTCCCTGTCCGTTTTTCTGCAAAATATTTTACCCATGATGTTTGAGTTGTCTGATTGCATTTAGTCTAGGCCTACATTTGGAATCAGGACAGTAGGCCTAGTCTTTCAAAAATGCTGAAAACACAAAGGTCTCCAGATTGTATGCGTCCCGTAAGTTGAACGTAACCATGCACTGGCCTCAGGTCCCCGACCGCCGGGGGGATGAGGTGACTTCCCGACATCGACACCTCTGAGTCGGCGGTGGAGGTCCCATCCAGTCGCAGGCTCACCTTCTAGAAACGGCAACGAGCTAGGATAGGCCTAAGCAGTTTTGTGATTTACAGAAATTACTTGTAGGCCCTCATAGGGTACTCTAAAATAACTCACTCATCTCTCACCCCGGGCAGCTAAACTTGTACCTTTATTCGTATACCGTCGAGATCGACAGGCCCGTACAGCCTATACGCGGTAGATCGGGGACAAAAATTCAAATTCGTTACCACTGGACCTTTTCATGATTAAGTTTGTATCATCAGCGACAACTTTTTGGTGGTTTTGTTAAGGTTTTCCCGGTATATATGTGGTTTTTTTTTTATCAAACCTGGAAAATACCGAGGAACGATTCTTTATGAATATGATCCGACGAGTGCCAGATCAGATCCAACTTTTACAATTTCCTATAATATCCATAGAGAGTTGACGTATTTCATCCGCGAGCGTCAGATAAAGCGCAGCGTGATTATTGGAGCTACCCTCCAGGCATGTTTGTAAGCAGGGCGACCAGCTAACATTACCACGCGTCGTGCGAGGTTGCTTCGTGCTGGGACGCCGTACGGCCATGGGTTAACTGAAAACGATATTGCTCGGTACCTCCATGGTCCCTCGATCCATGGTACCACGAACCACAACAGGGGGCCTGCTGTCGTCGTCCCCGGCGTCAACATTATTATTTTGTTTCATCACTGCTTTCATTAGGCCTATGAGGGATGTTCCTCGGCACTTCCACTAGAAAAACTCGACAGTTTATAGTCTCTTAATGTAGAGCAAACTGACGCTATAAATGCTTCGCACTGAGGCAAAATTGCACACGAGACGCGTAGGCCTACAGCGTCAGTGTCCATCGTACCCTGGCGTTGATGATTTCCGTCTCCGTAATGACGTCACAATTAAGCCCCGAAGTAAACGCAAGAGTTGATCTCGCAGTTTCAGAAATCGGGCTGACTCGGGGTTGAAAGAATGCCCCTTATATTTCTCCAAAAATTAATGTCAAATTTAAAAAAACCGTTGGAGCCTATAATTAATATTGGCGTTTTTGCGTGAATGTTTTCCGATTTTCATGATCAATTAATTGAATGATTACTGGTAATGCTCGAGTCTATGAGAAATTTTCAATCAAAACTGAGACGTAGAAATATAATAACCGGCATATACCTTTGGGTTTGTATACAAAAGACGAGGGATGAGCACATTCCTCGTATTTAATACGTTTGACTCTAGCGGCGTATCACTCAGTATCAGTTTATAATCATTGCAGATCATGGACGGAAGGCCGTAACGTTCTTGCACTGGTCCTGGAAAACAAAGCACGCCCTCTTTTGACCCGTTGTAGACAACGCAGGCGTATTCAGCACATGCACGTACAGTACATGTACAATGTACATGTACATGTACACTGTACAATACATGTACAGCACAATGTACACATTATGTACATGTACATGTACAGTACATGTACTGTACATGTACTATGTACAGTACAGTACATGTACATTTTGTACATTCAGTGAATCCTGGGTATTACTGGTTCGCGCGCCTGTGCAAAAACCGCAAGCTGCGACGATTAGTAATAGTAATACTAGTAATACCGAAAGGCGAAACATCCCGGTATCAGACTCCCATCGCAGGATGTAAGTATCTCTTCCCTCATTCTCTTGTGGTAGCTCTTAAAATATTTGGACGAAACACAGATTGCCGTGAATCCGGCCCAAGTCAATCTTGCACGGGCCAGCATGCCGGCCAGCAGTCTCGTATCTTTTTGGCGCCACGCTGCTTATCATGCATCGGCCTACATGTCACAGCATCTATGCATGGTGCATCATGGTTGCAGGTCTATCGAGTACAGGCTACCTCAACCACCAGATATTGTTTTACAAATAAAATACAGCCAGTCAAAACGCAGGGAGATCAGATAGTTATTTTAGTTTTATCGTTACCTGCAGCCAAAATATGTGCATGTCCGAATATTGTGCTTACTGAAATACGTAATTGTAGGTCCAGTGAGTGTGTTGCCTGTTGGATAGGAGGTTGACATGTAATTGTGGTCTCCATGCACACGGAATGGTCATCATGGTGTGTGGGAGAACTCAAACTGAGGTTGATTAATTTTGGACCTTTTCAGACTATGCCATGCAATTTCCTTTGCAAAATATATTTTGGTAATTAGGCCTATGATGTGGCAGTACCCAAACACAACTTCAATTGGATAAACATAAAATGGCCAAGTTGTCCAAGACTTACTATTCTGGTAAAGTGGTTGGTACCGTTGGGACTTGGGACTCATGTGGGACTCATGTGGGACTCATGTGGGACTCATGTGGGACTCATGTGGGACTCATGTGGGGCTCATGTGGGGCTCATGTGGGACTCATGTGGGGCTCATGTGGGACTCATGTGGGACTCATGTGGGACTCATGTGGGACTCATGTGGGACTCATGTGGGGCTCATGTGGGACTCATGTGGGACTCATGTGGGACTCATGTGGGGCTCATGTTGGACTCATGTGCATGCCTTGGAGATCACTGGTGAGGACAGCTGTCCACTTCAGGCTCTTCACTTTTCATTGAATTTCCTACATGTATGGACCATGTTGTACAGTATGTATTTTGACATTTTACACGAGAGCTGTACAGGGTCCAGTTCGAAGAAATTGCATCAATGTCAAGAACGCACGGATACCTTGTCATGGAAAAGTGTGTCTGTCACCACCGTGCGATTCTTGACAGGGATCGAGACCTCCAAAATTTTGCATCACTTGATGCAACATCCGTGCGATAAACACTGAGATTGGTCGTGTGAATGCACCCATGAGGCATTTGCAAGGATATTCATGGCGATGTTGCCTTTACACGTGCACGAAGTGCGCAGCAAAGCTGTTTACATCCGGGAACTTTGTGACCGTCCATGGTCATAGCGAGGTGAAAACAACGAGGTGATGCGCTAGATGCATTTGCTCGCGTATTTTTACAGATGCCACAATCATGCTTAAGACCAGTGAGTAGTGTGAAAACAGAGCGAAAGTGACCTGTGTTCGACACGGGTCATGCAGACCCATGTAGATTTCGACACGGATCAGATGTTCATAGTGTGAAAAAGCATGTACTGAAAAAATTCGTACTGAAATAATTACATGTACGTAGTACATCAGAATGTTTCTTATTGGCTGACCGGGCAAAGCGTTGCCGACATCTCTTACAGAAATGTCTGCAAGCTTGCGGCAAGCTTGTCTGCAAGCTTGCAAGGTTCCAAATATGTAAATTAGGGCAAGCTTGACGCAAGCTTGCCGCAAGCTTGCAGACAAGCTTGCAGACAAACTTGCAGACAAGCTTGCAGACAAGCTCAGTAGTAAGTTTGCATTTAAGCGTGCCGCAAGCTTGCAGACAAGCTTGCAGACAAGCTTGCAGACAAGCTCAGTAGCAAGTTTGCATTTAAGCGTGCCGCAAGCTTGCAGACAAGCTTGCAGACAAGCTCAGTAGCAAGTTTGCATTTAAGCGTGCCGCAAGCTTGCAGACAAGCTTGCAGACAAGCTTGCAGACAAGCTCAGTAGCAAGTTTGCATTTAAGCGTGCTGCAAGCTTGCAGACAAGCTTGCAGACAAGCTTGCAGACAAGCTCAGTAGCAAGTTTGCATTTAAGCGTGCCACAAGCTTGCAGACAAACTTGCAGACAAGCTTGCAGACAAGCTCAGTAGCAAGCTTGCAGTTACGCGTGCCAGCAAGCTTGCGGCAAGCTTGCTGGCACGCTTACAAGGTTCCAAATACCGGTATGTAAATTAGGGCAAGCTTGCAGACAACCTCAGTAGCAAGTTTGCAGTTAAGTGTGCCAGCAAGCTTGCGGCAAGCTTGCTTGCTGGCACGCTTGCCTGCACGCTTACAAGGTTCCAAATACCGGCCAGTATGTAAATTAGGGCAAGCTTGCAGACAAGCTCAGTAGCAAGTTTGCAGTTAAGTGTGCCAGCAAGCTTGCAGACTAAAGCTCACTATACATAGCTTGCGGCAAGCTTGCAGCAAGCGAGCTGAAAAAACAACATTGCAGCCAAATATGCAGCTAGGGCTGCATATTTGGCTGGAGAAACTGCATGTTACAAATGTATATAACAAATGACATGTATATTGTAATGAAACGAAGGGGCAATTTTGTCAATATCAATTTTCTGAAGAATAATTTATTGATTTTTGTTAATTTAAGGGGAGAGTGGCCACACACAGGAAAAGCTGGAAACAACTGGCAACAAATTTGAAAAGTTCCACTAATTTTAGACAATGAAGGTGTACAAAAAAGGTTCAGAATAAAAATCTACACACGGCTATAATCAGTTTCAAGAAAATAAATTGCACACACATATTTTAATCTTCAGCGAAAATTACTTTAAACATGCAAACTGCAAAGTTTAAAAAAATTAAAATTTTAGATAAGACTTTAAGCTATTCATGGTGGAAGTACTATACATGTAGAAGGTAAGGTTTGCGGTAACACCATGTACGCAAAAGAAATCTCTCTAATTAAATTGAGTGTGTGGTTCTGAGAAGAACCGGTGGAGAACACTTGACGTTCCAAACTTCATCTTCTGTTCGTCTTCCAGACTTCCAGTCATCCTCTAGAAGATGAACAGAGCATACTGTTTGGAACGTCAAGTGTTTACCACCGGTTCTTCTCAGAACCGCACACTCATATAAGAGAGATTTCTTTCGTGTACATGGTGTTACCACAAACCTTACCTCCTAAAAAATGTTTTGCATGGAGACTGAAAAGAATAACTTTAAATACAAAATCACATAAATTTCACGAGAAATTAAACAAAGAATAAATAACCCTGAAGATTTAAAGGTTTCAACAGTTACTGGTAATTAGAAAGTGAATGTAACCCCTTAGGATACATGTGTGAATTTGGAAAATTATATTAAATTGGAGGATTGAGGATAAGGACAAAACAGATACATGTACACGAAGGAAGGGGGAAGAGAGTGAATAGGACACGGATGAGAAACAAAGGACAAAGAGTAAAGCTGGTCGGGAGAGATTTGCAGTTTGCAACATTTTCGTATATCACCTTAGGATTGAGGATAGTTAGAATAGGCAGAATAGGTTAAAAACCTCAAAGTTGCTTGGCCTGTTTCTTTTTAAGAGCCCGTCTTGTTGTTGCACATTTCTGATTTATTTTCTCGTTGAAATCCCTCGGGGAGAAACAGGGCTGGCCGCTTGGCAAGCGGAATCTTCGAAGGACACATTCTGGACAACAGGGGAAAAAAGAAAGGACATTTTTAAATGAAATGCATGCACGGAATACATGTTTCCTTTTGATATTTTCTTTTCAAAAATACTCCCTTCTCCTTGGGTTCTATCCTGTAACAAATGAGGGCAGTTTCAGCGCATATGTATGCTTAATTGGCATAACATCTTATGTTTGCAGTGGGCATAAAGTCTGGTTTTCCGGATCAAAAGATCGTTTTCTGACAAACCTAAGATTTTAAAATTTAGTGGGCCTGACGTTTTGATCCTAGCAGGACCTTTCTCAAAGGCAGAGAAGGCACAAAAAGGCACAAAACCTAAGATTTGTCGGAAATTAAATGTGCCGTGGCCTCATGGAATAGTCCACGAACCCAACATCTCAGTGCTACTGAAATGATTAATGGGCCTAATAAGCAAGGTTAATAATTTTGGTTTAGCACCTAAACCAAAACTTATAATTTTTTTCCCCTGGTGGGAACCCTTTCTTAAGCTTCAAATTACCTTTCAACTGGATTTTAAATGGTGGCTTTGCAATTTTGGCTTAGGTGCACTCATTATGAAAAGATGAGATGAAAACACAAAGTGAAAAACAACAAACAATTAAATTAGGCAGTCTCTGTTGTCCTTACTCTTGTCATAGTTGTATGTGCTAAGGGGTGCCATATGCTGAAATATCAACAACAACAAAAACCAAAAAAAAATACCTTGATTTCATTGAGCTTTTCAGGATCCAGAGATGTAGTTACTTGTTCACTGTTGTGGGCTTGACGAAGGCCACATGCCTTGCTGTTGGCCAAGCGCTCATCACCAAAGACAAGAGTTAGGAGGGCAAACAAGAGAGCTTCCTTGTTCGAGCCTTTGGTGAAGGCCAGGCTCTTCTCTCTAGCAGAGAGCAGAGGGACTCCGTTAGTGTAGAGTGGTGTTAAGGACTGTGAAATACAAAAATCAAAGAAATGGATCAGACAAAAGAACACCTTTTCTGGCATGTCTGAAAGCCCCTGCTTCAACTTTTCCTTACTTTATTTACCTGCTAAAAAACAAAAGAAAATTTAAAAAAGAAGGAAAGTTATGGGCCAAACATTAAAGAGAATTCATTGCTATTATTTAATGATCTTGATTTAATCTTGGAGTAAAGGATTTTCAAGACTCCAATTTGAGTATGTGGAAATCAGTGAGATTTCAATCAAATGGATAACACGTGTCCATGAACACCTGCCGTAAAATATAAAACCAAGATCAGCAAAAAATGGTTCACTTTTGGCCACATGTACTTTAGAACAGTTAAGAATGTCACACGTGGATCGAGACAGGAGCATAGCACGTAAGAACTGTTTTATTGGCTGACTGATCCCAACTGTGAGCAATGCCAAAAGTTTACACAGTCTACGGTTCGGCGTAAATACTGTTAAATACTTGTGCTGTATGTTTGTGTTTTGTTATAAATGTTTATGCTTTGTTATTTTATAATATTAGGCTGTTGTCGACATGACTTTTCTTACATACTACTTACATATGTACATGTATACTACTGTACTTAAGCCCATTTCACACACAAACCGAAAAACTAGGGTCCTTGGTTACAGGCGCCAGTTGTCTGTCACCTAGGTCGTTAGCGATCACGAAGCGAGCTTACACACACAACGCTGTCACCAAAACACCAACGTCCCCCGTTTCGGAACTTTACGTGCACTCAGTACGTGTGCAATGATTAGTAGACTTCTGCCAGCGCAGCCCTTACAGTTGAGTTGTTTTCTAACAAATAACTAATGTTTATTACAGTTATACTAGCGATGTTTTAAGTTTCGCGGTCAACCAAAGTGTATTTTCTAGAATTCTAGAAAATTTGAGAAGGAATTTTTCATTCATTTCTTGAGATATCGGAAGTTGAACATTGCAAAATTTTACCCTCAAATTGAAGCCTGTGTTCCCCTTCTTTCTATTCATACCACTATTCATACCACAATAGTAACGAAGGGAATAATATTAAACTACGCGGAAACAACATTCGGAGACAAACGATGAGTAGCGTACACTATTATGACCGATTTCCCTTCGCGACGTTAGCGAGGTTGGCAAGTCTAGGTGTGGTTTCCGCCTCTAGGTAAAGCCATAGTGACACTACAGGAGCAGTAGGGCCGAAACCAGCCTACGTGCGGCACATGTGACATGACACAACACGTCTTTGCACAAACACGTGCACAGCGACCGCATGGCTGCATACGAGTTACGACTACGATCACGCTGCGCTATATAGGCTCAAGCCTGATCGGAACTCGGTTACGCTACAAAAAAAGTACAATTTATTTTACTACCGAAACCATGATATAGATTGGGATAATAATGGGGTGAACACAGTGCCGGTCAGAAGCATTGTTTTTCACAAGGAGTGGTTGACGGAGATTGCCCGTGGTGGTCGGCCCCGTCCGCCCGCCGACCAGCGCAGCTATAACACTGGTTCCAAACATTTACACGCGCAGTGCGCATGCCCAGTGTCCCTGCCAAAACCAGGGTCCGTGGTTACGAACACTGTTCACGTTTCACACACACGATCACGGCGATTTTGACAAGGGTGAGAAATTTTGTAGGAGGTCTGGACCTCGGAGATCAAAAACCAAGGTCCCTGGCGATTTGTTTCGCAAGGGTCACTTGCACACACCACAGATTTGCGATTTCATGACATGGTTGCGATTTCATCGCCAGGGACCTCGCCGATTTCGTCTAGTGTGCAACGGGCTTTACATACTACTGTACTGGTTCTACAGGGATATCCATGTAGGTCAGACCGGTAGAAAAAATGGAAGAACTGGGTACCCCGGTATCTACTGGTCCTACAGGGATAGGTCAGACCAGTACAAAAAATGGAAGAACTGGGCATCTACTGGTCCTACAGGGATAGGTCAGTCCAGAAGAAACAATAGAAGAACTGGGCATCTACTGGTCCTACAGGGATACATGTAGGTCAGACCAGTAGTGAAAATGGAAGAATTGGGTATCTACTGGTCCTACAGGGATACATGTAGGTCAGACCAGTAGAAAAAATGGAAGAATTGGGTATCTACTCGTCCTATAGAGATATGTTAGACCAGTAGAAAAAATGGAAGAATTGGGTATCTACTGGTCCTACAGGGATAGGTTAGACCAGTAGAAAAAATGGAAGAACTGGGCATCTACTGGTCCTACAGGGATACATGTACAGTAGGTCAGACCAGTAGAAAAAATGGAAGAACTGGGTATCTACTGGTCCTACAGGGATAGGTCAGACCAGTAGAAAAAATGGAAGAACTGGGCATCTACTGGTCCTACAGGGATAGGTTAGACCAGTAGAAAAAATGGAAGAATTGGGTATCTACTGGTCCTACAGGGATAGGTCAGACCAGAAGAAAAAATGGAAGAAGTGGGTATCTACTGGTCCTACAGGGATAGGTCAGACCAGTAGAAAAAATGGAAGAACTGGGCATCTACTGGTCCTATAGGGATACATGTAGGTCAGACCAGTAGAAAAAATGGAAGAACTGGGTATCTACTGGTCCTACAGGGATAGGTCAGACCAGTAGAAAAAATGGAAGAATTGGGCATCTACTGGTCCTACAGGGATAGGTCAGACCAGTAGAAAAATGGAAAAAACTGGGCATCTTCTGGTCCTACAGGGATAGGTCAGACCAGTAGAAAAATGGAAAAAACTGGGCATCTACTGGTCCTACAGGGATAGGTCAGACCAGTAGAAAAATGGAAGAATTGGGTATCTACTGGTCCTACAGGGATAGGTTAGACCAGTAGAAAAAATGGAAGAATTGGGTATCTACTGGTCCTACAGGGATAGGTCAGACCAGTAGAAAAAATGGAAGAATTGGGTATCTACTGGTCCTACAGGGATACATGTCGGTCAGACCAGTAGAAAAAATGGAAGAATTGGGTATCTACTGGTCCTACAGGGATAGGTCAGACCAGTAGAAAAAATGGAAGAACTGGGTATCTACTGGTCCTATAAGGATAGGTCAGACCAGTAGAAAAAAAAACGGGTCAATGTCTAGCCCTGAATTGAATATTCAAATTCAGTCAATAATATTTGAATATTCGATAAGTGATCAAATATCTCAATGTTCAATTATTCGGCACAGCCTTAATTAATTAAGTGTAATTTTTGCTGTGTGAGATAAATAATTACCTTTGTAGCGCTACATGTACGGAGGGTAAATGACCAACTTGATCAGTGTACATGTACATGTAGCAGTAGTTTTTTGGATCGTGCACCATGGCCAACATCACTGACAACAACACAGTCAATCCGAGCAGCATCATAACGTTTCTGTTAGGCCTACGCAGAAAAATATTCATGCATGTATTATACACCACATGACCACACTGCACAATGCTATACAATTTTTGTAAACATGGTAAATGTGACTTTCCTGGCATACTCTCCATAAATTTTGGGTCCAAGTACCGGGTAATGTTCAAATTATGGATTTTACGTTACGACCATATGGGATTTTGCAGAGGAACTTGAGCCTACCATGGTACATCGTGGAAGGAAGATTGGACCGAAAAAAAGCAAAACTTTGCATATTACTGGTTTACTTTTACTGGCCCACCCTGTGTGTTTGGAGCAATGGGTTTACAACATTTGTACACAAGCTGGTTTTACAGTCACAGTATTTATGACAGTAATGTTATGGGATACATGTAATTATTATCTCTAATTATTTTCTGTTCCATAATTTTGTGCAGTACATTCTTCAGTCATCTGAGCGAGTTTGTTTATGTGGAGGACCTCATGTGACACATATATATACAAGTACATGTATGTACATGTACTGTACAATGTACTATATAGTCTTATTTTTAGTTTTATTATTATAGTCTCTTATTTCCTTAGCTGTAACAAAATGGTACATGTACATGTACATGTAGGCCAACATTCTTCACAGTACTGAGCTGAGTGAGCTATTTTTTCCCATGGCGAATGTTCATGCATAGTAAAGCTTCAGAAGGTTGCAAACCATGATAGCATTGATGTTGTAGTAAGATAAGAATGACTTATGCCCTTCATGTGCATGCATGCCTTGGAGATCACTGGTGAGGACAGCTGTGCTAGTCTGTTCGACCATGGTTCCACCAAGCATCAACATGATATGCAGTGATGTTTGCTTTGCATGTTTCGAATGATGAATATTTTATGAGGTACACGGTAGGCCCTACATGTACTGTACATGAGCAGTATATTACAGTATTAGAACAAATAAGTTTTTTTAGGGCAGATACCGGTAGTCAAATAATGATTGACGTCCACTTCGGGCTCTTCACTTTTCATTGAATTTCCTACATGTATGGACCATGTTGTACAGTATGTATTTTGACCATTTTATATGAGAGCTGTAAACAGGGTCCAGTGCAAAGAAATCACATCGATGTCAAGAACACACGGATGGATACCTTGTCGTGGAATGTGTCTCTGCCACCAAGACCGCAAGGGTCCCGTGCGATTCTTCACAGGAATCGAGACCTCCAAATTTTCGCATCGATGCGACATATGTGCGATAAATACGGAGATTGGTCGTGTAAATGCACCCATGCAACGTTCGCAAGGATATTCATGGCGATGTTGCCTTTACACGTGCACGAAGTGCGCAGCAAAGCTGTTTACATCCGGGAACTTTATGACCGTCCACGGTCATAGCGAGGTGAAAACTGGTGATACGCTATTCATTTGCACGTGTACCGGTATATCTACGGATGCCACAATTTATTTGTCACAAAAAATAATTCTTTTAAAAGACCTGTGAGACCTGTGGTCTTGAAAAGGGGTCAGAAGTTTTGTTTCTTCAAGTTCCCTTCCAGAAAGAAATTTCCTGAAAGTGAAGACTTGTAAGTGGCTTAATTAGTGACATGAAAAAGCCGACATAAACTTGGCCAATAGGGGATCCAGGTGATTCCCTGTGGCTCCGTGCTACTGTACATGTATGTTAGGCCTATAATCCACGGTTAATTATGTCAAAGTGCTGTGATGTTACCTAAATCAAGGTTAAAATATATACATTTATTTCTTCAGGGTTTTTTTCTGTCCAACATTATTTCCTTCCTGAAATAAGTTTCCTAAAAGACTAGAGAGGTGGTAATGTCTGCCATTACATTAATTAGCTGGACAGTTTCTTCAAATGTCCAGTCCTTTTCTTTGCCATTTCTATATACTGTAGCTATGCAGCACTAGTGCAATTTGCAATGCACGCTTGACAAGCTTGTTGAGACTGAGAGCAACACTGGTAAACCTATGCCACTGTGTAAATGATATTGCAGTACCAATGATATGAATACAACCTCTGGCCTCACGTGCAAATGTGGGAAATGTGCATGCATCAAGTTATTCTTAGACTTCTCACATCCCACACCACAGTCCATTTTCCTCAATGTTTCCTCTTACCGCTTACTGTGGAAGCACTTTGAACAATTTAAAGTTCAAAAGTAGAATTGTTGAATTTTGGGTCCTAAAGATTTACAATTTCAAGAGAGAGATGACATGAAGATGTGGCCTCAGTACACTTTATAATGTTTTATAATGACACCTTCATGTACATGTACATGTGCAACACATGTACACCGTACATGTACATGTACCAGTACATGTACCAGTACATGTACTGTATGTATCCACTGTACAACACACGTACATAGTACTACATGTACATGTACCCCAGAGGAGTATGTTAGTGACTTGGACAAGGCTATTGACAAGCTTGTTGATTCTGAGAGCAACTCTGGTAAACCTATTCCAACATGGAAATAATATTGCAGTACCACCGAAACGAATACAGGGTTCTCCCCACGTACATTGTACAAATGACGATACGCACAATTATTTCTGCCTGATATGCAAACAAAACGGGCCGATACCCATTTTTTCATCGCCGATATGCACAATGTAATTATGATAATATGGCTCGGAATGATCTTACATGATGCAGCTTGCATGTTCGGCAAAATCTAGACGAAAAAGCAGTAATTCTGCATTTTTGTGTGTGGTACATGTACAGTGTGTACATGCATGCATTGTGCACCACGCGACAGCCATACTGCACAGCACACAGTACTATATGCATCGGCACCTAACTTTCCTCGTGTCCGGTGTCGCATGAAATCTGAACCTCCGTTATGGGGGGTCAAAATTTTTCTTTTATATATGTATATGAATGTAAACACACTGCAGGATCTGATCCTGTAATTTACAGTGACAACATTCAGCGCAAGCCTGGCCAAGCATGCAAAAACAAGTCCGTATTAATTAATCATCAGGAAAAGGTGTATACATGTACATGTAAGTACATGTATGTTATGTACATATATACCGGTACATCTAAATGTATTGTTTAAACGAATACAGTTTATTGTACAATACCAAAAATAGCTTGTCCAACAAATAAGCAACGTTACGCTGGTAAGTGGTAACCAATGTGGGGCCCATGCAAGTATGGGCCTCTTGGCATGATCTGCATATAATTATTATATTCACTGTAGTCACTTTGACTCTTCTCAAAATCGTATTTCAAAACACACTTTCGATTTGTTTTTTCCTTGCATACTTTCAGTTCATTTATCCATTTGTATTCAGTAATTATTTGTATAGGCTATTCATTGTTTACATACAATGTATTTGAGTCCAATAGATTTTCATATAATTATGTCATTATAGTCATGGAACTCCTGATGACCTTTTTGCTGGGCTGTTCACACTGACACAAAAATAGGGATTATTGAGAATTGAGATTACAAATTTGGATGAAATTTGTGATCCAAACTTCATACACAAGTCTGTACTAATATTAGAGAAGAGGTTGATCATTGTGGAAAATAATTTAAAGATAAATGTTCACTGACTGAGTTGGCTCACAATGTTGGCTTGATATTTCTTGGCTCAAATACTGTATTTTCCTCTTTCAATACTACTAAACCCAAACATCATACCAAATGTGTAGCTTATGCTACTGTACATGTACAGTGTGTGTACATCATTAGGGCCGTTTCCACTACACCAAATAAATGTGATTATTTTGATTCAAACTCCACTGTTTTCTACGTGTTTGGACACAATAATCGCTATTGTTAGTGGGATTTGAATGGCGATTCAGAGTGATTATTCAGACTCCACTAACAGTGGGACGCGGTGTGTGTTTATATCACACACTGCACCACTCACGCTCTGACTGACAGGAAGTGCTAGTACATTGTAGTATGTCTCCCTGCGTGGGCCACCCTCAAGGACACACCCACCATTTGACCACAACTGCTAACCATATTCGGCTCACAATTTTTTACGAGGCGATTTTTTGGCTTGTGTGGACACGACAAAAGAAACCTGGTTTTTGAATCGCTATTCAAATAGCGATTATTTTCGTAGTGGGAACGGCCCTAGAGATCAGTATTGCTCAGTTATATTACTCACCGTACCTGCAATATCACAGCTGGTGAAGAGCACATTTTGAAGTTCACTTTATTGTTTGTTAGTCAGTTATTTGTCTTGGAAATGACCAGGAGCTACAATGTATAGTCATGTACATGTACATAGTACACACAGCATGTAGTCCTTATAATTAGTATACTGTAATTATAAGCCCAGTGCAAATTGGTTCTGCAATAGAGAATTGTTTGGTGTATGGATTATGCTAGGCTTCTTAATTTACAGGCATGTGGTATGTGGTCCTTGTTAATAAATAGATCTGTAGATTCCACCTGTTTAAAGTGCCATGTTCCTATAGGGCCTATCACCCTCGATATCCCGTTTATTTGGCATACTGTACCAGTATATATTCATTTGTCCTTAAAAAGAAAACATCACTGCCATCAGTTCAGTGTTTATTGATTTTCAAAATTTAGTGGGCCGGACGTTTTGATCCTAGCAGGACCTTTCTCAATGGCAGTTTATTGATTTTGAACGTTGAAGATACTCAATCACTTGAGGCTTTTCCACTGTAGTTTGTACAAAAATTGATTCCTTTAAATTCAAATTTGGCAATATCTAAGGAAATGCATTAATTATTTTGTGTTCACTCCCCCACTCTCTTTGATTCTCTCTTCTCACTAATCCCTACCCTACTCCTTGCCCTTCCCTTTGATCTCATACTACCAGCTTTCATCTTTGTCCTTTGTTTCTCATCCGTGCCTATTCACTCTCTTCCCCCTTCCTTCTTGTACCGGTACATGTACATGTATCTGTTTTGTCCTTGTCACTCTGCCTTTGAGAAAGGTCCTGCTAAGATCGAAACTTCAGGCCCACTGAATTTTGAGAAATACATAATTATAGGCCTATAGTATAGTCTCACAATATTACCGGTATATAAATCACTGCTTTGGTAGTGTGAGTGATATCTTCCAACCTTTCAAAAATCCAATTAACCACTTCGTGCCAGGGAAATTTGGTGTTCGCTAGGCCTTTGGTATTTTTACATGACGTGGCTCTCCAAATCCAGGCACCACTATTGTCCTATTTTTTTTTTAACAAAGACCCTCTTCAGCCTCAAAAAAATCAGTACAAAGTAAAACAAAAATCTGTTTTGACACAAGATTAGCGGCAATCATTGCACTTTTGGGGGACCTTTACTGCAGATATCGAGGGATAGCATGCTGCCACGAGAGGCATTGTGTTGGCATGGCACACAGCCCAATAGTCTCGATCAGGCAGTGGAATTCCACCCACATTCTTCATCGCAATCTGTACGCTCGGTTGGGGCCGACCAACTCAAAGATTTGAGTCGTTTGACTGTCTGGAGTGGAGGCGGTCAGGGGCTAGTGGGTCACTACACACAAGTCTCGCTATGCTCCATTAATGATGCACAATGTGAATGGGCCCTTTTTTGATCAGATAATCCCTTTACAAAAGTGGCACTGACATCCGAATTGTGCCAGGTTTGACTCACTAATTGTGCACATAGTATACCCTAATATTGATAATTTATTTCACAGATTTATATTGATTGTTTCTGATTGTTTTAGTGAGATTTGGAAATGACACAATTGTTTAAAAAAAAAACACAGTATGGCAGTCATGGGTACTGGAAATCATTTTTACCCTGAAAATCAGTAAACACTGAGTTTGAATCCAAATTAAATCATCCAGATATAAAAGCAAGATGGTGTAAATCTTACCGGGTACCGGTAGTTCCGGGTACATGTACCGGTAGTTGTGCTGAAAAGTGACCACTTCGATTCCTTCACGTTGTCACAGACTGCAGCTTAGGAAAACTAAAAATAATAAAAACAAAATCTTATGTTACCTAAAATATGATGTTAATGTGGGCCTTTGTGGCTATGTTATCGTGTCCCTACGTGTGACTTGTGTTCCACCACAGCCAGTCTTGACAAAATAAAACAAGTAATTCACTGAACAATATCACTAAAAACTGGTTTTGTATCTAGGAAATATAATTATGTATAAATTAGTTTGTTCAGAGGTGAAATAATCAATAATAGCAATCTCAAAATCAGTGAAGTGTTTAATATGTTCAACAACAATGAAATCATCAGGCCATTGGTGAAAAACACCAGAGCACCAAAGGACTGTACAATACAGTGTATTTACTAGACTTTGAGTAGCGTGCAGGGCAAAATGAAAAATGCATGAACTGCGTTCACAGTCTTACTACATACTGTACACTTGATCCATGGCACTTGTTCACCTTCTTTAAATTAAATAGACTAAATCTTGGCAGCTGACTGCATTAGCAGTGTCATGAAGACAACATTGGAGAAAAGTTAATATAAAGCACAATGGTGTGGCTTATAATTTATAAGGCCTGATTCTTATTTTTGAATTGTTTTAGCACTGCAGCTTATACACTGTGCGGCTTAAATACACTGGACGGCTTATATTCTGAAAAATAAGGTACATGTACATAAACTACTACGTGTACATTGCACATTTTGTATGTACCTCTGAAGGCAACAATTTGACTATCAAGCAGGATGTTTTTCTGTCAGTTCCAACTTTTGATATTAAATCATCTCAGGTAGCAATTTTATTTCTTTTGTTTTCTTACCGGTATTACTTTTTTTATCAAGAAGAACCGTTATATATTCTTCCAGGCTCAGTGTACATGTATTAGAGGTCTGGTGTATAAGCTGCAGTAAACCTTTTTTAACTGTATGGGCAAAATCAACGTATATAGGCCGCGGCTTATATTCTGAAAATTGCTGTACTTAGGTATGTGGGGCTTCAATGCTGTCGGCAATTAGATATAATTTCAGGCAATGAAAGTGATCTACTTTATAGGAATAGATATTCTGGGCTAGAATATCACCCAGGAAGATCTCCATCCTCTTACACTGTATGTGAAAAATAAGAGGACCTGACAATTTGATCATAGTAGGACACTTCTCATATTGCAACTTTAATCAGGTAGATCATGGATTCATTCTCTAGAGATGGATCTATCATGTACATGTACCTCGATCACCATACCCGAAGCCCATTTTAAGACAGTTGGAGTCACTACAGTCTATTGACGACATACAGAGCATACTATTCTCAAAAAGGTTGAGTCATTCAGCTATTTTCAGAACTACAGAAATTCTGAAAGATTATTTGTGTAATGTTCCACTGCAAAGTACTTCTTAACAAAAGCTGTCTTACATGTACCATGGAGGAATAAGGGGGAGCATGCATGTACACCCTGTATGCATGAACCAACTGTACTTGTAGGGCTGTGTGGCACGTGCTAACATGTGGGATCAGATGTGAAAGGGCCTATATATGGAGGGAGGAATTGATGAGACCAAACTCAGACAGCCTCAACGTTCTGCCCGTTTTATCACTTCATGCCAGGCTCCCTTTATCAGAGCCATGATTGTGTTGTTTGATGCATTGCTGTTTCAGGTGCCAACACTTAATATTTTCCAAACCTAGAATGCATTTCAGTTTTCAGTGAATCTTAAGTGACATACATGTACCTTTTAAGCATGCCCGACCTATGGTAGCATTACTAGTTGGATAAATTAATGTTTGCAGTTTTTGTAAAAAACACACAAGAGGAATGACAGCGATTTGTGCATTATAGACAGTTATATGTAGTATGCAACCTGCCCTTGCTTTTACATATTTATTGTGACATACTGTTATCACTTCTCTTATCAAATTATTTGTAAGGAGAGAACCTTTTATGTTTGGTGTGATGGACATACATGTACATAGCCTGGCCTATTTATTTTGCACAGACAACTTGAATTTTCAAAGAGAGTTAGTTTGGGTATAACCTCCCAGGCAAAATCAGTGGCAAACTACAGTACATGTAGAATTCACAGTGTGGACCAACTGACCAATCACTTAATCAGAGGCTTAAGAGGGCAACTAAAGCAATTTTAAGAAATCTGAAATTTTGCCAGAAATGTGTTTATGAGTTGTTTATGTTTATGTATACATGTCTACAAAAACTAAAAAAAATTATCTCTTTTTCCCAATTTTAACCCTGCGCGCAAAAACAGTGTTATAACCCAATCTACATGAAAATACATAATGCATGAGCAGCGCGTGATGTGTATATTAGGAGTCTTGCAGCAGTTTTCTTTTGGAAGCGCAAAGAAGCTCACCTACCCATTCAGCGTAAACTTGTAACCAAGTACTCATAATTATACTCGTCATAATAACTGGTTTTCCGATTCCCCATATGAAATGTGTATATTGGGAAGGGCACCAGTGACAGATTCCCTCAACGGTGGAAGCATGGAAAGTTTTTCATTTTTTATACACTTCCGGGATGACATTGTGGATTTTTAATAAAAAAAAAAAAATGGTATTCCATTTTTTTTTACGTGTTATATGGGATGAAAGTGTTATTTGGATACCATACATAATTATGCAATCACAAAATCAAAAACCGTTTTAGTTGCCCTTTACGTGCTTTCCTAAGGAGAGTCATTTGTATGTGAAACCTCACAAGACATTTTTGCGGCAGATGTGGGATCCACCTCTTGGAGTCTCAGTACATTGTAGTAAAGAATGCAAAATTTAAAATGTTATGTCGGACAAAATGGCGGAAATTTGTCAGATCTTCAATTGTGCGTTGTGATTGGTCAATTCATCAAGGGGCTAGGCCTACTGTATCAGTGCATTGACCAATCTGATCTAGTGTGTACATTGTGTACATTTCTTATATGGACTCAAGTTTGTGTGTGAATTCCTATAGACACTTTTGTGGCAAAGTAGGTTTCACCGCTGGAACATTAATGAAGCCAATCACAATCCCTGATTTGTTTCATGCACTGACAAAAATGCAGCTTTGATTAATTAGATCCAATGAGATTCAGTGTTAGTAGGTAACGGTCCTTTTGGCGGGAATTGTAATGCATGGGGCCACTTTTGTCTCAGCCTTCAACATGTTCAAACATTTCATTCCTTTAAAACACTTTTCCATCTTCCGTCATATTGTTTTACTCACATGTGTGTATTTTTGGCTGGGAACATGACAGTCCAGCATGTATTGCTGATTTCATAGACAGCTACATACCGGTAAATATGTGTACATTAAATGAATTGGCAAGATGCAGAGTTACATGTATTATGCTACATAATTGGAGGAAATAAATATTTCTCGTGTAATGTTTGTTATTAGTTATAGCACTTTCCACTGTCTCAGTTCATCTGTCCTTCTGTACACCTGTGCAAATGAAGGTCAAAGGACAGTGCCTGGACTTTTATTTTCAGGGTTGCTTGTTTTATGGGGGAACCTGTTTGATTTGCACATTCATTAATGTACCGTATTTATTCAGAGCACTCTGCCTTTGAGAAAGGTCCTGCTAGGATCGAAATGTCAGGCCCACTAAATCTTAAGATTTGCACTTTGGTAATTTTAGTCAGTAAGCCGTTTGCAACATTTTTGTATATCACTTTAAGTCGTACTTATGTTCATTTCAATTCATGCTTGTGTACATGTATGCATGTATACATGTATATAACGGTAGCCTTGATCAAGGCATTGGCCGGTGACAAAGAAATCTAGATCCGGCCTTCAGAAATACTGTGCATACATGTACATGTATATGTTGCTTTGCACAATACCGTTGCGAGTGAAATTCAGCCCCATTCTCCGCTCATATGTACCGTACATGTAGCTTGCGCACACCATTCCCCACCTACACGTACATGTACCGGTACACAATGTGTGCAGGTCTTTCTGCCTTTTCCTCGTCCGTACACCAACACCTTGATGGCCCTATGATACCAGCACAAGTTATAACAACAGTGAAGACTATGCCACGGCACTACGAAAACTATGGCCCTATTGGTCATAATGCGTGATGTGTACATGGTCATGTTTAATGAATAAAGCATTGTGCAAGATTCCCTTACACATGATCTTGCATGGGGATGTGTGTGTGTGGGGGTCTGTGCATGGTCTGTGTGTATACAGCGGGTACAGTACAGGAGTAACAGCTGCATTGCGTAACCACATGCGAATGAAAAATCATTGATATTCATGACAGCTGCATAACGGCATATCGCAGAGCCCCTCTCCCCCCATTTTCAAAAGCAAACGAAAATTTAAAGAAACACAACCTGAATCTCTGAGCAGAGCCATAATCAGAGGGACCACCTTGGACAAGGCTGATACATGTAAATGTATGGTATTGTTTAGGCTTTTGGTGCCCAACTTCTTTCATGATACATTTGGAGACTCTGAGATCTTGGTGCTCAGATGTAGCTGTGTGCCTGCTGAGCTCATGGGCCCTGATGGTCAGGCTTTGCCATGGAATGATGATCGACTGCTACATGTAGATGTGTGTAGATATGGTCGCCCACATTGTACAGGGTGATTTGTGAAAAAAATGGGTAGTTGAAACAAGACCGTGTGTTGCTACATGTTTCCTTATTTGTTTGCTTATACCGGTAACATGCACTAGTGTATATTCACACTTCACAGCACATTCTATCTTGGTAAACTGTAATGGCAGAACAGAAATGGAGAGCCAGAATATTAGAAGAAATGGACCATTAGAGGCGTACATGTCTCCTAATTGGGGAAAAAGCATGTTTTATTACAGTTTTCATGCCATCAGAATGTCTACTCTCTTAAATCAACTAATGCATTTTCTGTAACACCACTGACACCAGAGCTTTTAAAGTATCAACTTTGGTTGAGGGGACTCATAAGTCAACATCACTGTCAGCTGTGGTTTGAGTATGTAAATGACTGCATCTTTGTCAGTGATTACCCGGTAATTGATTGAAGAGTGACACTGATAGTTGTGAAAGCCAACATTCTGTGAAATATAGTCCATTGTTCCTAACAGGTTTCTTCCTTTTCCCTTTGCATGGTTACAGGATTGAGGATACCCATGCAGCGGCTTTGATTTGTCATTTGCAGCAGCTCCAACCAGTGAAAACAGGATGCGCGGTGAAGCACCTGAGGCCATGCTGACCACCATGCCAGACTGTGACGGCTCCAACAGTTCACGTTCCACAGCACCACTCTCTGTGGCGCGCATGTCTCGCAGCTCTCGTAGCTCAAGCTCACCAGAGCTGCGTTATACCTCTCTGGAGCCTTCCCTGTCCACTGCAGCACCTGTAGAAGGGACGGTGGACCATTCTCAGCAGGGTGGTAGCATCCAGTCAGATCTCCAGCAGGTTCCAAACCAGGCCCAACCAGTTCGTAAAGTGTCAGGGGTGCCTAACAAACCCAAGTATGATCTGCAGTGTTGTACACTGCCAGTTTGCCTGGTGACCTTACAGTTGCTCCTTGGCTTCACCATCATGGTGTTTGGAGTAACCATGCTTCTGATGACACCCTCAGTCAAGACAAGGGATGCACCCTACTGGGCTGGAATTGTGGTGAGTGGCACACATCTCACTCAGTTAGAAAATGCTCACATGAATCACACCTCTGGATGTTATGTCATGATGTTATTTCAAGTACATGTGTATAGTAATGCACAGTAGGTACACTGTAAGTAGGTATGTACTGTGGTCTTTGGAATGTATACATGCATGTGTACGTATCTGGGTTCAATCTCCAGACTTTATAGCAAGTCAATGCCAGTGCATGTGTAGTTAGCACTGTTTGTTAATTACTTTGCATGCATGATTGCCTGCTTTGAAACAAAATTTGTAATATATCTGTCCAAACTGTGAATGGTTCGATACATTACTTTGAATTTATAAGGCCTGTTGTTGATTGTAAAAGGTGCATGACAAATGTGAATTTTGGAATGACACCTTCATAACAAAAATATACGTAAAATAAATAATCTGAATACCATTTTTTTCTCTGATGAAAAATCCACGATGTTGTCCCGGAATTGTAGAGAAATGAAAAACTTTCCAAGCTTCCAATGTTGAGGGCGCCTATCACTGGCGCCCTTCTCAATACACACATTTCACATGGGGAATTGGAAAACCAGTTATGGTGACGTATACAGGGGTACTCGCTCGTCCTTGGTTACAAGTCGACAACAAAACCTTGGTACGTGTAGCAGAATCAATACTCGCTGGTCGACATTACCATGTGTATATATTGTGTATTTTGATGACCTTTTGTCAACATTTTTTAGGCTCCCCAAGTCCAAATGCGATGCCCGTGAATTGTGTTATTTGCGGGAGCACACGCACATCAATGTGGAATGGGAAGGTGAGATTCTTTGCGGTACAAAAGATGAAAAACTGCGGAGGAATTGGGTTCATTTTGTGCACGTTTTGACATCAAGTATGCTGCTAGAGTACTCCTTTATACGTCACACGCTGGTCATACATAATGCATTTTCATGTAGATTGGGTTATGACAAAACACTGTGCGCAGGGTTGAAAATGGCAAAAAGGAAAATCGGAAATTGTGGTGATTTTACATGTAAGGTACATTTGGTTTTTTTTGTAGACATATATAAACATAAAGAACTCATTGAAAATGTCTGGCAAAAGTTCAGATTTCTTAAAATTGTTCTATTTGCTCTTTAATACCACAATTCATTCTCCAGTAGATAACATTTCAAAACCAAATATCTCCTCAACAGACCAAAGAATTGATAGGGACATTTTGAAATGGATTTTAGCCTGAGGGAGATCTCATTAGATTACCATTATGTGAAATTAGTCTTTGGTTCATGTGTTTGGTAGCTGTTTCTTACGTTTTTCCACTTTCTAAGTGAAGAAGTAAATATGTGCGCATTTATAATTATTTCGGTCCTGTGTACATGTACGTGTAGATGGACAGTCAGATGGACTTTCAGCGGCTAATTCGATCCCAAGTGCATTATGCAGTGAATTTGTTTTATAACTTTTTCCCTGAATCCTAGCAGACTGTGAATAGCGGATGATTGTGATGTGTAGAGTCCTGTGTAATGGAAACGGCTTCCTAACATCATGCAACAATGTAAAATGAAGCTTAACCTTTTTAGAAATTGTCATGCCAGCATCAGCCTAACAGCCTAATGGGGGATGCCAGCCAACAAGTCAGTCATACATGGAGGAATGCCTGGCCAGTCCTCCCTTGGGGGCAACTCAGAGCAGAGATGTAGGGAAGAGGCAAACATCATTATTATGCAGTCTCCTGGTTATTTCTGTCAGATCAGATTTATATACTGAATGAACTTGTATGTAGAGGTCAGTACTGTAAGTGGAAAGGGAACTGTTGTCATTGGGCATTTTACAACCTACTGTATGTTCAAGCATGGTTCAAGCATGGTCCTACATTAGCTGTCAGATATGTAGGCAAATGTGATTTGTTCCACTGTGACCAATCAGAGGTACATGTAGAGCAAGGATTTTGTGTATGATCTGAGAAGGTCATCGGCCTACATGTACATGTATATGCTGTACCATATGAAACCTCTTTGTATACATTTATACTTACATACATGTATGCATGTGCAGTACCATAGATTAAAGTAACAGCTGAAGAAACTGTGCTAATGAATCAATGTAACTTTAAATTTTACTGCATGTAATATACATGTATGTTCATAATGTACATGTACGTTGTATGCTTAATTAGTACATATGAATCCAGTCTAAAGCATTAAGAGATTAATTGTATGATATTCATGGCAGAGTTTTGATTACACTAAAACAAGTGATTGTTTGACATACTGTTTGCAAACAAGCAAGTACCGGTATTGAATTATTTCTGTATAATTTTAAAATATGTACAGTACAGTGTATTATTTAAAACTATTATAACAAGAAATAACAAGTCCTGTATTTGTGCAGGTACATGTACTCTGTACATGTACATGGTTTTGCTTCAAGTACATGTACTGTACACTGTACATTATGTAAGAGCATTAACAGAGAATAGTCTTCAAATGAAGCTCACATTTGTTCATTGATAAAGGAATAGTATTGTTTTTATAATGAGTTGCATACAAACATGTGCAAGACTTTCCTTGGTACATGTATGCATCCCAGGCTACTCTTTTACATACTTAAAATTGGTGTCTTAAACATAGCTACTGTACATTGTCAATATAATGGCTTGAAATACTGTATATTGTACGGTACATACCGTACAGGTACAGGTACCGGCACATTGTCCCATTGCCATACACGGGGCATACATGTAGATGCACGTATGTGTACAGTACGTGTACATGTATTTGTGCTCAGTGATCATTATGCTCGTGCATGCTGTCTAGAGCCCAGCTGTATAATACTGTATATTATGCAGTTCAAGTGGACATTTGCTCACACATCTTAATCTTTGACCAGGATAGCAATGCACTTGCATTTCATGAAATCAATTTGTCACCAATTTGTATTCCATAAGGATGTACAGATTTCTTGCCTAGCGCTTTGGCTTTGGATGGGCAGAGACTGACAAAACTAGATTCAATTCACAGAGAGGGATAACATTTTGAAAATATCAACCACAATGTTAGAATAGAGATTAATTTATAGGTAGACAGTATCAGTATGCTACTGAGGAGGGGGATTGTATGAAACAATACTTTTTTGTTCGCAGTACATGTAAGTGATTGAAACTACGGTATTTTAAACAGCTTTGCTTATTGAATGATCATCAATTATTCAATTTACATTCAATATTCAGAATATTTCATGTTCTACATACTGTACATATAATGTATTTGATTATTCATTGCAATAAGTGCTCGGAGGACTGTGATTAACCTTTAAAACATTCTCAAAATTAAATAGGGTTGTGGCATTTAACAGTTAAGGGCTTTTCACCCTACAAACAATCTCCAGTTGCACCTGGGTGTGGACCTGTGTAAAAGTTACTTTAGTGTGAAAAGGCCTTTTGAGGAAGAGCATGGAGCTACACAAATGTACATGTACAGTATAAGAAGGGAATGAGTTTGAATGGACCGCCAAATCCCCTCAAGACATTGGCAGCCAATTAGGAAGAGGTCTGGCTGTGCACAAACCCAGTGGCGGCTACCCACTGTGTGAAGAGATCTACAACGTTACTGCAGTAAGGGTCTTTGTGCAGACTCCCACACCATGCATCACCCTACTGGAGAAATGAAATCACATAATCTGTTCCTGTCATAGGAAGGGGTAGTCAAACCATGGAGGAATAAGAAGTTCCTCCATGGTCAAACAAACGAAGCAAGTCCTGTGCCCTGTGCCATCTTGATAGTCGTTTTTATTTTGTGAAAGATTCTAAGTTTAGCACTGGTTTTTTTTTTCGTCTGAATTGGACCATCCGTTGTCGAGATGCTGAGATACATGTACCGTACATAAACCTGTACATTTACCAGTACTAAGAAATTGTTAACAGAACAATTGAAATTTATGAAATCATAATTTTAGTAATTTAGCATGGCACCAGTCTTTTTCTCGGCGAGAAAAACCTAACAATTTTGTTGGCCGAGACGTCTTTCAACAAGCTTTTTCTTCGGAATCAGATGAATTCTCAGTCGATAAAAAGGATAGAGATTCTGAAAATAGTTTTCCTATGGCCACAGATGGGAACACGTTGCTAAACCATACACGTATGAGCCAGAATGGTCTCCGTGAAAACAAGCTTCGAAATGGACACTGCACTGCACGATTTGACGGGTCGGATTATTTCGGTCGTGTCAGCGTGATTTTTGACGTCCAAATGCGGCTTATTCTAGGATCGTCAGGGTATAAATACATGTTTATTCCACTGCTGCAATCTTCAACAACGAATCTGGCTGGCTTGTCAACGGGTTTGTCGATATTTACTCCCGAAATCGGTTCTCTTGAAAAACGTGCACTGACTGTACCCCCAGAACTGTGGGGTTCTACGTCGTCCGCTGCTCTCTCGACCGGAACCCCACAGATAACTAGGTTTTTTTCCCATAGGCTTCTGTGTAATGTTCACAAGTGCTGTGGCATAGGGATCAGCAGGTTCAGCATAACTCATAAAATACTGCTTCATTTGGCCCAAGATTTCTAGCAAATGTGGTTTACATACCACGCACCTGTGTGCAACTGTCCATGTGGCGAAAATGTGTCGATTTCCCCCCAAAAATGGGCGAAAACCTCCCGGTTTGGTCGCAAGATCCAAACGGCAGCGCCGCAACTGGCAGTCTGGTCCCCTGTACGTCTTCGCAACAAGGCGCTATACCGTACTACAGGGACCAGACTGCCAGTTCCTGATTGCATATGTTGCACGGACTGTGAGATATATAACAGAACCGACATATGTACATGTATGACACTCAACCACCATCGCTGGTGGGGACTATACAAGGACATGTTTTGTAAACCAGTGTAGGTTAGGCTTAATAGGGTGTTACGGTTAGGGTTACGGTTACGGTTACGGTTAGAGTTAGGGTTGGGTTAGTGTTAGGGATAGAGTGAGGGTTAGGATTAGGATTAGGGTTAGGTTTAGGATTAGGGTGGTTAGGGTTAGGGTTAGGATTAGGATTAGGGTTAGGATTAACATTGTTTGGGTTAGGGTTATAGGATTAGGGTTGTTTGGGTTAGGGTTAGCGTTACGGTTAGTGTTACGGTTACGGTTAGGGTCAAACGGGACCAAAGTGCCCAACGTTGCGTGTGTTAGGCCAGCAACCATACACAATGCGTCATACGTGTGTAGTGCGTAACCATACCCCAACCACGTGGTTGAGTGTCATACGTCGTGACGCATATATGCCTCCGGACTGTACATGTCTGTTCACTGTACAGTACATGTACATGTACATGTACACTGTATATGTACAATGTACATGTTGTGTACTACATGTAATGTACACATGTACTACTGTACACGTGTACATTACGTTGGTATCTGTAACAAAATAAACGCTGCGCAATTTTGGTTCTCTGTTTTCTTGATCTTTGCCGAATGGCGGCCTGTAATAACAGCTAAACAAGTAGGCCTACAATAACTTATACACCAGGGGCTGAGTTTAATCAAGGTCCGACAACTATGACTGGGCCGAGTCCACTGTGTCCGGCTTTTGTTTCAGCACGCGTAATTTTAATAGGAAAATACGAGAAATGATTCAAGAGATGGTCGATGTTTTGGAGAGATTTCAGTTTTACACCTGTTAGCGAAGCTGTGTGGAGCTTATTGGGGGTCAGGGGTCATGCACTTCCCAGCGTATGCTATGCACACAATAGCGCTGGGTGACAGGAGTTGCGGTCAGCGACCAGGGAATAAACAGTGTGGGCGACTGGAGTCGCGTTCCGATAACGTGTAAATTAGGCCTAGCTCCATGTTCTTGTTGCAGCACAAATAAAAATACGGCACGGTACTTATATCGATCCCCCCTTCTTCCTCCATGGTAATTGGTACAATACATGTACAGTATATCCATGGAGTTTACCCTCCATGAGTTACAGATAAGCGGTCTGCGCGAAAGACTAGGCAGAACGTGCATGTGATAATCACGCTAGGACCGAAACGAAAACATTCATCAAAAGTTGATCATATCATACAGGAAAAACATCAAAATTAACTCAACTTTCTGGATTCCAATGCGGCAATTCGTGAAGCTGTCGATGAACGTGATGCCACCGCTGGTCGATGTGAAAATACTGAAGAAACTGCATGTTCTTTCAGTATATTTCTCTGCTTCAAGCCGGTGAGTTTGGCCCGCAAGTCAACCTCCCAATCCTCCTCCGTGAAGTGATCGTTACAAATCACGTCATTTCGACTATATTTGTAGCCGACATTGAGATTTTTTTCTACTTTTATGGCCGCAACCCACTTCCCAAACAACTCAGGTCTCTTGGCCTTGTTAGGAACTGCATGGAAAGATTTCCCTAGCTTTTTCCGCTCGCATTGTTACAACCAAAAGCCTGGCAGTACACCATCGTTCATGCTCGTGAGTGTATATAAACTGCACGCAGTATACATGTACATGTACATGTGTTGTGTACACATTGTAGGGATACGTCCGTCCGGGCCCATGCGGGGGTTGCCCGTCATTATGTCATACCCCCCGCAGTGACCTGCCGGGAATTTCGAAAGCATGGCGGGTTGAGGGAACGCAAATTCAACCACCGAATTCCATGATTTTTCCCTCTTTATGAAACTCGTAGGTGAGTTGCACATGGGTAATTGTAGGTTGTTTTTATCAACCAAAGAGATAAGCCAGCTATTTTCTCTGGGTTTCATTCTTCTTTAATTATTCATGATTCCATTTTTTGGCTTTTTTATGATTTCATTGTTTTTTTATTGAATTTCCTTTGTTTTTTATTGAATTTCCCCGATTTGCATAAATTTGACATGAAGAACCAATAATTGCATGCAACAATACATGTATTAATGAGCTAATTATGCCAAAGAGTCCTGAAAAGAAATACCCTATGCACCTTGAATGCTATGCTTTTATGTAGTGTAAGTCAATGGAACAAAATCTGTCAAACCATGGAGATACCATGGACCAGAAAAATGTCAGAGAACAGTACCACAATTTTTTAAAAAATTTGTGTCAAAATGTGCCTGAGAAGAAGATTGCCGAAAAAGTCATAAAGCCTCAACACGCAGAAAAAAATCACTGAGACCAGGGCTATAAAAAAAACCTACAGCTCTTTAAGGGGTTAATAGAGCAGCAGTCCAGAGCAGTTTGATCAAACGAACGAGGTACCAACATCTGAGCATATGATCATTTATGGTTTAACCTATGGCCATACAGACGTCCCCCAGCATGCCCAGGGGCCCCCTAAAATCACCTCAGATCAAACGAACTAGGTACCACTTGAAACCATTCTCAATTGAAGAGGCACATCACCCAGAGTACAGAATGGCCCATGCAAGACAAATTGTGTGCTGCACAAGGCCTGCCAGACATCCCCAAATATGACCCCTACGCTCACTTTCTTACAATACACCGATCCAGTAGGCCACACACACCATATACACATCCACTGCACGCCCACAAGCACCGAAGGCACTTCTGTCATGGACTTTGGTTTTTCCTCTCTTGCCAGGGTATTGAGAGTCAGAATTACAATGAAAATATAAACATCGCTTGATCATGGTTAATAAAACTTGGGTTTTCAAAGAATTGCCTGGTACATATGAAACAAAAGTAAACACAACAAAAGTGTGTAGTAAAGAATACAAAATTTAAAACGTTGTCGGACAATATGGCGACAATTTGTCAGACCTTAAATCGTGCGTTGTGATTGGTCAATTTGTCAAGGGGTGTTGTCTACTTTTCTCTGTTGACAATTGACTAGGCTGCCCAGAGTGGTTTTTTTTCAAATACTGCTGGTCCAACATTGCATTTCTTAACATCTGGGACAGGTTGAGTCTCAATCCATTTGTCAATTTCTTTTTCACCAATGCTGCATGAGACTCTTGGCCTTTTCACACTATGAACAATCTCAGTGTTGGACACGGGTCGGACCCGTGTCCACTAGACTGAGCTTTTCACACTACATGACTTCAACACAGCGTGGACCCGTGTAGAGTGCTTGACACGTGTCCCTGCTCGGGAGGTGGGTTGAGAGCGGTCAACCCGTGTTGAGAAGTCCGACACGTGTTGAAAGCCGTAGTGTGAACGTCTCTGGGTTGAGTCTGACCCGTGTAACGTAACGGCCGAGTGCATGCGTGGCAGCATCACACTGTAGTTATATTGTATGGGGGATTTTCTGATTGTATAGGGCCTATCCGTGTTGAATGTGAGATCTCATGGGTAGTGTGAAACGATCGCGCTATACACAGGTTGAAACATTACACGTGTCGAGCAAATGCCAGTGTTGCTGTGAGTAGTGTGAAAACGGAGCAAAAGTGACCCGTGTTGAAAATGTTAAGAATTTGACACTGGTCAGACCCATGTAGATTTCGACACGAATCGGACGTTCATAGTGTTAAAAGGCCTTTTAGGTTGCAAACATAATTATCATATTTTTGAGAAAACATAGTTTTTATTACTACAAACGTTTTTAGTGAGAAAATGAGTGGGTAACAGCTGTGATTATAACACAGCTAATCCCCCAAAATGTCAACAACTTAAAGCTCAACTGAATACACACACAATTAAAAACCCTTATTTGACATAAAATATGTTTATCGGTTGGCTTTCATGAAATATTTTGCCTGCAGTGATCGAGGGCGCTGTTCTTGATGCCACCATGTGGTCACAGAAGAAATCAGAAATTTCTCTCATCCCTGAATATGCACTTCGATACATCGGAGTAGTTCCCTGAGTGGGTAATTCTCCAAATTTCTTAGGCCGTTGCTACTTTTTCTCACATAAATAGTGTGGAAGCAGGTGAACTCTCAGTCAATAATGAGTATAGAAATTCTGAAATTGAAAATGGTTGTTTTGTTGATGGCAGCAGACAGGAAGACTCTGTATAATATATTTTATCAATTGAGGATAACATCATTTATACTCAGTGACATAATGGTTAGCTAAATCAACTACTAAGAGACTGGTAACAAGTCTATACCTAAAGGGTAAATGTAGCTAAGAATAGATATAGGTTGGAAAGTTCTAGAGTAGAACAGTCATTACCATATAAGGTAATCCTTGTCAATGCAAATGAGATGCAAATATATGCAAATAAAGCAAGCCCCCAGCCAATCAGTAAAGGGGTGGAAAACTTGCAACCAATGAGAGAGCTTGCTGTATCTAGGGACTCTGTGAAGTTGGTAACCTTCAATGTACATTAAAACTGCAGTCAGTGAACATAATAATTATACTCTCCTTGAATGATCACATTTTGTGTGCACTACATGTATTGAGGCTAAATGCGTAGCAAGATGTCCTTCGCACATCCACAGTCATTCATAAGCCCGTTGCACACTAGACGAAATCGCTTAGGTCCCTGGCAATGAAATTGCAACCATGTCATGAAATCGCAAATCTGTGGTGTGTGCAAGTGACCCTTGCCAAACAAATCGCCAGGGACCTTGGTTTTTGATCTCCGAGGTCCAGGCCTCCTACAAAATTTCGCACCCTTGTCAACATCGCCGAGATCGTGTGTGTGAAACGTGAACAGTGTTCGTAACCACGGACCCTGGTTTTGGCAGGGACACTGGGCATGCGCACTGCGCGTGTTTATGTTTGGAACGCAATAATCCAGATGGCTGCGCTCAGTGAGATCACGCTTATGCTTCTTCTGTGCAGTTTAATGCGAAACTGAAGTCCCTCGAAAACAAAGATGAGTAGCTTTGACCGGATGAAACGGAGCCGTAGAGGACGGGTGTTGCGGGACCGGACAGATCGTACAGTGACTACAGTAAAACAATACGTCAGAACGGACTGTGTAGTGTGTACATGTGTGTACAATACACATCGCGTGCGCGGGAATCTCGGTGGTAACCTACATATGAACGTCATACGGGCAGTTATTGCGCGTAGTACCAGTGAAACAGCAAATAAACAATCGCGACCCTTGACCGCATCTTACGTAAAGTTCCGAAACGGGGGACGTTGGTGTTTTGGTGACAGCGTTGTGTGTGTAAGCTCGCTTCGTGATCGCTAACGACCTAGGTGACAGACAACTGGCGCCTGTAACCAAGGACCCTAGTTTTTCGGTTTGTGTGTGAAATGGGCCCTATAGACTTCCTCTATTTGTACACACATTAGCTTTCTGAAAAAAGGAATGTGCATGTCATTGTTGTGATGTCTGGTTTTGTGCTGAAGGCATATGCAGATGCACAACAAAGCTAACGGGATGCCTCCTGCCAAGCAGTCATGGGAGTAGCTTTCCTTCACTAATATCATCTTCATTAATACTGCTTAAATGCATTTGAGTGTCATATGATCAAAAGGAGATTTAAAGTGTTTTAAATTCAAGTTAGGTGTCTCTGGTTTAATTTTAAAATGTTCTAAATTTTTGAATAAAATTTCAGCTGAAAAAATATTGTTCATAATTGTGTAATTTACTAGAGGTAGACTGGTTTTGTATCTTGAGAATAATTCAGCAGTGAAATATTGATAATGAAAATCACAAAAAAATAAAATTGCCGAAATAGTTATTGTGAACTGTACCAAGGCCATGAGCCAGGCAGTGAGCATGCAACTTCATGAATGCGGTGAGCGTTAGCAATACACCAAGCTCTCAACAGAGCCATGATGTTATTTTTGTCACAGCATAATAGTACGTCAATGTACGAATGCAGGCAAAAGCCAGATGATACCAGATTATATAAAGTAAACTTGATCTTGTTAGTCATGGAGGCAGGCATGAACGCAATTAAGGTGAATAGATGCCATGGTTAACGTGAAGTCAAATTGCGAGCTCGGTTCACACATTTATGTTATGCCCTGTACTTCCACAGTTGTCTGGCACTTTGGCCCTATTTTTCATGATCTGTTAACAAGTTGAAGATGTAATTATTTATTCTCCATGAATAATTTTGTTCTTTTAGTTTAATACACTTGTTCCCCTCTTCGCGATGCTCCACTAACGTAACAAATCTCTTTATCCTGGACCTTCAGTAAATAATTATTATGATTTCTGGTGGGGTTTTTTTTTCTTTAATTGTTCTCCTCAAAACAATGTTCTGTGTGCTGTACAATGTGATTTGTTCTGATGATGTGCCCCCTATCTGGGGCTGTGCCCCTCCCCATCATGGTGGAAGCTAACTATGGTGCTGGCTATGAGCTACATGTATTCAGTCAAGTTATAGTGGCTGAGATGGTATCAAGTTGGAGTCTTTGAGAAATACATGCAGCTTGCAATATATATATTCATATAGGATAATGCAAACTATAAACCTTCAAATTAGGAGCAATAAGAAAAACATACATACATACTGTACGTACTTTACATGTGTGATCATTACATTTCACTGCACTACATATACCGTAATTGTTTTGGATATTGTGTACAACTACAACTGTACTGCCCTTTTCACACACTGCTGTTACTCGGGTAATCTCAGGGTTAACAAAGAAATTAACCCTGAGATTATCCAGGTAACTTGGAGCATTCACACTACACTTCTCTGTGTTAGAAATTCTCCGGGTTAACTGCCTCAAAACACCATTACCTAGGTAATTTTTAACCCTGCTTGCGAGGTGGGTTAACCCACCAATCCCGGGGTTAACGGCGGCCTTGAGCCAATTCTCTGGGTTATCGTTGGATGTGTGAATGCTCGCCCAGTTTTTCTACGCGGGTAAGTTCATTGAGCTGTCGGCGTGCTCAGCGAATATCAGGAAGTAAACCGTTTTGGCATGACTTATTTTATTGACGTCATTTCTCAGCGCGCAGATTGGACTGTAATGACGTATTGTCTTTCGTAGCTGTTACCTTGTTGTAGCAGGTTTCCGTCCAGTTATTATTAAAAAAGCCGATAACTCGTATTGTTTAGTTTGTAACACGAATTACGGGGCACTAATCTTGACCGCAACAACCACGCACCCACGCGAAATTTCATTCCAGCATTCTGCAATCGACACTCAGCTGGACAATGTCGCAGATGACCAGTAAAACTGATAATGATACTAGCGATAAAACTTCATCTAAACGAACAAGAAACTGGGATTGTGGGAGGGCAGATGTCAAGCAATGCTCATTCTCCGGGTGCGCGCCTCGATAGTGTGAATGCCATTGCAACTTTACCCGGATACGCAGCAAGCGGGTAAGCTGAATTGCGGGGTTAATTTTGTAGTGTGAATGTGATTCTCTGTGTTACCTTTTACCCAAGTGCATTCTTGATGTCATAATTTGGGCTTATTATGAGGGTTCATAGAAGGACTAATGGTAAAATTTGGTAATATAATATTGCACATGTAATATAATAAAGTGATAAACAAAAATGTTGCAAACTGTTTACTGACTAAAATTACCAAAAAGTAAATCTCAAAAGTTTGTGGGCCTGACATTTAGTGGGATCGAAACGTCAGGCCCACTAAATTTTGAGATGTAACTAATATGGCCTAATATTGTACTTTCCCTGTACACTTACAAATGACAGTTTCATTTTCCTCTATCCTCATGTATACCATGTATACCACTGTGTATACCACTGTGCCTGTACATGTACATGTACATGCTTTTTATAGCTCCATGGTACAGGCGGCTATACCTAAACATCTGCAACCTTCACAGTTCACACATATCTGTGCTCAGGGTGTGAAGACAATTAACGTTTTGAATGGTTCCATAGGCAATAACGAGACTTCTGTTGTTGAAATGAGATGCTACCAAATGGTAGAACCCCCAATTTCATGCTCTACTTAATCTGTTAATTAGGATTTGTTTTAATTTTCCTGGAAATTTTTTTGTTCCTGTGTATGTATGTATGCATTTGCAGGAAGCTTTGAAAATTCACATGAAATGCAGACAGACTCTGACACTGAAATAAAGCCATCATTTTTGGAAGATTGCGAAATGTACGTTCATGTTACATGTATGTCCTGATGACCAGCATTGGGATACTTGTTTGGAGTGAGTTCTAATCTAAAGCTTTAGGCCCTAGATGCTTTTATACAGAAGGTCTCATTGGACTTTATTATGTTTAATATTTGGGACTTTATATACTTTATATATTGATATACAAAAATGTTGCAAACTGCTTACTGACTAAAATTACCAAAATGCAAATCTCAATATTTTAGGGGGCCTGACGTTTCGATCCTAGCAGGACCTTTCTCAAAGGCAGAGTGACAAGGACAAAACAGATACATGTACACGAAGGAAGGGGGAAGAGAGTGAATAGGACACGGATGAGAAACAAATGATAAAGAGTAAAGCTGGTAGGGTGAGATCAAAGGGAAGGGCAAGGAGTAGGGTAGGGATTAGTGAGAAGAGGGGGAAAGATCAAAGAGTGGAGGAGTGAACACAAAAGAAGGTTTATCAGAAAGCTGCATGGTGTAAGTCATTACCCTCCTGGATGTTGAGACCATGTGGTTGAATTGTCCGAAGAGGCTTCATCCACATTTTCTCACGGCTAAGACGGACAGCATTACTACGGTGACCAAGGGATTCTATGCCCAGTACACTCATATCTGATATCGAATGATCAGGGAGATTGAAGTGATACCCAACAGGGGTGTCCATTTTACCGGTTTTGATTGTAGACCTATGGCCATAGATATGTATTTTTAGGGTGTTTTTGGTCTCGCCAACATACTGAACATTACAAACTCTACAAGAGATGAGGTATATGATGTTTGAGGTAGTGCACGTGATAGAGCCATAGGTCATGTGGGTAGTTCCAGAGGAATGTCCATTGAAAGAGTCTATTTCCTTGACATGTGTCTTGCAAACAATGCATTTCAAGGTACACTTAATGTACCAAATTTAGTTAGGTTAAGAGTCCAAAGGGGGAACCGCTGCTCGGACAATTAAGTCAGGCAGGATACAGGGGCGCCTGAAAGCCAAAACAGGCAAATTTGGAATGGCATCAGCCAGACGATCTGAAGTGTGCAGAAATAGGGTGGTTTTCCTTAGTTATCTTCCTGAGAGGAGGAAGAGAAGGGTGGTAGGAAGTAACTATATAAGGGAACCTTGGGATTGTCATTGGGACCTGGTGGCTTTTGTTTGAGTGCCAAACTTCTGGGAATGGAATAGACTTTAGCAATGGAATTCTTCACTTGGCGAGAACTATAGCCTCTAGCAACCAAGTTACTGGCCAATACACGTGTATGGCGGCGAAAGTTAGACTCATATTGGAACTTATGCGCCTCCATCTGAGGGCTTGGCTGTAAGCTAACAGTGTCTGGGGTGACAACTGGAGGCATGGAGATATTGATGAGTGTCGGTGGGCTTAGAATACAAGTCAGTGGTAAGTGTATTGAGGTCTTTCCGGATGGTGACATCCAGAAAGTGGGTCTGCTGAAGAGACTGCTCCCATGTGAAATTGATAGTCCTGTGAAAGGAATTGATGTGGTCAAGGAAAGCATTCAAGCTGCTACCATCCATGTATTACAGACTTAGACAATTTGATAGTGCACTGCAAAATTTTTAACCAATGTTGCTTGTCAAATTCCCAACAAGAAATGCCTCATAGATGAACAAGGGAGCATATGATGGTGAAAGGAACCAATGGAACAGAATCAGAAAGAACATTTGATCAATCAAGACAAGAGTTCACCCGACTGAGCTGACAGGAGGAATAGAGGTTCCTGGTAAACAGTCAGGAAACCAGTAGGATCATAGGTAACCTAAAAACAATTAATTGTTTTAAAATACAAAGCAATTTAACAATTGTGAACATCATCCCCTAGCTGTACTGACAGGAAGAACAAAGGATCCTTTGTAATCATGCAAGACACCCGCAACTCCATTGTGCAATACAATGCAATGTATTATGAACACATGCCATACATGTACTTATGCATGTTAGCATGCACATATACTGTACATGTTCCTAAGGTAAAGGTGTATGTAAGTAAAAGATGTAACTGATATGATCTGACATACTGTATTCAGTGATCTTGTGACACTGTGCATTAATCTACCAAATCACAAGAATAAATTGATACTATACATGTAGTGATGAATGTCTCAATACACTCTATTGGCATGACAGGCATTTCTGCAGCCATCTCACATTTCCATATTTTTCTCGTCCCTAGCACGGAGGTATTCCATTCCATCTTCAAATTGCAATTCCTGATTGGAGTATTCACTTATTAATCCTCTCCTCATTTACATGTAACTTAACAGTGAGCAGCCATATGGGGATGGGTGTTTCAAATACGTAAAAACAATCACTTGTATGAATACCCCCAATGAAGCTTGATCCATGGTGTCAGTGCAGGCCTGATAGAAAATAGAACCAATTGTCTGCTCTAAGCTATAAACAGGCAGAGTGACCTTCCCAGTATTGCTTCTCATCTGCCATGACTCCCCAGCCCTAAAGCAAAGGAAGAGTTCTTGTGACATATGAACATCAGAAGTAAAATACTGGCCAAATAACCATGCTGGGAGTGTAAAAGGCATTTTGCTTGTCAGATTGCTTGAGTGCATGTATAGTCATGATGAGATAGACATGCCATGACATGTTGGTGTTGTCCCAGGTCATTGCTTTTCCCAGCTTCCTCCTGGCCACACACCCACTGGGATTCACTGCTGCCATTTCTTTGCATGTGAGGTAACCTACATGTATAACCGTGGAAATGAACACCAGCTTCATCAAATATTGTCATTCAGGACATCTTTCAACTTATCAAATATTTGCATCAAGTTCAAATATTACTAGAAGCATATCAGATATTTAAATTAAATGATAGGGGAATATATATGAAAAATAACAAGCTGTGTTCACTGGCTGTAAATACAGTACCGGTACATGTACATGTACATATACTTACCGGTATATCCTTAGATCCAAATGGCAATATACAGTATGTCCTGTGGCATGATAAATGTAACTCTTGCATCAGAAAAAATTGATATAATTGTTCTTCATTTCATAAAGGTTTCAGTGCCAACAGCGATAAACTAGTCAGACCTGATTGTCCAGGAAATCCCATAAGCTGTGTCTCTGAGGACATGTACGTGCACATCAAAAACCTCAATAAAAACATCTTTATCTTGCTGTGTCAGTTTTTATTTTGTTTATCACATTTGTTCTTCACAATGAACACTCTTGACAGACCCAATGTATCACAATGTCAGTTGATATGATGACATATTACTACATGGATGGATTGTGTACTCAAAGTATAAGGGATATTCTATTTAATGATGTGAGTGAGCCTCTTGTAGGCTACTTAAATAACATCTTTGACAGGCAAGAGGCCAGAGACTTCTCAGAAGAATTTGTGTATGTTTTGCCAATACAATACCGGTACATGTAGGTTTAGAAAAGATCTACCATTATTTTTGGACATAAGCTGCAGCTTTTACATGTACATGTACATATACATGTACATGTATACCGGTAGGCCCCCTATGTATGTTGATTTTTCCCATTAAATAAAAGGTTTACTGTGCACAGCTTATACACCAGGCAGCTTTTATACTGAGCCTTGAAGAATCAAATCGAGATCAAACATGTATGTGTATAGGACAGATCTTATTGACCCAAAAAAGGGAAATATCAGCCACTACCTGAAGCAATTTTTTAATGAAAGTTTGAAGTGATAGAACAACGGCCCGCTTGGTAGTAAACTTGAAGCACTCGGAGTATTATCTTTTCCAATACTGCCGTACATGCACTGTCTCGAGTCTGTATACATGCTCTCCTGGATTAAATTAGCTGAGAAACGTCTTCTCTTTTTGGGGGATAATTAAATAGATTTGTTTTTATTTTGAGAAAGGTCCTGCGAGGGAAATGTCTTTCTAGGATCGAAACGTCAGGCCCACTAAATTTTGAGATTTGCATTTTGGTAATTTTAGTCAGTAAGCAGTTTGCAACATTTTTTTGTATATGACATTAATTTGGAACATTGTAAAATTAAGTCAAAGACTTAAATAGACTCAATTATTTTGATTACATTATTGGCACCTGACTGCATTAGCAGTAAAGAGTGAAGTTTTGGTATGAACTGATAAATACATGTAGTCATACATAGTCCACCTTGTTCAGTACCCATGTACTTGACAGGTACGTGTACCTACTTAAGGCGTGGGTGCTGAAAAGCCTAAATATTGGAAGGAAATAATTTTGTCTAGTTTTGGATATCTCAAGGGACACCCTAGCAGCAATGAGAGGAGCTTCAGACAGGTGCATACAGTACTTCAAATGTGGCTTGTTTGAACTGTCAGCAATAGTCAGCACCCTGTGCTGTTGTGCATGACTTTGAAATTGTTCTTTTTCATGTAATACATGCATGTACATGAATATATATATGTAGGCCTTTGCTTCTAAGCAAACTTTCTAGTAACTTGGATGGCAGCCTTCCCATATAGTCAACTAGTCTCTGCCAGGGCGGGGGCACCAGTCAGAAGCATTGACTGCTGTACATGTGTACATGTACAGTAAATCTCCAGGGATCACACCCTGGCTCTGTTTTCATTCAGATTGATGCACTTATTGTAAACCTGGCTACAACAATTCAGAGATCACACACAAAAGAATTACATAGAAAGCTTTAACTTTTCCTCTGACTTTAACCCCGAGACCTCTGCATTTTGCACACCAGCACTCTAACCATCTGAGCTATGGAACACCAAATATCAAGTACAAAAAACAGGAAGTCAGAACCAGTATTTTTGCTTGGATTTACCAGTTGGTGCAAATGCCAGACATTTAGTTCAAATTGGATTCTTAAGCCCATTTTACATGAGAGCTGTAAACAGGGGTCCCTTGCAAAGGAATCGCATCGATGTCAAGAACACACGGATACCTTGTCGTGTAAAAGTGTATCTCTGTCACCAGACTGCAAGGGTCCCTTGCGAATCTTGACAGGGATTGAGACCTCCTCCAAAATTTTGCATCGATGCGAAATCCTTGCGATAAACACAGAGATACATAGGTCGTGTAAATGCACCCATGCGACGTTCGCAAGGATATATATTCGTTGGCGCATTACAGAGAAGTATGCGTTGATATTTCCATGAGGAGCAAATGAACGATTAACAATGTCATCAAGGCAACAAAATAATTGACGATGAAAATGAATCCCGTGCGACCCCGCAAGCATGGTACACGATCGGCCTCGTTATGTTGTGTACTGGAAGTATGTCTTGTGTGAGATCGACGTGGTTTTTTTTTAGCTAACTTCAATGTCTGCACCTGGTCCCAGCATTGCAATAAAATGTTACATGGAGGAACAAACACCAGACTTAATCATGCCGAGGGTTTCGCGCCCGATCCTGTTTGGAACAAAACGTTCATTCGAAAACATTGCGCAACACTGCGACTGTGAAGCTAGTTAGTTGTTTGCACTGTACGGACGAACATGTACATGTACTGTACATTGTACATGTACATGTACATACATGTACATGTACATGTACATGTACATACATGTACATGTATTATTTTCAGTTCGAGGCTGCGTGCCTGCATGCACGTGCTGGGTGCGGAGGAGTGCGCACGCAGCTTGTTACTGCTAGCCAACTGGACCTTACTTCGTGCGCAATAATTATTGTTCTTGAAAACTGCCGTCATGATCGTAACGTCAATCAGACAATTCGCAACGCGGGCGCTGAGCTGAGAGCAACACTGGTAAACGTATGCCTCCGTGTAAATGATAGCGCAGTACCAGCAATACGAATACTAACCTCTGACCTCGCCTCCAAATACGGTGAAGCAAGGGACGTTTGCGACCGCGCTGCGTTGTACCGTGTAAATGTCTGCGATCAAATCGCAAACGACCATTGCGCCAGACACCCGGCGCCAATTTTCGCAGACATGCATTTTTAGTGCTCGTGTAAAAAAAGCCTATAGAACCTCTATAGCTACCGGAGTGAAGCTGCTCTAGTTAAGTCTATGGCTGTGATCCTGTTCATTTCTGTTTACATTTACTTAATTGCTATTCATCCATGTATCATCATTCAGAGGTAAATTGGCTATGTAAAACTAACCTATAATGAGAAAGTTTCAAATTCATTGAAGATGGCATCAAAAATTAATAAATAAACTTTCTCATTTGTATCTGTCTGTTACATATACACATATAATTTTATACAAACATTTTTGCAGACCAAACTTCCCATAACGATTCAAGGGGAAAGGGTTCTATCCTCGTAAGAATTAAAACCTGAATTCAGTTGTGAATGTATAATTGTATCCTTTGTTGTCTTGGAGGAGCTTCATCATAAGAAGACAAATCTACCCCTAAGCCACTGCAGCCTTAGTCTGTCTGAATATACTAGCCTTTTTGCATATGCTAATAGTGTGCTACATTGTATGATGTTACATGTACCAACCTCTGGTATTTTATCTGCAGTGACCTTATTCAAACCAACTTGATTCCTGTCTGTTTGAAGGCTGGTCCAGGCTAGTAGATTGAATGACATTTGGCCTGGATATGCAATTGCAAGATTAAACAAGCCAAGAGAAATATAACTGTATTGTTTGGACAAATAGCAATCTAGGTGACAAGAATCCATCTGTAAACCTGGAACCTTTCACAAAGTGTCTTGACAAATGTCAGATTGGTGTCATCATGGCCCTGTGTTACATATACAGTATGTCCAAATGGCTGGAGGCTTCTTATGAAAGTTTTAATTTCAAAAGGTTGCATTACAGACAGATTCTCTTAGGAGGTGGACAAAACCCAAACAGGTATTAAATAAGTAGTTTTTATTCCACAACAGATGTCCAGTGAAAGACATACTGTACATGCCAGACTGGAATAACCAAAAACATGCTCTGATGGACCATCCATATTTTAACTACATTAATAAACTTTTTTTTTTTTTTTTTTTTTTTTGCAGTTATTTATTGCTGGTGGAATTGGACTGTACTTCAGTGCAACCAGGGAACAGGCATACTCAGGAAGCATTAAGGCATTCATCATTAAGGTACAGTAGATTATAATAACATGAGAAATGTATAAAAAACAAATAATTATGTGAAGGTCTTATATTTGGATTTTAGCAGGACTTAAAGCCCCTACACAACATTGGTAAGATCGAAACACAGAATTGTTCAGAAACTTATACAGTTTGAAGATGGTTACAGTACAAAACCTCTCACTGAAAAATTTCTGCCTAAAATGTTGTATTTTGGGAGAAATGAGTAAAAGAAATAGTTTACGTCTCACTGAGATCTAAACTATTTTTCGGAACAGTATGGCGTTGAATGCTGCATTTTCGGGAAACAAATGAAGCGGTTTTCACAATTTTCTCGAGACTCGGATGGCGGATTGAGCTGAAATTTTCACAGGTGTGCTATTTCATGCATTTGTTGGATCAGACATCGTATGGATGCTATTCTTTGACCTCGACCAATATTGTTTAGGGGCTTTAACCTCTTGGGTCATACTCTCTTTACATTGTCCTGCTAGAATTGAAACAGTAGGTCGTCTGAGCCTTTGAGATTTAAATTTTGGTCATAAAAGTCTGTAGGTAAGTACCAGGGTAGTGGGTAATACATGTATTTTTTAATAAATAATATAAATAATATGATAAAGTGAATATGTTGTTATTCAAATCTATTAGAAAGATAAATGACGGAATTTTTCAATAACAACTGAACTCAGAACTCAGGACTTCCTATAGTTATTCAGGTTTTTGTTTTTGGATATCATATTATTGGTAGATTATTGGTTATAATGACAAATGCCAATCTCTATTTATGTTATGCCATACAATGCCTAGATGATGACCCTGTACCTCAAGCCAGCCTTTAGTGATCTGGCTGATTTGTGAAGATTTGTGTCACATTCTAGATATTTTTTCACAAATGGTGTGGAAGTTGTATGTACAATGTACAGTATGTCATTAACTACATAAATGTACAGGTGTAATGTACTGTACATGTACCTCTGTATTCAGGACATATATTAACCTCAAGAACATGTTCTGGGTACACGTAGATTGTGTTGTTGAACTGAATGATGTAGCTTGCTTTAATAAGAGTAGACAGGAGTGATAAAACATGTATTGTTGCATTTCCTACAAATTTGAGTCAGTCTGACTACCAGAAAGATGATCAAAATATGGGCCTACACATCGTACATGTATATATTCATGGACAGTTTTTTCAAGGTTGGCTATTTGCATTTCCACTTTGTTGAAAGTTGCCCATGTACATGTATAAAGTCAAAATAATGAAGTTGATATATTTAAGGATTCTTCATTTTCATAAAAATCTAGGCTTAGTTCTTCCTATCACCCTTCTCTTCCTCCTCTCAGGAAGATAACTAAGGAAAACTACCATATTCTCCACACTTCAGATCGTCTGGCTGATGCCATTCCAAATTCGCCTGTTTTGGCTTTCAGGCGCCCCCGTAACCTGCGTGACTTAATTGTCGGAGCAGAGGTTCCCCTTTGGACACTTCACCTCCAACTAAATTTGGTACATTAAGTGTACCTCGAAATGCATTGTTTGCAAGACACATGTCAAGGAAATAGACTCTTTCAATGGACATTCTTCTGGAACCACCCACACGACCTATGGCTCTATCACGTGCACTACCTCCAACATAATATACCTCATCTCATGTAGAGTTTGTTATGTTCAGTATGTTGGCGAGACCAAAAACACCCTCAAAAAGACGTATCTATGGCCATACTGTAGGTCTACAATAAAAACCGGTAAAATGGACACCCCTGTTGGGTATCACTTCAATCTCCCTGATCATTCGATATCAGATATGAGTGTACTGGGCATAGAATCCCTTGGTCACCGTATTAATGCTGTCCGTCTAAGCCGTGAGAAAATGTGAATGAAGCGTCTTCGGACTATTCAACCACATGGTCTCAACATCCAGGAGGGTAATGACTAACACCATGCAGCTTTCTGATAATCCTTCTTTTGTGTTCACTCCTCCACAATTCTCTCTTTGATCCTTCCCCCTCTTCTCACTAATCCCTACCCTACTCCTTGCCCTTCTCTTTGATCTTTCCCCCTCTTCTCACTAATCCCTACCCTACTCCTAGCCCTTCCCTTTGATCTCACCCTACCAGCTTTACTCTTTGTCCTTTGTTTCTCATCCGTGTCCTATTCACTATCTTCCCCCCTCCTTCGTGTACATGTATCTGTTTTGTCCTTTTGTAGCAGGACCTTTGAGAAACGTCCTGCTAGGATCGAAACGTCAGGCTCACTAAATTTTACGATTTACATTTTGGTAATTTTAGTCAGAAGCAGTTTGCAACATTTTTGTATATCACTTTAAGATATCAGGAGGTGTAAAGCAGACTTGTATAATTATAGTCATTTGTGGAGTCAAGTACCGGTACATGTAGCATTGTAGCATGTGTCATGGCTCAAGTGTTTTAAAATTGCTAACTCAGATCAGCGTTTTTCTGCATGCTCAATGCACTACTGTAGTAAAAGTCTAGAAGTGCAGATTCATCTGGGTGCTCTGACTTTTCACTGGTACATGTATACATTAGCAATGTAGCAAATATGGGTGAAGAAACCATAGGATTTTTTGTTTCACTTTAAGAATCAGATTATTTTTTTTAAGGAGAGATATTGAGGGTATTTTTGGGAAAGTGGAAGTTTTGTCTAAGGGAGTGCAATATATACATGTACACGTACATCTGTACATGTATACATTTGCTGGGTGTCAGAAAGTAAACAATGAATGGAGGCATCAGCGCGACCACAAACAAACAAATTTTATGGCCCACTCTTTTCCTGCATGTAATTTGCAATGTGCAACACAAACGCCAGTGTATGATTACGTAGCTAGTTTCATGCGTGCATTGAAAATAGCCGGGTACCAGCACAATGCAGTAAGGAAAGATGGAGAATGCAGGCACCATGTGCATTGTCAACAGTGATGTCTTCTCACTGTCTTTGCACTTTTCATATTCAGCTGAGACATTAAATAAATGTAAAACATTAGTTTTTTCAGGGCTGAATTGGAAAACTTTGGATTGAAATTTGAAGTGAATTTGTCCACGGCCAGGAAAATGTAATAAATCATCACTCCTTGCTCTATGAATAAATGTAATAGATATGTAGGACATACAAAGCACAAGTACCAAGTGAATTGGGGAAAATAAAAGTTTATCTGTGAACATACATGTAATTGCGCACATGGTCTTCCACTTCCACTTCCGACATGGCCTTGGTTTTCTTCTTGATGCTAATACTGTATGTCAAAGTAGACATTTTGTTCTTGCATACATACCGTACCACTGTTTGGCCTACATGTACATACAGACATAACTTTCCCTTTTTTTAATTTCTCATTGCACTGCATGAGTGAAAATGAGGAGTGGGACCCTATTAAAACTTGGTGGTTTAAGAGGCTGATCTATCAGCGGGTGTATATAATGCTGGGGTCCTGCACTGCCATAGACATGCATGGATGGCTGTCTGTGCATCTATTTCCAGTTGTTGTCCCAAGGCGATGTCTCTTGATGCCCTTCTTGGGTTATAGAACAAGACTTGGAGTTCAGCTACATTTAACTGAGGCCCTTTTCCTTTCTCTTACCCAATCCATTATGTCAGTGTAATCATAAGGCCACCCTACATACCTCCTACAGCCAGAAAATCAAAAGTCCTACATTTATAATTTGCCAATTGATGTACATGTAAGAGAGGTAAATGGAAATGCCACTGCCATTCAGTCTTTCCTTCAGCTGAATTCCCCTCATCTCCTTGCCGTAAGATATGTGAGTCTAGCCTAGTATCATGTCCACTTCATTGACAGTACCTGGTTAGTAAATATCATTTACCATATACTGTAGACTTGATCTTGCATCCTGCTTCACTCCCACTTACAAATTGTTCCAATTCAAATGTAACATATGCCTTCCTGCCTGTGATCTCTGTTTTTCCCCTTTCCCTTCTTCTTTGCCATCACCTTGAGTGGCCTGCTTTGGGCGTCGTGGTTGGTGATTTTCTGTAAACCCTGCCCCCCCCAATAACAACAAAATGTCAGAAATAGTTATGTTTAACTCCTTTGCGATATAATTTTCTTTTACAGAAGAGAAAGAAAACAATCTTGGGGAAAAAATCCACCTGTATTGTGTTATTCAAGCCGAAAAATTAGGTGTGATTAATGTTTGAAAATCTGTGTTTCAGACAAAGTCAGTAATGTCATAGAGCTATAAACTAGGACAGAAAGTAACCAACATCATTCATGCAGCTGCAGTTTTTTTCTGTGTCATGGCCAACAACTCCATTAGGCAGTCAGATGGGTGGTCAGTCGGTCGGTCAGTTTGTCGGTTCACTCGGGCGGTCGGTCCACTTGGTTGGTCAGTCGGTCAGTCAGGTGGTCAGTTGGTCGTTTAGTCAGTCGGTCCACTTGGTTGGTCAGTCGGTCAGTCAGGTGGTCAGTTGGTCGTTGAGTCAGTCGGTCCACTTGGTTGGTCAGTCGGTCAGTCAGGTGGTCAGTTGGTCAGTTGGGCGGTCGTTCAGTCGGTTGGTCAGTTGGTCTGTCTGTTGGTAGGTCAGTCGATCAGTCGGTTGGTCGGTACACGTACAATATAGCTCAGTTGGTTGGTAAGTCAATCAGTCGGTCTGTAGGTCAGTCAGTCGGTCAGTCAGTTGATTATTTAGGCTAGGGTTTTTCTTTTCTTTTTAACATGTACACATGTACACCAGTAATCTGAATTCTGTGAAATAATGTAGCTAGGATGGATGGATTTCTCCTCAAATAACATTCTGTTTTGGGCCAATAATTTAGGATCAATAATTTTAGGAATTCTTCAGATGACACTGGAATTTAGGTTTTTCATTTTATGGATAATTTCTTTTTATCGGGATTTGGTTATGGCTTATTTCATACGAATTCAGTTCTAAATTTAGTTTGTGGCCTGTCCTTACAAGATCCAAGATTTCCTGTCTCCCCTTCTTAGCATTCATTTTAGAATGGTTTCTAGGTTGCAAAATAAGTAAAGGTACTGTACAGTCGGATGCTGATAGGTGTCAGCCTATGGCACTGAGATGGCATGCATATGCTGTTCTATGGACATGGTTATTTATAAATGTGTGATTCCTCAGCAGGCTGATCAAATTATAGTTTGCTTACAAACGCCATTTTAGCCCTGAAAAGTATAAATCTGGCATTGATAATTCAGGTGAGGAGGTAGTGACAGCATTGCACACAGTGTATTGATGGCTTGATATTATACAAGACATTTTTAGGCATCTTATGAGAAAAACCATTGCTATAGATTATCCTATACATGTATGATAATTTACTAGTACATGTATTATAATGCAAAGATAATATTCATGTGTATGGTATCCCAAATGTTCAATTCAGGTCCGTTTGTGGTTTATTTTACTGGATACCAGATGACAGAGCTTGTCCATACTGGTACCATGTACATACATGTAAAACATGTATGTACATGTACATGTACATGTACGTATGTACATCACCTACCATTCAGTACATGTAGGCTTTCAATGTGTCCTTTCAAATGGTTATGTATGGTACAGCGAAAAAAATACACGGGGGCGACGGGAGATTCGCCCCCAAAACCTCTGAAATCGCCACGGTAAACGTCAACATGGGGGCGAAAAAAAAGCCATATTTTTTTTAAAATCGCCCCCGTCGTGATTTTATATTCCGTAGAATCCCGTAGTTCATTGATTTGTCAAGGTGAGATCTTTGTTACAACTACAAACTCCGAAACTAGTATAAAACATGCGGGAAATAAAAACGCAAAGTCCCGTTACTGTACCTTTACGGCTGTGTTCACTATGCACGTACATGTACACAGAAATGTACAGAAAGCACATTGTGTGTGCCGTATGGTACCCAACTGAAGCTGGCAGCCAAGTTCCCCCCCCCCAGGCCCAGCGTCGCGCTGCAATGAGAGCAAGTCTGTGGCTGCTAGCTTCAGGTTTGAACGGGTGCCAACTTGGGGAAAACACGTGATCCGTATCGTGCGTGGATTCCAAGTCTGTACGGCTGACATAACGAAAAATGTTGAACGAGCCCCATGCGCTTGTTGCTTTCATTACTCCACGTGTGTTGTTTTGGCCGGCTTTCTGTCCACATGTACATGTACAGCTCAGCTGATCGTTGGACTATGCTTTCGTTTGGAAACTATGGATCGCTTTTTGGTTCGAAGTACTGGCTCTTCCTGAAATTGGAAAGCTGGCCTGCAGTGCCTACTGTCATGAAATGTTCTGTGACTTTCCTGTGATCGTTGTGAAATGTGTGAACATATTTTGTTCGCTGTGGTGTAACGCAACTTCCATTTTCTATAGTTACGGCACTGCAACTGCGCAAGCGCGAGGACACATGCCAGATTGAACCACGAAGCAAGTGCTTCTGGCCCGCAGTCCGTAACGTGTACACTGACTTTGGAAGCGCGATGTTAGCTGGCGATGCTGCCGTCTGGCCATCGTGCTTGATCTTGATTTGTTGCATTTGCATGATATATTCGTCATTATTTATTGCCACTGTTTGATTAAAGAAAATTACAACGTTGATTTATAGGTACACAGTGTATAATAGTTTTATAATTTGTATAGTGGTCTTTTAAACCTCCCTAAAATCGAATGACTTCTCGTATTTTCTGCCGCCACAGCACGCACGCGAAGTCAGTACATGTACAGTACAATGCATCGCTGACGACTCTGTTAGGGACCCGTTTTTTTTGCCGATCTCACCGTGCGAGAGCTTCTTATATACATGATTGTAAAGGACACCTTTTTCCATTCCGATAATGACAGGGATATTGCTTCAAGACAAGCAAAATATGTGCCTACAGCCAGAGAATTTGCCATGTTTCTTCACTTTCTTGTGCCTGTACTGAGCTCGAGGCGGCGCTGCCTGTGCAAGATTGTGGGGTTTATACCCCATGCAACAAAATCTGGCTTGTCCTCGCGCTTGCGCAGTTGCAGTGCCGTAACTATAGAACATGGAAGTTGCGTTACGGCTGCCGTAACAATAGCCACTGCGTATTTCGCTGTATGACAACTGAACAGTTGAACAAAATAAGATCCTTGTAACAAGTTTTAGTTACATCATCACTCATTGTCTCATTAAACCAAAATTAAAACAACGCAATGGTGAAGAAATCATGAATGTCTGCAATACTTGACACTTTGCTTGAAACATACATGTAACTAGGTAAAAGCTATAAACCATTAAAAAATACATTCTTAAAAAAAGCCCCCCTAAGCTCCAAAATAGCCACCGCGAAATAATTAAGGGTGGCTATTTTAAGATGGGAAAATCTGAAAAGAGCCCCCGTGAAAAAAAAAGGATTTTTTACGCTGGTATGGTACTGGTAGCTCTTCTCATGGATCTACCGTATTTACAAAAAGGTGATATACAAAAAAGTTGCAAACTGCTTACTGACTAAGCATGTATGCAGTAGCAAAATTTACAAAAAGTGTAAGGCTGTTGTTGTGAAAAAAAATTCATTTGGGCATAATTTTATGTCGATGTCAACATTGTTTTAATGATTCTGAAACTATGTGTTGGAATGTCTAGTTGATAACCAAGCACCAGTTGATATTTGAACAATCTGCTACCTAAATGAACCCAACAACCGTCACACACACATAACACAACCATGGCCACATATATACAGCTGTACTGCTGTACATGTACAGTATGCAGTAGCAAAATGACAATGGAACTGGCTTGTTCTATATGTGTTAACCCTCAAAGAGCAGGGTTATTTTATTTCGACCATCTCACAGCCGGGGGGGGGGGGACCTTAGATTTTGGTCGTTCAATGATGGATTCAAATAATATTTGGCAGGTCTAATTATAGCTCATAAATTTTTTATGATTCAATTTGTTTGGCTTTTTTCATGTTTTCAGTGTTTTGTATTGAATTTCCTATATGTTTTTGTATTGAATTTCCCCAATTTGCATAATTTTTACAATGATAATGAAACACGAAGAACCAATAATTGCATACAGCAATATGAATGAGCTAATTATGCAAAAGAATTTCTGAAAAGAAATACCCAGATGCACCTTGGATGCTATGCTTTTATGTAGTGTAAGTCAATGGAAAAAAATCCGTCAAACTATACCATGGCCCTGGAAAATGTTCATTGTCAGAGAACGGTACTTTTAATTTAAATAAAATTGGTGTCAAAATGTGCCTAGAAGAAGATTACCAAAAAAGTCATAAAGCCTCAACACGCAGACAAAAATCACTGAGACGCTGTAAAAAAAAACTACAGGGGGAGGGCGGAATCAGCCCCCCCCCCTCGGCTCTTTGAGGGTTAATGGCAACTATTTGTCTATCATGCTTCCATTCAATTTCTCTTTACCTCAAACCTCTTTGGGGCAGCATCAAATATCCACCGGCATCAGAGTCCCTATGCCACATGTATCTATCCCATCCCTCCAGTAGAGTCTTTTATTTTTGAAAGATTCATTTCATGAAATTGTCTTTCAGACATTCTTCTACTACCGGGTAGGTTAAGTGCAACATACGTACATAATGTGCATGTTTGTGCAGTTGTACGGGTATACAATATATTGCACAGCTCTGTGACTATCCCTTTTCCATGTGTTAGGGCCTATTCATTTCCTTTTTTTATTTAAATATTCAGTTGCATTTTTTTTTATTTCCCCCCAATTCCGCCTTGATTGTTCTACCAGAGATCTCTATTGTTTATAAGCAAAATATCAAATTGGCAAATTAATCTGACCATAATTGCAAATTGCAACCTTGACATTTAGTGTAAGATTATCAATTCAAATTTACATATCAGCCTTTGTATTTCTGTCCTGCTTGTGGTTCACAGTTTTCATTTCTGGCAGCAGATCATTGTATTCTTGCCTTGGTTTCTGCCACTTTTTTCAAGAGTGTGGTAGCTTTGCTGCTTGTTCTCATGTTCTCATGGGGTGTGGGGCAGGGGAGGTGGGATGTGGTGTGGGACGGGATATGGGATGGGGTATGGGGCAGGGGATATGGGATGAGGTATGGGACAGGGGAGGTGGGATGAGGTGTGGGACAGGGGAGGTGGGATGAGGTATGGGACAGGGGAGGTGGGATGAGGTGTGGGACAGGGGAGGTGGGATGGGGTGTGGGACAGGGGAGGTGGGATGAGGTGTGGGACAGGGGAGGTGGGATGAGGTGTGGGACGGGATATGGGATGGGGTATGGGGCAGGGGATATGGGATGAGGTATGGGACAGGGGAGGTGGGATGAGGTGTGGGACAGGGGAGGTGGGATGAGGTGTGGGACAGGGGAGGTGGGATGAGGTGTGGGACAGGGGAGGTGGGATGAGGTGTGGGACAGGGGAGGTGGGATGAGGTGTGGGATAGGGGAGGTGGGATGAGGTGTGGGACAGGGGAGGTGGGATGAGGTGTGGGACAGGGGAGGTGGGATGGGGTGTGGGACAGGGGAGGTGGGATGGGGTGTGGGACAGGGGAGGTGGGATGAGGTGTGGGACAGGGGAGGTGGGATGGGGTGTGGGACAGGGGAGGTGGGATGGGGTGTGGGACAGGGGAGGTGGGATGGGGTGTGGGACAGGGGAGGTGGGATGAGGTGTGGGACAGGGGAGGTGGGATGGGGTGTGGGACAGGGGAGGTGGGATGGGGTGTGGGACAGGGGAGGTGGGATGAGGTGTGGGACAGGGGAGGTGGGATGGGGTGTGGGACAGGGGAGGTGGGATGAGGTGTGGGACAGGGGAGGTGGGATGGGGTGTGGGACAGGGGAGGTGGGATGGGGTGTGGGACGGGATATGGGATGAGGTATGGGACAGGGGAGGTGAGATGAGGTGTGGGACAGGGGAGGTGGGATGAGTTGTGGGACAGGGGAGGTGGGATGGGGTGTGGGACAGGGGAGGTGGGATGAGGTGTGGGACAGGGGAGGTGGGATGAGGTGTGGGACAGGGGAGGTGGGATGAGGTGTGGGACAGGGGAGGTGGGATGAGGTGTGGGACAGGGGAGGTGGGATGAGGTGTGGGACAGGGGAGGTGGGATGAGGTGTGGGATAGGGGAGGTGGGATGAGGTGTGGGACAGGGGAGGTGGGATGGGGTGTGGGGCACGGGATATGGGATGGTGTATTGTCACAAAAGGGGCCTCCAAGTAACACACCATGTTCTAGTGAATGGGCATCATTCCTTCTGGGGTGCTACACCAGTAGACCCTCATTTGCAAGTTGGCTCAGCCTTTGGAATTTCCTTTATATCCATGTACCTTGTTTGGGAGTTTGCTGGACCATGCCCACTGGTTGGGTATGCATAACAAAAGGGAACGTGGATTGCTTCCTTTGTTATTCATCTGGCCTGGTTTTGTACCACTCCAGTGCTCTTACTCTGGAGCACTGGCTTATAAAGACCAGTGTTACTGAGGGTGGGCGAGGCATTTCACTTTCAACTCTGGCTGGGGACAGACTCTGGTAGCTCGGCGGGCGACGATCTTTAGTTTGTATAAGTTGCTACAAGGATTTCAACGTAGCCGGTTTATGTTGTATAAGTTTATCGTCGCCCGTCAGCTCTTTTCTTGGAGGTTCAAGTTATGTAAGTTATGTTTAATATTTATTTATTTTTGGTTGAATATCCTGGGGCCCTGTGCAGTCTCACCTCCTTTCTTGTCCATTTGATTTAATTATAGAATTCACATTTTGGAAACTCAGTTATTGCCTGTTTTGAAAATTCTTTCTTGCGTTTGTCTGGCTTCCTTTCCCTTCAAATGGCGGGTTTTGGCTCCCCAAAACAGGGACCCCGTTACAGTATGGGGCAGTGGATATAGGATGGGTATGGGGCAGGGGATATGGGACGGGATGTGGGGCAGAGGAGGTGGGATGGAGTAGGGCTAGGGAGTTGGGATGAGGTATGGGGCAGGGGAGGTGGGATGGGGTATGGGGCAGGGGAGGTGGGATGTGGTATGGGGCAGGGCATATTGGATGGGGTATGGGGGAGGTGGGATGGGATGGGATGTGGGACAGGGGAAATGGGATAGAGTATGAGCAGGGGACATGGGATGGAGTATGGGGCAGGGGAGGTAGGATGGGGTGTGGGGTAGGGGAAATGGGATGGGGTATGGGGCAGGGCATATGGGATGGGGTGTGGGACAGGGGAGGTGGGATGGGGTATGGGGCAGGGGAGGTGGGATGGGGTATGGGGCAGGGGAGGTGGGATGGGGTATGGGGCAGGGGAGGTGGGATGGGGTATGGGGCAGGGGAGGTGGGATGGGGTATGGGGCAGGGGAGGTGGGATGGGGTATGGGGCAGGGGAGGTGGGATGAGGTATGGGGCAGGGGAGGTGGGATGGGGTATGGGGCAGGGGAGGTGGGATGATGTATGGGGCAGGGCATATTGGATGGGGTATGGGGGAGGTGGGATGGGATGGGATGTGGGACAGGGGAAATGGGATAGAGTATGAGCAGGGGACATGGGATGGAGTATGGGGCAGGGGAGGTAGGATGGGGTGTGGGGTAGGGGAAATGGGATGGGGTATGGGGCAGGGCATATGGGATGGGGTGTGGGACAGGGGAGGTGGGATGGGGTATGGGGCAGGGGAGGTGGGATGGGGTGTGGGGCAAGGGATATGGGATGGGGTATGGGGCAGGGGATATTGGATGGGGTATGGGAAAGGGGATATGGGATGGAGTAGGGCAGGGGAGGTGGGATGGGGTAGGGTAGGGTATATGGGATGGGGTAGGGCAGGGGAGGTGGGATGGGGTAGGGTAGGGGAAATGGGATGGGGTGTGGGGCAGGGGATATGGGATGGGGTATGGGGCAGGGGATATGGGATGGAGTAGGGCAGGGGCCGGAGGTGGGATGGGGTAGGGTAGGGGAAATGGGATGGGGTATGGGGCAGGGGATATGGGATGGAGTAGGGCAGGGGAGGTGGGATGGGGTAGGGTAGGGGATATGGGATGGGGTAGGGCAGGGGAGGTGGGATGGGGTAGGGTAGGGGATATGGGATGGGGTAGGGCAGGGGAGGTGGGATGGGGTAGGGTAGGGGAAATGGGATGGGGTGTGGGGCAGGGGATATTGGATGGGGTATGGGGCAGGGGATATGGGATGGAGTAGGGCAGGGGAGGTGGGATGGGGTAGGGTAGGGGAAATGGGATGGGGTGTGGGGCAGGGGATATGGGATGGGGTATGGGGCAGGGGATATGGGATGGAGTAGGGCAGGGGCCGGAGGTGGGATGGGGTAAGGTAGGGGAAATGGGATGGGGTATGGGGCAGGGATATGGGATGGGGTATTACATGTAAGTAGTCAGCATGTAGTGCTTACAAGTATTATGCATCCACCAGCCTACTCAATTTGATAATTTCTTCAAGGTTCATTGTAAGCGTGTAGATCCACGGTGACTCTCTAAAAACAGGATTTCCAACATATTGCAAGATCCTTGAACTTGAATTTAAGTCTAGCCTGCCTCCAACCTTTGTACTCCAGATGAAACCTTTGCACATTCTGTCACAGCAGGTGTGTTTAAATGTTAATACCTGGTAGGTAGGCTTGTCTGCAAGCTTTGCTTTCCCTTTTAAGGTCCTGCACATCTTCTAATGAGGCACAAATTAGCCTCTGATGAGGTGCACACAGCCAAGTATTAAACTAATTCAAATATAATGTGGGATGTTTGCGGTGACATCATGTACATCACTCTTGTGAGATGGAGTGTGGCTCTAAAAAATATAAGTGACATTTGTTCCCAACGCTAGCCATCACAGAATATAGGAAGTGAATGTGAACGTTTTAAAGGATATATATTGTCATTCTACTGTACTGAATGGGCAGCACATTGACTACTCTACAAATTTGGTGTTGAACTTTGAGGTCAAGTCATGAATTGCTGGCCATTTTGTTCTGCTCTCTGTTAAATATTCAACAATATCATCTTAATCTGTATACAGTCGGTATCTTCAATCATAGCCAAATGTACGAAATTCCTTTCAACCTCTCTCTCTGTCTTACTTCCTCCATTTCACTTCCCCATTTGAACCTTTTCCTCCCCACTTTTTGGAAGCAAGACACAAGTTAGTTGCAATGGCTGATTGGCTGGTACTCTTTCTCGTAGCGTAGATTCTTTAATTAAACAAATTGAAAATGGTCAGGAGACACAAACAACATGAACCTACATTAATACAGACACCTCTATAGGGCTGGCTGGTTGGCCACTTATCCAATGGTGTTTTTTCCGTGTTCCATTGTTTGGAATTCTTGGCAGTATTGAAATGCTGCCTTAATTTTGTGTAATCTCTTAACTAAGTGGATCCAGGTAAACAAACAAAAATGGTTGTTTGCATCAGAATGAAAATGGAGGAATGATCACTGGAGATACAGTGTACGTGTATGGCAGTTAATAGTTAAGTGCTTTTGGCTGGCATCCCCATACTGGAAAAGACCAGTTGACTATCTGGTTGGGCCACTATCTAAGGGCTTGATACAGTACATGTAGGCCTACATATATATAGTTCAGATAGTAAGAGCGCTGATACGCAAAACCAGAGGTCTTTTCTTTGCCATTTTTCAAAATTCTTCTACAATTTGTTGACATCTGGTGGCGAAATGCATATAATGCTGGAAAAGAAGAAACATCTCTGGAATAACGTTACTTGAACTGGAAGTCATTTAAGGTGGGGTTGAAAGGAGACCTTAGGTACAATTGGTCATTCATTAGACAGCTGTAATTAGTCTTGTTGACTTACTGGAACCATGATTTAATTTGCCACCTACATGTACATGCAGGTGCCCCTATTCACATAATTGTTTGCCCTACTAATGACTTGTCTGCTGTTGAAGGCACAGTATTTAGACCAATTGATTTCCATGGTCTGAATTTATAATTCATTTCTCCAAATGTGGTCATGTGTAGTCTAACTCATGCTCTGTCAAATAGCAATGAGGAAATTCACTAGTAAGAGAGATATTATATTATATGTATACATGTAGTTTGTTTGACATAGAATTTGGAACATGAAACGCCCACCGGTACATGAGTATTCATGGAAGGGCATTTACAGGTTGTAAAAATGGGTAAGCTTTCTTCAAAATTGATTATATTTCCATACCTACAGTATGAAAATTAATTTCTTTAAAAAGAACTTTATGACTATACAATTTGTCATTTATGAAGAAAAAGGTATATGGATAGTACCATTATATACTACAGTTAAGAAAAAATGTACAGTTGGAAACTGTTCAAGAACAAGTTGTGTTGAAATAGAAAGGTAATTGGGATGTACTTCACCTGCCTTAATACATGGATCACTCAAGAACTTGACCCTTATACTGTAATGAATACTTAGCTGTTCCCTTCATTATATCCTGACATGATACATGGACATTATTTCCTAACAGTATATAGAACATGATAATCACTGGTCAGTTTGTTGTATGGGCTTACCTGTGCTCAACTAGAAAAATCAAAATTGTTTGAACTAGGTTTGTACCGGTAGAAGTCTCATTCAGATAATGTACACAGAAACACAGAAAATGGGTTTGCTCCACGTACGGTATTAAGGTACATGTAAGGCCTTTTCACACTATATCTTCGCTTCGACTGGGTTGAAACCTACCTGGTTCCGCTCCGGTTCAGCCTTGGCTGTTTTTGACCCGGTTCACAGAGACACAACGTTCACACTGTTCATGATGCAAACCGGCCGCAGCGTGAACCGGGTAACTTTCAATCCGGATACAGCCATGCGTATTCACATTACGTACTCTCAACACGGATCATGTGCGGCGCCTGCGCACTGTGGTGATTTTCTAGCTCGCACAATGCCTTGCGACGCGCCAAGCGGCCGGATGTACCAGTCAAAAGTAAGTAACTCCACACGCTTTCGTGAAAATATTTTCTTGAAGCATGCGCGATTTAGAAATTTTGGTCAGCCCCCCTAATTTGCGCGTTTCACGAAAAGCTTACGCGAAGCATTCTCGAAGAAGGCAAGAAGCAACTCCTCTAAATGAAATAACGACGAAACATTGTATAGCACCACCTATGTAATTGCTGCAGTGCCCTCAAATTTGGATGATTTTCACAGCAACGAATTTCCGTGCCTTTTGCCTTTCGGCCGGGATAGTTGGGCAGATCGGACTGCCGGCCGCCGCATGCCGTTAGTACAGCACGCATGAAATAGAATCCAGACTGCTGTGAAACATTGCGCATTCTGTGCACAACAGTGGTTGCCCAACAATACATGGTTGGGTTGCGTGCGAAAGTAGAATCATAGAAAGAGCTGTCAAAGTTTGTGCGACCGTTAGCAAAGCGCGCATTAACAGAATTCAGACTGCTGTGAAACATTGCGCATTCTGTGCACAACAGTACATACTGTGTGGGTGTCAACGAACTTTTTGTCAGTGGCTACCGCACATGCACACGACGACGCGTTCTTCCACGGAGTTTCGCGCTACACAACTCAACCCGGATCGGCGGTAGTGATCTCAACCCGGGGCGGTTCACACTATCGTTTTCGAACTGATTCAAGCTGAAAAATGCATTTTCAATCCGGATCGAGATTTTCAACCCTGGTCCCTGCCAGGGTTGGTTTCGATCCGGATAGAGCATGCTATCCGATTTGGAACCCGGGTTGAAAAAAATCTCGGGGTCAGAACCGGTTCCGACCCCGAGATTTCGGGCAGTGTGAAAAGGCCTGTAGAGTGATTAGATACTGAGGGCTTTTGTGGCAATAAGGGTAGAATCTTTATCTAGTTTGAAATGAACGTTACTGGCATTGTTGGATTCCCACCTGCCTTGCTTGGATATTAGAATAGGGATACATTAGGCATTGAAAGCCACAGATGCTCCACCACACCTCAAGCTATGAAGACCATACATGTAAGTCAACTAAGGGTCAGAGGGCATTGAGTACTATCTCCCACATGTGTGTGTAGCTGAGTGGTGTGGAACCAGGGTATTGTTGCCTTTCTTGTTGGCGACCATTCTGTAACGGACAGGTACATGTACGTGTGACTCGTGCCTAAAGCTGAAAAATAGCGCTCTTTGAGTGTTTGGCAATATATAACTACGCTACTTCAATTTCTTGCCTAAAGTGATCAAGCTTTGATTTACAAAGGTGTATTGTTGAGAAGTCTGCAGAAATTGCACAATCCTTCCTGATGTTTTTGATGTCATCACTCATCAAAGCGAAGGAATTCGGCGGAGGAAATAAAGTGCTCACACAAATAGGACCATACAGTAGATCTGATTGTGTGGTGGAGCCGTGGAGGAGTGACTGGGCTTGAGGTGCAGTTATGCTAGAATGTTACATGTATGGTGTGATTGGTTCTTTGCGGATAGTTGGTGAAGAATTTATTCTCTGAAGCCCTTGCAGAGTTGACCATGCCGCTGTCTGTTGGTGAAGGCCAACCTGCCAGTTCGTGTGCCCATTTTATTGCTGCTGCTGTTGGCTGGAGACTTGTATCCAGTGGACAAGATCGTGACAAGAGCGTGAATTACACATGTAGAAGGTGTCCACTTTGGCTTTGATGAAGCCTAGTCCTCTCATTTTGACCATGAGGCAGCCCTGTACTTTGTAGTTGTGGACTTTGCCAAGTGTAGCTGGTCCATGTACATGTATCTATTGGAAAAAGGACAACCCAGCAGCAGAATGGGCATGCACCCTCAGCAGAGGTATGCTGGACCAATAGGTGGAACTTGATTTGAATTTGGACATGGGTTTGGGGAGCCTGGGGAGGGCAACGGTGTATAGCAAGGTGTGTTGCTTGACCAAGACTGAATGTACGGAGCTTAGCAGCTCTAGGACATTCTTGGTTGCGTAACACGACGCAGGTGTGTGCCAAGCCAAAAAGCGTGTTGTTCAAAAAAACAAAAAATTACACTTGGTAAATCATTTAATGATTCATTGCACACAGATCTAGGGTACCTGTATGTTTACGTGAATAGCTAACTTTGCTAAAAATTCACAGCGTGGGTTCAGTTGAGCGCTTGACTTTAGCTAAACTTAACGGAGCATTCAAACAATGCAATGTTCACTAATTGCAGTTAGTTTGTGCGAAGATTACAAAAATGCTGATCCCTCCCGACTTCTTCCTGCAAGAGTGCCCACTGCACAGCTGGGCAGTACTGAGTTACCATCATTACAGTGGAGCGTTAGTTTACGGTCAGTTCGTATTTCAATCATGGCTGTTGACAACTTCAGAATTTTGTTCAATCTCAGAAGCGGAGTTCATGAGAATGGATATAACAAACGAACTTACGACAGCAAAAATGACAGAAAATTTATAGATTTTCTGAGCTGAAAATTGGTGAGAAACAGAATTGCAGCTGGAGAGTAGCCAATGTTTTGTCATGTGCAGCGCGTTTGGTTGTTAGCTCTGCATGAGGAAGATTGAAGTAAAACATTAATTCAGTCAAATTTGAGTGAAAAGTGTTGGTAGTTTCAATGGAATATTCCAAGGAAACTGCCCTTAATCCGTCTTAACAATGGCCACTTTTCCGTTCAATGGTAGCTCGACTGGCCGGAGTGCGTATTTTTCGGTGGCACCCTACAAACTCAATAGATCAGAACTTCAGAAAGAAAAACATTATTTAAATTCAATAAGAGCCCCTTTTAAGGGCGAATTATGATAGCATATCGATAGCATATCGGCTGAATAAAAGCATATTGAGATTTGTTGGTAGCTTGTTGGGCCGTCACGCTATTGAATGCCTGACTGGAATACCGTCAGTAATGGCCTGCAATATGTACAGTGTACGTACATGGAGCCTGAGGGGAGAGGAAGTCATACAACACAGTCAAGTCAGTTGTGTCCAAACGACATTCCACAGCCACTTATTGCTGCTAAATTATCACATTTCACAGCTACCCGGTAAGTCCCTTAACAGCACTAATTTTCACTGTCAACTTCGCTGTCAACTTCGCTGTCAACTTCGCTGTCAACTTCGCTGTCAACTTCGCTGTCAACTTCGCTGTCAACTTCGCTGTCAACTTCGCTGTCAACTTCGCTGCTAACTTTGCGTTGAGTTGCATTCAGATGCCAAAACTTTCACTGCTAACTTCACTGCACTCCTGTAAATGTACATTGTTGTACCCCTAGACATCCAGTGATTCATTGCACACTGTGCAGGGCAAGATTCAAGTGATTTTCCTAAATTTTGTCAGAATTCACACATGCATCATCAGGTACCGGTACCACAGAGGGGAAGTCTTGGCATTGTGTATTACTGGGGAGCCTACAAGAAATCCTCTTGAAGACAGGAGATTCAAGGCGCAAGGCGCAACTCTAGCTGGTTTTCGGATTTTAAAGCTGTCTCCTCAGTGATATCAACATACATGTACACGTATGTGTACGTGTATATTGGAAAGGTCACTCTGCGTACATGTACGTACATGAACGTATCGTTGTGTTGGCTGCCCCCCCCCCCATCAATTTGTGGATCACAAAAATTTGGATTCAAATTTCAGGGTCTTTTCATGTGTGGGTGTGCAAAAAAAATGGGTTACTCAAACACAAAACTTTAAATTTTCACTCACTTTCTTAGTGTGAATGTACTGTACATGTACATATGTACATGTACAGAGTAGTTGCATGTAAATTGCTGTTCATGCAGCCAGTATATTCCCACCCACCCCCCTAAAAAAATTCCTTCTGATTCTATGCATGACTGAAGCTAGGAGGATTTCTCCAGATATCCAGAATTAGTTGTGAATATAATTACTACCAAGAATGAGGTGGTAAATATGATTTTTTTTTCTTAGTAGTACTTTAGCAGTTTTCTATGGTGTGATGAGCATTGTGGGATCAAGTGAAACTGATTTGATTATAGAAGCCATGTAGCATTTCCAGACCAGACTTGGCTTGGCTGGGAGGGTGCTTTATCTTGCAGTCAGGTTTCTGCAGCAAGAATAACAAGATCTGTTGATGAGCACTGTAGACCTACCGGTACATGTAAGGTGTCTTCATGTTATTTCCTTGTTGTCAGAAAGAGTTTCATATTTCACAATGAACAGATATTCTGAGATTGATTTAATTTCATTTTTCCGGTTTGGATATAATTTGACAATGAATGGCAACTATTATTAAATCAGTTTTATAGCCTCCACTGTTTTCTGATTCAGAGTTAGGCCCACCATGGATCAAAATGGGGAAATAATAATAACAACATATTTGTTTTGTTTTTTGCTAAATTAAGCTTTTCTATTCATCTTTTACAAACAAATGGTGAAATATGTTTAATACTATTGCCTTTGTTTATCACATTCTAACAGTAATTCTGCCCATACAGTATATTTTGCACATTATCTTTAATCTGCTTTTTTAAGCAATTTCAAGTATCGTGTTGGCTTCCATGGTTTTTGTTTATAATTTTGCCCTTTTCTGTCAGTCTCCCCTTGTCATCAGTGTTCCAATGAGGGTCAGAGATTGATCCAACACACCCTACAATGTAGCTGCAGTAACTCCCATGCCTGCCACTAACTCCCATTCCTGCCAGTAACTCCCATTCCTGCCAGTAACTCCCATTCCTCCCAGTAACTCCCATTCCTCCCAGTAACTCCCATTCCTGCCACTAACTCCCATTCCTCCCAGTAACTCCCATTCCTGCCACTAACTCCCATTCCTGCCACTAACTCCCATTCCTGCCAGTAACTCCCATTCCTGCCAGTAACTCCCATTCCTCCCAGTAACTCCCATTCCTGCCACTAACTCCCATTCCTGCCAGTTAACTCCCATTCCTGCCAGTAACTCCCATTCCTGCCAGTAACTCCCATTCCTGCCACTAACTCCCATTCCTGCCTGTACAGTAACTCCCATTCCTGTCAGTACAGTAACTCCCATTCCTGCCAGTACAGTAACTCCCATTCCTGCCAGTAACTCCCATTCCTGCCAGTAACTCCCTTTCTTGCCAGTAACTCCCATTCCTCCCAGTAACTCCCATTCCTCCCAGTAACTCCCAATTTCCTGCCAGTAACTCCCAATTTCCTCCCAGTAACTCCCATTCCTGCCAGTAACTCCCATTCCTGCCAGTAACTCCCATTTCTCCCAGTAACTCCCATTCCTTCCAGTAACTCCCATTCCTCCCAGTAACTCCCATTCCTCCCAGTTACTCCCATTCCTGCCAGTAACTCCCATTCCTCCCAGTAACTCCCATTCCTGCCACTACATGTGTAACTCCCATTCCTGCCACTAACTCCCATTCCTGCCAGTACAGTAACTCCCATTCCTGCCACTAACTCCCATTCCTGCCACTAACTCCCATTCCTGCCAGTAACTCCCATTCCTGCCAGTAACTCCAATTCCTGCCAGTAACTCCCATTTCTCCCAGTAACTCCCAATTTCCTCCCAGTAACTCCCATTCCTCCCAGTAACTCCCATTCCTCCCAGTAACTCCCAATCCTCCCAGTAACTCCCAATTTCCTCCCAGTAACTTCCATTCCTCCCAGTAACTCCCATTCCTCCCAGTAACTCCCATTCCTCCCAGTAACTCCCATTCCTCCCAGTAACTCCCATTCCTCCCAGTAACTCCCATTCCTGCCAGTAACTCCCATTCCTCCCAGTAACTCCCAATTTCCTCCCAGTAACTCCCAATTTCCTCCCAGTAACTCCCATTCCTCCCAGTAACTCCCATTCCTGCCACTAACTCCCATTCCTGCCAGTACAGTAACTCCCATTCCTGCCAGTACAGTAACTCCCATTCCTGCCACTAACTTCCATTCCTCCCAGTAACTCCCATTCCTGCCAGTAACTCCCATTCTTGCCAGTAACTCCCAATTTCCTCCCAGTAACTCCCAATTTCCTCCCAGTAACTCCCATTCCTCCCAGTAATTCCCATTCCTCCCAGTAACTCCCATTCCTCCCAGTAACTCCCATTCTTGCCAGTAACTCCCATTCCTGCCAGTAACTCCCATTCCTTCCAGTAACTCCCATTCCTCCCAGTAACTCCCATTCCTTCCAGTAACTCCCATTCCTCCCAGTAACTCCCATTCCTCCCAGTTACTCCCATTCCTACCAGTAACTCCCATTCCTCCCAGTAACTCCCATTCCTCCCAGTAACTCCCATTCCTCCCAGTAACTCCCATTCCTCCCAGTAACTCCCATTCCTCCCAGTAACTCCCATTCCTGCCAGTACAGTAACTCCCATTCCTGCCAGTAACTCCCATTCCTCCCAGTTACTCCCATTCCTCCCAGTAACTCCCATTCCTGCCAGTAACTCCCTTTCCTCCCAGTAACTCCCATTCCTCCCAGTAACTCCCATTCCTGCCATGGAGTACGGTAACTCCCATTCCTGCATGTTATGCAGTCGCTTTGCATTCCTCCTTTGTTTTGTCTAATGTTGTGTCATTCCAAGAGGACAGCTGTTGGGGTCATTGCAATGGCTGACAAGCCGGGTAGCACCCCACAGTAATGATTGCGTTGTTGTTTGTGGCCCAATGTCATCAGTATCAATGATTGCAATGAATGACACCAGTGTACACACATACCTGCATACAGGATTTTGTTGCCTGCCATACCATCTGCTACCACACATGGAGTTCATGGTCATAGAGGTTTTTTCCCCCTGATCCACACAATGGTATTGCCTGCTTAGTACAATCAATAACACAACCCAGTGAGATTCCCCATCTTTGCCCTAGCTTCCCCATATTTTTGTCTACTTACATGTACCATATGTCTTCGGGGAGTGTATGATAATAATTTCCATGTGTATTGTTGTATACCTGTAGATAACTGGCACATTAAGTAAGATCAAAACATTTTACTATTTACAATTGACATGTACTAAATTTACACCTTCATAACGTGTTCATCTTTGCTCCTTGAATTGACTCTAATTTGCATAAATACCATAGCATGTGTTTATGTGTTACAGTGGATGCTGTGAGCTGAGGTCTTCTCCAGCAACAACTGCAGATGCACTTACAAGTTACAATGTACATTGTCAGAGTTTCAGGAAAAGGAGACTAACCACACATTTATGTGACTAGTCTGTAAAGTGTAAGTAGGATCCAGCACACACTACAGGTCATAGTTACATGTACATGTATATCTGTATTCAATGCGTGCCCTGTGATGCAAGTACCAAATGTACACATAATTATAGAATAAAGTAACCCCTAGAGTAGCTATAGGAGGTGAATAATGAGTCAATTTTCAGCTTTATGCAGTCCATATATCCATGTAGCCACATGGTACAGTACCTTGCTGCATTGGACCGGATACACAAGCTATTACAAGTAAGGACATCAAATAAATACAGTGTGTATGTTATGAATTACAAATTACATTTTAGGCATTATTGTGAAACAGATGAAGTACATGTACATTGTAAGAATATCACAATTAGTTGTGAATGTTAATAAAAAATGTCAATAAAAAATGTGTGTTCCCCAATTTCTGTTTTCATTTCGTAGAGAAAATTTGCAGCTTAATTCAAACCATGCACTGTACTGTACACGTATGCATGGTGTACATGTACATACATCGTACATGTACATACATGTACGTACAGGTATTTCCTTTTTATGTTGATTGGTTACAATTGAGACTAAATTGACACCACAGTGATCAGCAGTAATACAACTGGAAATAATGATTATGAACATTTATTCTGAATACTGAATTCTGAATACTGAATACTTAATGTATTGAAGCTTCATTTAGATACATGTACATGTACATGTATGCATATGGCTGTAGTAAAATTTTACCTGCATCATAACATGAATAAAAATATATAATTGTATGTGTAAATGCATCATATCCATGTATTGTATACATTGGTGTATTGTTCTTATTGTAATTATTTTGACAATCTAGAGCCAGTGAAAAGAAACACTGTTGAATGGCCTTTTTGCCATCAAAAGACAGACTGGAATGTTGCATACAGTATGCAGAATCTTGGGTTTTTGTTTTAATAGAATGTAATTGCTTCAAAGTGAAGACTTAAATGTGATGTATATGTACATGTACCTGTATATGATATAGATAATATATAATCAATTTAAGATTACATTATATCTACATGTACATTGTACATGTACATATCATATTATTTCAATCGTTGCACAATCTGGATTGCTTTGAAGAAGAGTCTTGTAGTAACAGAACAGCACTAGTGTACAACCACATATATATCATGTACTGTACTGTACATACGTATACGTGAACAGTGTATACAGTGTGCATGCATATTTATGAAAAGTATGCTTTGTGAATGATACAATTAAGTCTGTCATAAAACATTCTATTTAGGGCATGTCAGGTCCATGTACATGTATTCTTATCTGATGCCAGCATGCTGTACGTTAATGCATGTAGCTCCTTGCTTAATGGCAAACCTAATGACTTCATTGTGCCTTGATTAAGCGTGTGACCTGTGTGTAGGTGTGCATCAAGGCCACACCATTCATTGCTTACCATCTGTGCATAAACATGTCTGTCAATGCTGGACAGTAATATGCAGTGTTTCAATGCTAATGCTGGTAGTGCTGTTGTTGTTATATATACATACATATTACATGTATGGCTCTGATATTTCATACACTTTGGGGAAAGAATGGGTTAATGTCATCCTCAGAGGTGGCACATTGTAGATCATGGATGCACCTGAACCCTACTCTATCAACCATATTCCGTAGGAAAAAAGTCAAGAAGGCAAGAGCCTGAATCTTTGTCTTCAGTTTGAAGAACAACCCAAGATACCATAACCCTTGGTATCCAAGAGACAGTGCAGCTCCCTTCCATAACCCCTACAGTAGCTTGTCCCAATGCATTTTACCTTGAGGAAAAAAAGTCACTTTCTGCAATCGTCTTCTTCCTTATGATTTCAAGTGTTCTGTTTCACTGGGATCTATTTTGATATATATATACAAACAACATTTTGTATACTTCTTTTCATTAATCCATCTGCCCTACAATGTACAAGGTGGATCTTGAAGTGGGTGTGTAAATCAGTCTGCACTGCTGCACTGTCAGGGGGATTTATTGATCCTCTCTCATGAGAGATGTGCATGTATCTGGACTTTGGAGAAATTGCTGTGAGATTTCCTGGAGGGTGATGTGTCTTCCAGCAAGCCCATTTAAAGAGTGGGAGGTTTGGACTGAGTGGAATGTTCAGCATTGTGAATATAGTGGCAGCTGACAGTCTCAAAGAAACATTGTATTGGAGTAAGTGGGAGATGCTGTAATAAGCATGTACATGTACATGTACTTCGTTTTGAAGTAAAAGTGGATTTTATTAAGATAATCTTAATGTTGCAGTGTGTACACATTCAGTTTCCTTAACCATTTTACAACAGGCCACTTTTCAGTTTCCATGACAGCCATATACAGGGGTTTTGGAACAACGTGTCAGTTTCAAATCTCACTAAAAAATTGTGAATAGGTCTGTATACAAACATAATCTGTAAAATAAATCAATAAGATTATACTTTAGAGCCACTCACACTAGCACAGACAAATTGTGATTCACTTCTTGATTTTTGAATCACGATTCAAAAATAGAATTTTGTTTGTGTGCGTGAACTACAGTCAATAATACTAATCATGAGCCAAATTGCAGAGTTTTTTGTTTTTTGAAACAGTGCAAGTATTTGCTGAGCACTGTGTGAACACTATCGAAAAGAGAAAATCAATAAGTTACATTCCACAATTCAGTACATGCACATAAAGATCTAAAGCATCACCACAACCAGCTGTGTATCTCTACATGGTTGCAAACCGTATACATTAAGCGAGTGCAGTCCAGAAAGTGCCTTTGGGTGGGTCATATTTCAGGCATGCACATTCTGGTTAGGTGACATTTCAGGCATGAGCAGTTTAGCTAAAAAAAATAAAAAAATCAATTTTTCAATCGCAATCAACTTTTCAATAATTTGTAGGAACACACCTATTTTGCACTGCTCGTGTGAAAATGTACATGTGATAAAACTATAGCCACATGTGTACATGAATGTGTTCATTGGAAATTAATTCAGCTGCATGTTAAAAATGCAATATTGTAAACTGCCTAGTGACTGAGCAATAAAACCGTACATTTTGATCCTAACAGAACCCGAATTGGCCTTTGAGAAAAGTCCCGAAACATCATGCCCTTTAACTTTTTAAGAGTTATAATCTATCATTGTACAGATTGTGTGACTTGAGAATGGTTTAATAATGACAAAATTGTACTGTACACCGGTCTACACAATGTATTTACTGTACCCACTATTGTATCGGCCAGTCACATGGCATGACGATGCTAAAAAGTGGGACTAATCACTGATAGCCTGCTGAAAAATACGGCAAACTTGGGAGGGATTCAAACCCATGACTCTGGCATTCTACTTCAGACATTTCAACTACAGTACCGGTACTTACATTAACCAGGCAATAGAGTTAAAGCACTTAGCTCGCATTGCTGGTAATACGTCCAGTGGGGCAAACCCTCATTGAATTACATACTCACTGACACCAAAATTGTATCACATCTGTGATTAATGTGGTAGCTGTGGCCTGACTAATTCAGGTCCACCACATGACCTCAAGCAGCTCCGTTGTCAAGTAGTTCAAATGTCTGCACTAAAGGAGTCAATCAGACAGAGCACTGAGCAGGCAGTGCTGTTTATACATCAAGAAGGGCAAATCCTCATGTCACTGATAAAAACATCAAATTGTATCATAAGAAATCGGGTTTGTTGAAATTCTCATATTGTCCAGACCATGTTACATTTATGCTTTCTAGACTGGTGTTTTGAAAATGTGAATGGTTCCATTGTATAAAACCTTTTCTATCATTATATCATCTGAAAAAAAGTATCTCTGTACCACAAAATGCTGTATGATACCATAAATATATACCGTATGCATTGATACTGTCTAATGCTTTGATTTTGTTTGTTTTTCCTTTCTTCACAGGCCTCTTTCTTCTTATTGTCCGTCGTTTGTTTATTTGTGAGCACCATTGCTAGCGCCTTTTGTGGAATTCAGGGGGAGAAGATTCTGGGTTTGATTGACCCTGTCAAGCCTGCCTGTGTCTCAGAGAGTAACAACATCTGCCTTTGCACCAGAGTGGAGAGTGATGGGCTGTCTCGGATGTACACTTTCCTGGACATCATAGACTGCCAGTCCTTCCTGCTCAACTTGAAGACCTACATGTTCATCCAGTGCATACTGAATGGTCTTGGTGGGATTACTTCCTTCATGGTGGTGATCCTCATGTGGAGGAATCGATACATGGATTTCCATTCAGGATTGCGGTTCTACTCTTACAGTGCCAGCATCCCTAGCCACCCATGGTCTGATCCCCAGACTCCACCCTACACAAACTACATCATGGCAAATGGTGATAATAGGCAGGAACAGTTTGTCTTTGATACGTGACCAGCCAGAAACATGAACACATGGTGGAGGGGAGACAATGTAAATACATTGTGAACATTCCCGACTTTGGAAAGTTCTTTGCAGAAATCATACCAGCAAGTGGTAGAACATGGTTGGAAAAGAAGAGTATATGGCATAGATGCAAAGGTACAGGCATCATCTTAGTATCCGATATAAACATTTACATAACCATCAAACTGTGGTTATTGTAAGTGCTAATTTAAGGGGACAAATCTCATGAAGACTATCACAGCCTGACTACATGCTACATGGCTTACCTGTCATGACAAAAATTGGTTTTCTTCTTGAAAGTGCTCAGTGGTATTTTCTTAATATTATCTCTACTTTGGAATCTAGTCAGGTCAAGAGTGAGTGCTCACCACTCACATTTAGGTTTGGTGTCCCCAATGAGCTGTATACACACAGACAAAGGCCAGTGCATAATGCCAATGACTAGTCCATAAGACCTGACTCGCATCATGCTCACATGTACAACCACAACCACTGACAATAATGTCCCACATAGCCCACGGTCACATTGAAATAGCCACACTAACACATGGAGCAATCACACCTTGAAATATAGACAGTCCGTATGGACAGTAGATATAGAATAGGTCTTCTGACATAATGCACTATGTTGGATTCCCCTCAAGATTTACCGGTGCATTTGACAAACAAGTTAATGAAATTGTTTAATTCACCCTTTTTTCTTGCCTGTAGCACTGAATGTAGGTGGTACAATACATACATTTGATATTTTGTATGGCCATTACTCTCTGATATAACATTAGGTGATGCATCCCCATTCAGTCATAGCAAAATTCAAAGTTGATTGTTCCAAAGCCCCCAAAGTAGTCCTCTTGCATTGATAGGAGGCAGGCCATCCTGAACAAATATACATTCAGTCATTGTATGTTATTCTTCAAACGTTGACACTTGCAATCCATTTCATTGTACAAATAACTAGTCATAGACAAACTCTGTTATTAACTATATTTAAATAAAATACACAAAGTGCATTTTTGTACATTGGTCTCTTTACACAGTTTTCAAACTGCATTGCCCTTCTTTTCCATTAAGAACAATTTTAATGAAATGAGAGAAATTTAATGAATATATCAGTCTTTCTTCTGTAGTACAATGGTTCCCAGTGTGCTCATGTACATTTTGTAAATAACTGTTTTCAAACTGGTTGTTACTGACACTGCAGTGGTACATTGGCTTTCAGATTCATAAACATTCCATTTGTGCATTTAAAGTAAAAATGAAAAAGCTTGAACCTGGTTACACCCTATGAATTCATTTCTTCAAAATCTTTTAATTCGAGAAAAGATACATGTCATTCTTAGAATTGTTATATAGTTGCTTGGCACCTCAGCCAATTTTTCATTCCTGAACATTTCTAGATTGTGTGATTTATATATGTAATTGCTCTCATTAGAGAAACTTTTCGAACATGAACATTTCATTTCATTAGATTTCATATTTTTTTCATTCTTGCAGGATTAAAGTCATTTGTAGCTGAATTCAATTCTTGCTTGGCTTCGGCTTTTCAAATCCCTTAAATAGGCAAACCCTGCTAAGATTTATAGGGGGCCTCTGACATTGTATCATTATAACATTTTCCATTATATTTGGGAGTAGGGGTTGGTAAAAAAAATAGTCATTTAGCGCCTATATAATTGCAGGGAAAGGAGACTGCATCTTAGCCACATATTATTACTGGTATTTTGTTTTGAATAATTTAGAGACAAAGTAGTATAAGTTTCCCTATACCGGGTAGTTTGTGCCGTATGACCTTGCTTGCGAGTGTAACTCAAACACTCCTAGCCTCCATGGTCCACCCACCATCATACAGATAGCTGTTTTCATAGCTCTCACAAGTGCCTATACATACACAAACAATTGAACTGAACCATTCACATACCAGATATCCGACTTCACAAAAATAACACTTGGGTAGGATGTGTGCACTTTCTTCAGTCATGGAAGATCATTACTCTCATAACCACTTTAGATGTTGTTTTATTTCCTTATTAGCCTATTAGCTTTCTAAGCATCATCTTGTAACTTCAATTTTCAGTTTTTGCAAAGCTGGTTAAAGGTAAAATATTTATCCATTTACATTTGTAATGTAGATTTTTTGTCTCTAATAACAAAAACTTTTCAAAATCTTCTTTAGCATGAATAGATTTTAATGCTTTACCCTTTAAAAGAAATCTCTTGTATGACTAATGGTTATTTCTTAATAGGTTTGTTTGTATGTACGTGTATGATACAAGTGACTTATTTGCTAGAATGCAAACAAATGTTAGGCTGTGTTGTCAAAGCAGCATGGCATGGGATTGAAACCATATACATGTGTGTTTCTTTTACTCACTGCATTAGCATTGGATGGCTATGGTATTATTAATTCCATTGTTGTATTCTTGTAAAACATTCTCTATGATAACCTGTTACTTTCTCTGTTCTCTTGATGCTGATATTTGGGAAGTGGTGTAGGTTATTGAAGATGTTTCCTAGTCAACTTGATGAGACAGTCTGGTAATGACACAGCTCTTAGCTTGATAGATTCCAGACTAATCACATTATTAAGGCTGAGGAATTGACAGTACTGTACTCATTCTTTCTTCATTTACCTTTGGAAATATTCAAAGCACTTTCACTATGCAAGCTTATAATGGTAATGACCCTTTAAAACCTCCTTATATTGTAAATATGACATGTCAAGTCATTTTATCTGATAGTATCTGATAATGATGTTGCGTTTGAATATGATTTCCCCCTTTTTATTCTTGGGCTTTGAGTTCAAAATGTACAGGTTTTTATTCTTTCAAATATGCAGTACTGGTGTAGATATTCTGTGTATATTGCATAAAGTAACCACTGTAATCACTACATTATTGTATATTATGAAAAAGAACAAAATACTCTGGGATATTTATTGTTAAGCCAAAGACAGGGTTTATGGATGACATTGGAATATGGAGTTGGTTGTTTGACTAAAGCGTGCAATCTATCTGTACATATATAATAGTTCCAGAGATTTATTCAATCAGTTATATTTGTCATATCTAGGTGCAGTCTGGCTTCTTTTATGCTTTCTGCTCGTTCCAGTTATGTTAACTGAATCATGAATTGTATGCACAAAATGCCTTCTTTCATTTCTTATCAGCTTTCATGAATATTGGAATTGAAAAAAATCATTTAAGTATTTGCTCTTACATCAATTTTAATACTTTTAGATATAATGAAAAAATATATAGTGAATATATTTCCCATAATTCTGTTGTTGATTACCAATGACTGGGTGTGTTTAATTGCCACGATATATCTTTAGTTGAGTTCTTTTATTAATTTTTAGCTGGAATATCCCAAGTGAAGGGCATAATACATGGTCAAAATATCAGCCATAGTTGTTTACAGAAATGTTTGGATAAATTCGAAAAAGAGGACATTGACCTAATATTTTGATGTCTGCATGTCAGGATTGTTGATACATGTAGATGTTAATAGCCAAAGTAAGCAGTTGTTTTGTTAAATTGAGCATGCATGTTCATACATCGAAGATAGACAAAATAAACAGCCCATCATTGGACATTTAAAATAAATTAATTGATTTACCTTCAATATCTTTTCATTTAAATATGGCATTATTATCCCATTCATATTGCCATCTGTCAGTGTCATGATTGTCAGTTTTATATATAATTATTTCTATTATGTTTCAGATATAAGATTATTTGTCACATTCTACATTTACAAATTCTGGTACCATTTTAAAAGGGTGTTTTTGTGTTGTGTCTACAATTTATTTCAGCATGTTATTAATTTTGGGTTGTAATTCTTTGCTGCAATTCATTGTTTTTTATTTAATTTGAATTATAGATTTGTAAGTCTATTTTAAAATTGTCAAAGTTTTATTATAGTTATCATTTTCCTAATTTTTATTTTTAGGTTTTCATTGCCGGTTGAAATAGGGCAAAATTCTTCAGTCAACTCTGAATGTTTATAGATATTTTCATCTTTCCAAAGTTTGAAAGTGAATTCATGAATAAAGTGTTTTCACGAGAGGGATACCAAGACTTCTTCCTTGTCATACTTGATGGTTTTTTTAGTAGGACCGTTTATGTTATACATATTATATTGATAATCTGCAGTGTATTAGATAAAAACAGACAACATAGTGGGTTGGTTTTTTTCTTTCCCTTTGCCTGTCTGAAAGATACGGTTTCATTCTAAATATAACCTACTCATATGTCATGCATATACACTGTACAAGCATTTTGGGGGCATACAGGTCGGGGTTGAAATTGGTCTGGAAAAAATCCCTCAACGGTTTCGCATAAATGCAGATTTGGATCAAGCTTGACATTCCAATATGGAGCTCACTTGGATATCCACATCACCATTTCATAGATATAGCATGATATCATGCGTCGGTGAGAGTTGAGGGTTTGCCTCATTCGAAGCGTAGCTATATGCTCAGTACTGTGTAATTGAGAGTGATGCACTCCCCTCGACCAGCTCGGTGGTCAAGTACACAACAAATAATGTGTGCGCTGCAAAGCAGGAGTCGTGGGTTCGAATCCTACCCAAGGCGCTCGTATTTTCAGTTCAGCAGGCACATTGAATATCGAATACATAACGTTGCATCTTAATTGTATGATGTTTACGACGTTATATAAAGAAACTAGGAGTCGCGGGTTCGAATCCCGCCCGAGATACCTGTACGTGTATTTTTTTCAGCAATCTGAGTAATCACTACTTATCATGTCGAGTTGGGCAGAGCCTTGAATTAGACTTTTATTGTGTTGAGGTCATGCGAGGCAGAGCCTTGAATTAGACTTTTATTGTGTTGAGGTCATGCGATGCTAACGTCACGCTGAAGTATCATCGTGGGATTTTTCATGGTTAACCTTTCTGGATTAGGTTCTTTGCAATTAAACAAAACAAGTCCCAGACGCTAAAACCAATTCCAAGATTCTATCGGGCACCCCTTACCACCATGTAAGTCTTTCCTCAACAAAAGGCTTTAACTTATTGCCATGTCTATTTTTTTGTAACTGCAACCGCGTGGGCCATTACTGGGTAATCACATGGGAATTTCTTATTGATTGTAGGGCAATATCATGTGAACTATCAGCACTGTCAAACGGACGGTCAGGCGGGGCAATGGCAGGACAACCTTAGGGCACATCCAGGGCTGTCCAAATGGTGGGTAACATGGTTAGCTATAATGGCTTTCGGGGAAAGGCGAATGACCTGAAAATAGCGAGAATGCATTCGAGTCCATGGTGGCTGTTGTTGTTTTAAGCAGGCGGGTTTCCCGTTTGCCCGTTTGCCCGATAACCGGACCCACTCCTTACCTTTTGCGCGACCGGATTTTGCCTGGTTTCAATGGAGAGCACTATCAACGCGAAGGGGAGAGACGGTGTGAGGGAGGAATAAATGCATGCATTTACTCTCAGCAGCTATTCGTCGTGCAGTGGATGGAGTGGGGTCAGTTTGGGTCATGTGGGAAAGACACTCCATGAAAGAAGACACCAAATTTAAAGCCGGGATGAAATGGTGTCTAGGCCTACGCAAAAAAATAGTGATCTGGTTTATGCCGCTTGCATGGAAAATAAATTTACAAAAGAACTATTTGCATGCGATGCGGATACTGTGTCGTATACTTCAATCCACTAAATTTATGTCGACATTATGAGAACATCTTTCCAAACGTCAGGTTAACTTGAAATATAGTTGCAACTTCAGTCGAAAAGAAGAGATCAATTAGGTGCAGACAAGTCCAGGCTGATCATTTGTCTTGTTAGCCTTTTCTTATACAATTGTGTTTTATGCATGTCACTGTTTACTCTACAGTGATATGCACAATCTCAAAATTTAGTGGGCCTGACGTTTCGATCCTAGCACGACCTTTCTCAAAGGCAGAGTGACAAGGACAAAACAGATACAAGTAGGAAGGGGGAAGAGAGTGAATATGACACGGATGAGAAACAAAGGACAAAGAGGAAAGCTGGTATATAGGGTGAGATCAAAGCGAAGGGCAAGGAGTAGTGTATGGATTAGTCTGAAGAGGGGGAAAGATCAAAATTTCAACAATCGTTAGAAGGATACTGTAGTTTCCTTCATTTTACTAAAGACAAGATAATTCAGTGGTAAATAGAATAGAATAGAAGAGAATAGAAGAGAACAATTTATTGTCATATGTATTTCAAATACATTGACATTCTTCCTGGCCTTACGGAGTCTATAGAATATCAGAGAGCATGTTCTTGCCTGTATGATATGTATACTCATCTTTGAGGACATGCAGTGGATGGTTGCTTGGCTAGTCGGTACTCGACAAGCCTAGTGCCATAATATAGTGGGCTAGCTGGCCTTTAATTTGAAGACACTCCCAGACGGGATGTCGGATATTGGCACGTCGGGAGGGGTGAGCTCTAAGAGAGACGACTGGCGTATAGTAAACGCCTCTTTCTCTTGGCAAGCCTTTTTTTTAAATTAAGGTAACATGCGCTGTCTTTCTGGTGAGGTCATAATTATATGATTATGAGACCATTGGGTATAGAATGGGGGAATAGCAGAAGAGCAATCCGCACTAGTTTTGATTAGGGCTAAGGTTAGTGGTTAGGGTTCGGGTTTGGGTTTGGGTTTGGGTTCGGGTTCGGGTTCGGGTTAGGGTTCGGGTTCGGGTTCGGGTTATGGTTAGGATTAGGGTTAGGGTTCGGGTTTGGGTTCGGGTTTGGGTTTGGGTTCGGGTTCGGGTTCGGGTTAGGGTTAGGGTTTGGGTTTGGGTTCGGGTTCGGGTTCGGGTTAGGGTTCGGTTTCGGGTTAGGGTTAGGGTTAGGGTTAGGGTTAGTGTTAAGGTTAGGGGCAGCAACAGTAGCCGTTTTACTCTCCCAGTTGTACTTGACTCAAGCACTTCACAACGATGTGTATATACATCAACATGATACTGTCTACCTCATGAGCCAATCGTAGGTCAATGTGCAGGAGGTGGTGGATGAGTCACGCCACGTCGGGTGCCCTACATTCTTTTAAAATATTTTTTACATTTTCAGTCATTCTTGTCAGTTATTATCATGTTTATACTTCTATTTAATAGTATTACAAAGGGGTTGTTCGGTAGCAAGCCTCCATAGAGGAATAGAGTTTTGGTACGGTACTGTGTGATAATACATTTTATATACTGATCCCATCACATCTACAAACGAACCTTGGTCATTTGGTGATTATAGTCGGTAGCTGACCATCGATGAAAGAACTTTGCTCGACATTGGGCGTTTGCTCCCTTTCATTAACCCACGGGATGAATGACCCGATGATGTGGTGACTGGCACCTGAGCTAATTAAAGTTAAGGAGTGTAACCAATTAACAGCACCAACCAGAACAAATCCAGTCTGAACTTTCAAATTCTGGCGGCAAAAACATTTACTTTAGTGCAATCATAATATTTTTGCATGGGCAATCTATTGTAGCAATGCTGCGATTAAATGTTCTGATCTTCTGTCCGTCATCCATGCTATACCTCTCTGAGCCAACCAGGTGGGTACACTGCACTCTCCACGGGAACTTGGTCGTGCGATCTATGGCAAGAGCTCGTGGCTGTTGTGTTTATTCTGCACATTCACTTGCCCAATCATAGTACCTCCGCGTTTCGACACTATCAAATTCTCCGGTCCAGCCAACTGGAACACCCTTCCACTTTCTCTCAGAAGCTCTACCTCGCTCAACATCTTCAAGTTTAAACTCAATACCCACTTAAATAATCAAGCTTAATCTTTTAAACTGCTGTTTGTTTCTCTTTTTGTTATGAGTGGTAACCCTGGATTCTTTGTTTGTCTGTCTGTCTCTCATTAACTGTCCTGTCCTTTTGTCAAGGCATACCTGACTCAAGCTCCGGCTTAAAAGTCTTGCCTTTCATCTGTGGCCCTATAATGTATAAACAAGAATCACCTATACTAAATACATGTACAGGCAACTTTGTTTTTTATCTAATCACCGAAGGTATACTGTGTATACTTTGTTTGTTTTTCCTTTCCTACATTATAACGCCATGAATGAAAAATAAATGTATGTGAATTGAAAAAAAAATAGTGTTTCAGTGTACGATTCGGGATTCTCCTCCCGTTGAATAATATGTCCCAATTTAGCAGGTAGAGGATGCGTATAGTAAAGATGTAGGGCGGCTTTAACTGCGCTATATTCGTGCACAACTGCAATACGTGATTTTGGCGGTTAAGTGTCGCATGGGTGTAGCAAAATGTAGCAAGGGAAATGGCTGTAATACGTGAAAAGTTAAGAGCCATCCTTTTTCGAAATCATTTTGATAATCCATTCCGGCATGCAAAGTTAGCTCAAAGGCGTCTAATAATGTTGTCCAAACGTTATCCATTGCCTTGGAGCCACGATGGAGGAACCTACCACGCTACTTATTAGACAGGCCTATGTAAGGCGTGTTATACTTTTGTGTTTTCAAAGGTCGTTCGAAATGTCACTTACGTGATCTCGTACGCGGGTAAGACACCCACTCAGTATTTGCGATAGGAAATGAGCGAGACCTCAACAATAAAGAGGGTCGAGAGCATATCAGAACATTTGGATTGTTGGAAGTCTACATGTACATTGCACCCCACCCTGCATGGTTACGCTAAAAAGCTTCGCCATGCCATGGCATTGCTCAGCATCCAAACATTGATACCCCCTAGCCCTCCGTGCTCAAACGACCACACCTCTCGTTGATACCTGCAGCTCTTATGTCGGAAAATGACCTACTTTAATTAGGACGCTAAAATGCGGAAACCATGGTGCGATGAAAATGGTTCTTCAAGAGGGAACTACCAGGCTTCGCCTTGAATAGTGTCGAATGTCAAAAATGGGCCTGTCCTATGCAAAACCTCAGTGTCCATCCTTCAGGTGCCTCCTTCGAGCAAGATAATGGCAGAAATCATTTCTGCAAGTATCCCATTAACTGTATGTATTCTTTAAAGGGATAACACAACAGTGGTCGAGGTAAGAGAATATAGCATCCATACGTTATCTGATCCAACGTATGCATGAAATAGCAGACCTGTGAAAATTGTGAAAAACCGCTTCATTTGTTTCGCGAAAATGCAGCATTCAGCGAATTGTTCCGAAAAATCGTTTAGATATAGGGGTATAACGTAAACGATATCGTTTACTCTTTTCTAAAAAAAAATGCAGCATTTTAGGCAGGAATATTTCAGTGCGAGGTTTCTGCTGTAACCATCTTCAAACTGTATAAGTTTCATGTAGGCCTAAGGAATAAGGAAGAAGGTTCAAAATAGATCGAGAGGAGAATAATAGTTCGACACAAACGGCCAAAGACCAAACTGGGCAGAGCAAAATGATCCCCGGGACTATATGCGAATGAATCGGGCACATTCGAGTTGTTGAGAGGTATTCGTTAACTTGGACGACCGCATTTGCACTTGAAGACACTGCATGGGAAGTGAAACTAGAACATCGTGGTCAGCGTGGTATACGCAATACATGACCGAAAATTAGCACCAGCATAAAGCGTCATTCCAGACATAGGCATCCATTACCACTAACTAACGCGAATCTCCTGGACCGAATTCCCTGACTTATATTTCTGTTTTGGCCTCCGGGTAAATGCTGATTCGTGATAGTATTCCTGACTTTATTTGATTGTGAAAGAGGCCTATATTTTCACTGTCTCAGCGTCCAATGTCCCGTCTTACTGTACTGGCTGTCCGTAACAGCTACACCTTAGACAAATGAAAGTCTCGAATTGTCTCACAATCCAGATAGTCTCACAGTACATATAGTGCGATCACTTGAAATGAGAATGCATGATGTATTACAAGTGTCTCGTGCCTCGGTCAAGATTGGCCAGGGCCAGGGTAACAACAGCAGCATACCAACCAAGATGTAGATTGCATGGATATACATGCTTCTATTTCAGAGAATAAAACATGAAGTAAATACAACAAACGGTTGCAAACTACTCACACTGACTAAAATAGCCTGCAGTACATAAATCTCCAGAGTTCGAGAAGCTGACGTTTCGATCCTAGTCATTCCCTTTCCTGGATGTTAAGGCCATAAGGTTGGATAGTGCGGAGACGCTTAATCCACAGTTTCTCCCTGCTGAGGTGGACAGCATCTTTCTGATGTCCGAGAGACTCAATGCTCTGTACATGTCAAGAATGGAATGATTAATCCTCAATCCATTTAGGCCTATCCCTGTTTTCTTTTATTTTCCCTGTCCCTTTCCCCTTTGATCTCCTACCTCCCTCCTGTCCCTTTGATCCTCACACCCTTTGCTAGCTTTCCCTTTGATCTCCGTACCCTTGGTCATCTGCATCCATTCCATTCCCCTTTGTCCTTCCTCTGCCATGTGTGTCAGGGATTTCCTTCCCCTGACAGTCTGTGTATGTCTTGCCTTTGAGAAAGGTCCTGCCAGGATCGAAACGTCAGGCCCTCTAACTTTTGAGAGAATAAAACATTAACATTGCAACTAGCTGATTGCCACTACGTCTACGAGTCATATACCATGTGTTGTTTTATAAGAACCTTTACACGCGTGTCCCATTGTCCACGGTGTGTGCGAGAGCCAGGCATTTGAATTGAGGAAGCCACCATGCACCGTCTGCCGATGCTGTTTGATCTATGAGCTTATCAGTCATTATGATGAGCTGTCAGCGTCATCCATTGGCCATTAATGACCATCCGACTGGAAATACAACATTGCCCCAACCGGCTTATCAGTCATCGCTTACCTATGAAATCAATATTGTATTTGCAACGCTGCCAATTACTACGTGGCAACATTAAGCGATCATTCTGCCAGCCTTAATGATTGTCACATTGCAATTTCACGAAAGTGGTGGCGGAAATTGCTCGTGCCCTATATTTGCGTCGGATACAATTTATCTGATGTACCAGCATATGTAGCCTAAAGCTGACCTCTGATGAATCAACTCCGTGATTAACGAGCCGCTATTTGCAAGCAATAGTAGCACCGATACGAAGAGGCGTGATGGAGTCTCGATGTGGCTCCATTGAATGCTACGAGACGGCAGAGCGCAGAGAAAGGCTAGTAACATGTATGCACACGTTCCGATCGCGAGGATAAGGCCACGATGTGCACCATACTCTCGACAGAAGGGAATTTGGGTTTGCGCAGACCGAAGTGTGAGCCACCCGTCCCGAAACAAAAGCTATCTAATCAGCTTTATATCATGATTCTAGCGCATAGGGACATATATGCACGGTACTATGATCAAGTCGTAGATCGGTGCACGGAGAGTAAATGTATGAGAGACGGATGCCAAGTTGTCAATCACGCGCAGCCGGCCCGTCATGCTCCAGTATAGCCTGCTACTGAAGGCACCCGTCCATGTGCGCGCGCATCCCGTACACGCGTATACTTGTTAGGCCATTTCCTTTGTTCTCATGTACTAAAAAAAAACACTCCCAGAAAAGCCTAATTCAAATCGATCCCTTTCGAACCAGAATCACTTTCCTAGGCTGAAATTTCTAGCGGACGTCCCTTATATAATATAGTTCTATTTGCGACCAATAAACATACCTCGGAAATTCCTCCTTTTTGAGTTAATTCCAAATAATAAGTTTCATGAAAACCTTATGGGGTACCCATACAAAAAATACCCCACAAGGAGCGGTCTCATTGTTCTGAGTACCCACTCGTTGTTCTGGTACCCCACAACCCACCTTATGTAAGCCCAATGGGTCACGTAAAAAGAGTTGTAAGTGTGGGACACGTATAGGCTATACTAGTGCAAGTGGCGATCCGTTGCTCCGACCATAGTATTTCTGCCCGCGTGGTTTTCTCTGATCGCTATCAATAAATCATCCTGCAGGGTCTTGCTTCCAAATGGTTTATGTCTGCTTTCGCCAAAATGGTTAAATCTATAATAATATCTTACCCTAAATGAACAAGTCATTTGTGTAGACTTCAATATCGATGGACCATGGACGTTAGACGATGGAATCGAATGCAAACCAAGGAATTATCTTCTAAACCCAAAAGCTCCAACGCAGAATATCGAATGCATTGCTTCTCCATGAAATATGCTCACGGCATAAACAAAGGTTGGGCCTATTTTGTGAGGCTTGGGCCCGCTTCATGCGCTTTCCTTGAACGTGAATTCCGTGAAATACGCTTACGTACGATAAGCGCTGAATGTTTGCTTCCGTGTATAAGCGCCGATTCTACCCGTTAGACCCGGGTTTATGCTTCGGTCGCATTTCTCTTACGCGTTATAATGTCACAGACATCATTTGGCCCCTATTTTGTGAATACTCTGTACTTAACAAGCCCGCAAGCCTACACATTCGGCGATAAATCTCAACCTGTATTTTCAGGCATCGTCAGTACGGAGACGGAGCCTGATGGGCCCGTAAAGGGCCTACGATCCCCGCGGTAAGCATAGCCATGAAAAGGGTCCCAGCTTAACACCGACAGTTTGTACAAGAGCTATTTAGACGAAGAATATGTGAATAAACTGAGACCAGGGCCCAGTTTCCGACGCAATGGAACGTCCAATTTGGAAGGGGCAGAATAATCGAGAGGAATTGTAAGAGGGACAGTATTGACGACGGAATAGAGACTGCCAGGGAGCGTGTCCGAACGTTTCGATCCTAGCAGGTCCTTTCTCAAAGGCAGAGTGAATAGATTTTACGCTTAAAAGCAGGGTATGCATACTATTTGCAAAGGTCAAATAATCGCTTCCAAACTCACGGTATATACATAAGATAACAAACCTGCGTAACTTTCGGCTTCATCCGTCAACTATATGTCATGAGAAAAACCGTGGAAACGAAATTAAATGCTATTTTTCCAGACATACAGGTACATGTATCGTAAAAGGAACAATGTTCCAACGTTCTCTCCACGGAGCGATGGTTAGAAATATAACAAAGATCTTTTCTCGAAAATGGCAGAATTTCGAGTGCTAAGATTTCACGGAATGCCTGATCCCAATACAAACTTCCTGATGAGTAGGCTAAGTGATATCCCAAATTTGGAATATCCAGAAATTGGGCACTTTGTAAATGGCGTACCCTCTCTTCAAAAAATATGCAGCCATGGAGTCCATGCACTAATTGGGGCCCGCCCGGCCCATTGTACGTGGAGGCATAGGCTTTGTCAGTGTGTTGATCATCCCGTTATAGGCTTATATACACATTTACCTGCATTCCCATGTCCCCTCATATTCATAATGTCACATGTAGCAATTAAACAAGGCCCATGCATATCAGTCCGGGCACCTTTCCTGATTCCATGAAATCAGCCATTGTAATCCAGGCAAGGCAGGTAAGGCCAATGTCATACAGCTGCTTAAGCACCAACATTAATGCTTAAAGGGATAACACAACATTGGCTGAGGTCAACGAATAGCATCCATACGTTGTCTGATCCAACATATGCATGAAATAGCACACCTGTGAAATTTTTAGCTCAATCCGCTAACCGAGTCTCGAGAAAATGGTGAAAACCTCCCCATTTGTTTCGCGAAAATGCAGCATGTTCCGAAAAAAAACCGTTCAGATCTCGGTGAGACGATTTCTTTCACTCTTTTCTAAAAACAAATTCAACGTTTTAGGCAGAAATGTTTCAGTGCAAGGTTTCTACCATAACCATCTTCAAACTGTATTAGTTTCATGTAAATCTGTGAAAATTTCGGGTTTAAAGCACGAAAAGTCATGATATATAGGATCAACTTGCAAGCCAAAAATTTCTCTTTGGTTTTTGTAAGAACAATATAATACAAGTCAAAGGTATGGACATTATATCGCAATCTGGTTTGTAACTCCGTAGGCTATATACAAATGGAAGACTTTTCATGCTTAACGAAAAGTTAAAAAAGAAAAGAAAAAAAGGCCCAATACAACATTGGGAAGATCGGAAAATATCGATGTTACATGTGCACATTTATTCCATCGCCTCTTAGTCTTACAAATGCATGTTTTCGTAATAGTTTTTATATATAGCAGCTAGTAAACTACCTGCGATCAATGGTCCTCTTCAATCTAGGCTGTCCGCCTTCGGACACAACCATGGTGTTGAACAATCCCTTCTACAGGATCTGGTTTACCGTGACATTTGCTGATGAAATTGGATGATGGGTTGACGCTGGTATTAATATAGTTGAATAAATAAAGGAATTTCTTTTTACTCAATAGATTCAATAAAATACTGTGGAAGGCAAAACCCTCGAATTGCTTATACATGTAGGACATTGCGTTCACATTCAGAGATTTGCTTGAAAGGTTTTCCATTAATTGTTGCAATGTTCCCAAGGGTCGGCGATTGGATCCATGCTCTTCAATGCATGCACGTTTCCAATTGAAGGCATTCCACTTGCATAATCTGGTACGTAAAGCAGTTGAGAACATCCTTGTTATTCCTTGTCTAGAATCAAACGTACCGGGATAAGCACGATGCACGGTGTCATGTAACCGTCCGGCCTTCAACGATAGAATTGCGGAAGATCTACACCTAATTTCTGTTATATGCAGATGTAGTTTACCACATCACCACCATTGCTAAGGACAGTGTTCGGTTGGCATTTGTGGAAGATTTGTGGTGACACCATGTAACACTTCTCTTGCGAGGAGTGTGGCTCTGAAAAGAGCCGGTAACTCAACGTTTCGGGTAATGTGTACTCTGCCCGTCGTCAGGAGACTGCTGGATTTGCAACTAGGCCTATTGTCGGTGTATCATGCCTGATGAAAGCGCTGGGGCGTGGAGATTCTTTCCCGCCCAGCTGAGTGCAGCTATGCGCTATACATGGAGCGTGTAGGATCTTCCCGCCAGTGTTACCAACGTGGCGAAAAGAGGAAGTTTCACTGCATGGTGTCAGTGTGAGAGTGGGTGTTACATGCTGGTGTCATCATGTAACACTTCTATGAAGAGAAGTGTTACATGGAGTTACCGCAAACCCCAGTTCCAACCATGCAGACCTTCAAATCTTATTATTATTATCATATTTATTTATTTGACCAAAACAAATATAGAAAAAAAAGTACAAAGCAACACGTCAAAGCAATAAATACATTTGGATAAAGTAAAGAAAACAAAAAGTGGATGGAGCCAAAAGCACAAACGAGAATCCGAATACAAGAACACAACGAAGAAGGATAAGTAGGTCAGGAGATGCACAAGTAAAATGAACTACTATTACCTGCAGGTATGCAGCCCCGCACTTAACCTAGATGCTGATGGGTACATAACAAACAAACACAAAATGGCCCCACTGGCGGTGAACAAAATGACGTTCGGGCAGAGACTGAAGTCTGAAGAGGGTACTAAGTGGTATCGGAAGCGAATGATTGCTTTAGAATCCTAAGAAATTGTTGCAGAGGATCCATCACAGTCGAGTTCTTAATGTGGGCAGGTAAGGAGTTCCATAATCTGGGAAAACTACGAGTGGGGAATGCAACATTGCTTCGGTTCGGGAAGGGAGATGGCGAAATGTTAATAAATCTGGATGAAGAGGGTTAACTAATACGTTATCTAAAAGATGGCTTCACATTTGCATAAACCATACAAGCATTTAAAAACAAAAGAATACAACAAGTAATCTCTTCTTGATGAGCCCTCATAAGACATCTGACCTCACCCTTGTTTTAGGGCAATGCGAGTTGCAGTACGTTGCACACGCTCAATCTTCTTTGTTGGGAAAGTGTGTGGTAACCCAGCAAGGGATGCCATATTCAAGAACAGGCAGGACAAGTGATTTATACAAAGTGAAGAATGCTTGGGTGGAGGAACCCCCAGCAACTGAGCGGATGAAACCCAACAGAGGATTAGCACGAGAAACAATTGCATTAATGTGAGAATTCCAGCTAAGGTTTGACTGATGGAGATGCCTAGGTACTGTGCGGATGGCAAAGTAGCTAAACGAACAATACTGAAGACATCCAGGAAGTTCCTATCACGGGTGAAATAAGTATATTTCGGCTTGACTCAGTCTCCCATAGACACACAGTGCTATTCCAAGATTCCCAGGTGAAGGACAAACCTCACAGCATGCTACAACTTTGCCCGATAAACATAACTGCGCATAGTTATTGAGCTACCGTGCATTAGCCTGCCTATATTATATTACTGCCTTGGTTTCTGTCTCCAGTTACAAGCGTAATTCAAAACTCCGGAAGTAAGGGTTGCCCGTATAGAATCCAACGGCATTCGAGGAGAGTGTATTTGCTTCTAATATCATCTCCATCTTGTATACCTTAAACATGCCCTGAACAATCCTGCTCGCATCAGCACCGGAATCATCATTGCTCCTTTATACAATAACTCAATCTCCGGCGCCCATGCCAACATTTCTTCAAAAGGTGTTTTTTGTTTCGACTGAGTTTACCGCTGAAGTTCATATTATACACAAGTCCAGTTTTGTGAACCATGAATCGGCAGGATAAGTCCTTGGATAAATGAAAAGCGAGAACGGATAAGCTCACACCAAGCGTCTGTTTCCATCTACATAAAGAGAGTTGAGGCATAACATTGTGATTTCATATCATTGGAAATGTCCATTGTCGTGTGCCAATGATTGAGGGCAGTATATTGACGATATTCTCCTCAAATGCGATCAAAATGGAAATGGAAACCAAAGCATGGAATGGAATACAAAATGACCCGAACAGATGTACATCTCAGTTGCGTTGATGATAAACTCAGAACCAAGACTCCCATAATTATGTCAACGTCAATTATAAGAGTATTTTCAATAGTTGTTTAGCCGCCGTCAAAATCAGTTTCCATTCCAATGATTAGGCTTAATAATAATATGCCGTCCTTCAAGATCCGCAGTATTCATAACATTAAGTCAATTTTGATCAATGCGTGTAGCAAATTTTGTCAGCTTTTGGCTTTTGATATGTTTGGCCGAATACTGTAGTTACGATAAATCTACAGTTGCCTACACTGATCTGTGTGCAACCCGGAATACCTGAACGCAACGACAGACGTGCACACTATACAAGTCCCGCCACAGCTATACAAGTATACAGCTAGCTATACAAGTCCCGCCGCCACACTTATTCGAATGCTGCAGGAATCAAGTAGAACCAGACGAATGTGGACTTTGCTAAATGCCGTTCGAATACTTACAATGCGCCCCGAACCCGCCTCGAATGAATCTTGCACAATTCTGATGGTTTATTTGCTTCCGAGTGCAGCTCGAATGTAAATGGAACACAGTCGGAGCATTTAGGATGCTGTTAGAATAGGCCTACTGTATTCAGTCAAAATATTCAGACTGCACTTAGATTGTCCAGGAATTTGCAAAGATGTTCCATTCTGACGGCTTTCTGTGACTGGGGGATTAGCGATATCGTGTGCCGATTGAGGGAGTGTACAAATGATGCGAATTACAATGCTGAACAATAATACATTTTATCACTACCAGATAAAATGCGTTATTCTATGCAGACACGGTTCACGAGCATGCAACTAGGGGAAAAAACCCAAACGAAGGAATCAGGTGATCCGTAAGTGAAAGTTGCATGCCAGGGTTCAACGGACTATCAGCAAACTTTGACATGAGGCAGTAGTGACTCCTCTGTGAACACCTGGCTGACCCAATTCTTGCACGCATGCGCTGGTTTAAAAAGATACATTTCGTTAGGATATGAGGACGATGAACTGGGTCATGATCTGCCCAGAGATAAGAGATTTGGCAAATTGATACAAATGTAATAAATGAGTGAATGCAGTAACTGTTGATGTACGCCAGGGATGGTCACTTCGGCTTAGCTTTTCAAAGCTGCTACACATGGAAAAATAAACGGCGTCCAATAGTTTATGATCTAACCGCTAACGGTTTTATTCGGCTAAGTTCTTCGGCCGGTGTGCGCACAGGCTTCGGAAGTTAGGGCGCACCTTGTGTCCATCCTCCTCCACCGGAGATGCCGCGCCCCAAGCGGCAAGACAAGAACACGGCACCTTCCCCGTATGCCGGCGGTCGTCGCCGCGGGACGGGCCGTTCCCGCACCAAATCTTCGGTCGATCCCTCGACCACCATAGCCACCGACACGAGCAACGCCAGACCCTCAGTCAGCACGGCCAGCCCTCCGTCATCTTCGGACAACCAGCGTGTATCTAGGCCTAGGCCTATACCGGTGTCCACTCACGTGCCAACTCCGGTTGGTGTAACCGGAGATTCTGCTGCCGGTGCCGCTGGGGATGCAACAGGTGGTGAGTCAAGCGCAAGAGCAAGTTCTACTCATGCTACAAGTGGACTGCAACCCAATTTTCCGGACTCGTTGGTCAATAACGGGAATGATATTGCTAATCAAAACGTGGGTTATAATCCGATCAATTACAATGGGGCACGTACTAGTGCTGGTACGGCGGGTGGAGATATTGTTATGGGTAGCCACGCGTTGAGCCTTAATCAGCCGAGTCAAGCCGGCGACATTTTGCCACTCAGCGCTTATTCCGGGATGGGTAACGTTAGACCTGCGTCGGTAAGCACTCTTGGGAATGATGCCCCCATTGATACTCACGTCCCCCAGTCCATAAAAGAAAAAATATGGAATGGGCAATATGTGGATATGGCATCTCTCTATCGCGACAATGCGGCTAGAATTCTAACTTCTGCAGACAGTGGTTCCGAATTGACCATGGCAGTCGAGCAAGGTAGAGTAGTTTTTCGGCCGGCGACACCACATCCGCGTAAGCTCGACTCTATTGACAAATGGTCTAGTGCGTTTCATGTCTTCATGGCAGTTTACGCCACGCGTCACCAGGGCCGTTTTCTTGAGTTGCTGAAGTATGCTGAAACAGTGCGCACTGCTTCGTTACAATTCCCTGGCCTTGGCTGGCGAAACTACGATGAGCAGTTCCGCCTGCGTATGGAAGCAAACCCGTCGCGCTCTTGGGGATCCATGGATATGGAGCTATGGGTGACGGTCGCCGCGGCTGGCAGCATGTTACCCGCAGCAAATACTCCTACACATCTTTCTAGAAACCAGTTAAGCCAAGGCAGCAACCTGACCAGTAGAAATGTCTGTTTTGCGTTTAACTCTACTGCGGGTTGCCGATGGAATTCCTGCCGTTACGTACACAGCTGCAGCCGGTGCTCGAGATCCGGGCATGGTGCGACGTCGTGTAGAGTGGCCGTGGGACCCCCCGCTCAGGGCCCATCCGCGAGGCAATCAGCCACTTCCGCTAGCGCTACATACACGCGTTACAAAAAGACTCCATCTGCGGCTGTGAGCGTGCAGCAGGCTATTCGTCAGAATGTAGGCAGCAGCTCGGGGGCCAACATCAGCACAGGTGCGGGATCGGGCAATCAGCAATGGAATAAGGGTAACACCAACACCACTTTTCGTCCCCCCAACACCCATTAAATTGTCTGTCTTAAGGCAATGGTTAGCACATTACCCTGACAAGTCGGCAGCGTCCTTTCTAGAACGGGGGTTTTCTCAGGGGTTTCGCCTTGGTTTTCAAGGTCCTCGGACATGTAGAGATTCAAAGTGCCTTTCATCTGCGGCTGATAGGCCGGAGGTAGTGCTAAGTAAGTTGGAAAATGAAATCAACTTGAGTAGAATCGAGGGACCTTTCGTTCATCGTCCATTAGCAAACCTTCAATGTTCTCCCATTGGGCTTGTTCCAAAACGCCAACAGGGCTCGTTTCGCCTCATTCACCATTTGTCATTTCCTGAGGGAAATTCGGTTAACGATTTCATTGATAAAGATGAATGTAAAGTCCATTATGCATCTTTCGATACGGCCGTTAATTTAGCTATGTCTTTCGGACCCAATGCTTGGCTCGCAAAAACTGACATCAAATCAGCTTTTAGGCTACTCCCCGTTTCCCCTTCCGATTACGAACTTTTGGGTTTTCAATTCCAGAATAAGTTTTACTATGACAAGTGCTTACCCATGGGTTGCTCGGTTTCCTGTGCGCTTTTTGAAAAATTCAGCACTTTCTTGGAATTTCATGTTAAGCGTGTTCTACACGCAAACAGTATTACACATTACTTGGATGACTTTTTGATCGTGGGGGCATCGTTCGAACAATGTCAGTTGACTCTCCGTACTTTTAAGAGCATTTGCGCTGAACTTGGGGTACCGCTCGCAGAAGAAAAGACCGAGGGCCCTTATCAAGTTATTACTTATCTTGGGTTGGAAATTGATACTGTAAAGCGCGAGATCCGTGTGCCCACCAACAAGGTAGTTGCTCTCACGGTAACAATTAGGGCATGGTTAGGCCGGAAAAAGGTGTCATTAAAGGAAATCCAGTCATTGGCTGGTTCACTCAATTTCGTATGTCGGGCCGTCGCACCGGGTCGTGCATTTACCAGGCGGTTAATTGCCTTGTCACGCGGTTTAAGGAAGTCACATCATAAGGCGCGGCTATCGCCGGGCGCAAAGCTAGACTTGTTAATGTGGTTGGAATTTCTCCAGCACTTCAACGGCGTGTCACCGTTTCGCGATCAGGGTTGGTTTGATAATAATGCGCTTGAGTTGTTCACAGATGCTGCTGGTGGCATTGGGTTTGGTGGTTTTTTCGACGGACATTGGTTTCAGGGAAAATGGACTCCCGAGACTTTTGACCTTTCACCATCGATAGCTTACTGTGAATTATATCCAGTAGTGGTTGCTGTATACTGTTGGGCTCCTCAATTAGCCAACCGCAAGGTTCGTTTCCGGACGGATAATGAGTCAGTGGTCCACATCGTCAATAAGCAATCATCCAGTTGTGATAAGATTATGCATTTGATGCGAATATTTGTGTGCCAATGTCTCCGCTACAATATACTGTTTAAGGCAATTCATGTACCGGGTACCCGCAATGAAATAGCCGATTCTCTCTCACGCTTTCAGATGACCCGTTTTCATGCACTGGCCCCCTTGGCGGATATGGCAATGACCCCTCTTCCTCAGCTGTGGCAGAGTTGCTAGAGGGTGAGATGAGTCGATTACTAATGGCGTCCTCCACATCTAATACGCATAAGACATATCGTACAGGCTGGCGAGCATTTTGTTCCTTTAAACGCTTTGATGGAAATATCCCTGCATCATCTGAAGATGTAAGACGCTTCATTGCATGGCTCTCTCTACAATGTTTAGCACCATCAACAATCGCTACGTACGTAGCAGGAGTGGGTTATTTTCATAAGATTAAAAGTTGGCCGGATCCTACACAAGACTTCTTAGTAACAAAGTTAATTGCAGGGTGTCGCAGGGATGATTCCACCAGTGATAACAGATGGCCAATTACCTTACCAGTGCTGAACCGTATTTTGCAAGCACTTCCCCATGTTTGCAACGACCAGTACGAAGTGGTGCTGTTTCGAGCTGTTATGCTATGCGCCTTTTTCGGATTCATGCGTATCGGCGAATTTGCCGCGATTTCCAAAAATCGCATCCAAAACACTATTCTCCTTTCTTCTGATGTCAAATTCCAGGAGTTGGGTCACGCCAATGATTCAGTTTTGGTTTCCTTCCGGCACACGAAAACAAACCAAACGGGTCCTCCTCAAGTTATTCGGTTAGTGCGCTCAGCAAATGCAAGCATGTGCCCAGTCCAAGCGCTGAGCGCTTTTGCCCAGGTCCGGCCAAATTTCTCCGGTAGTTTTTTCTGTCACTTTGGGGGCGAGGTCCTTACTCAATACCAATTCAATGCAACTTTGAAAAGGGTGTTGTCGTTTTTGGGGTTGGGAGCATGCCCCATCCGGGCACACTCATTCCGCATTGGAGCAGCGACGACTGCTTCTGTATTAGGAATTCCCCTCGATCAAATCAAAGCCATGGGGCGATGGCGATCAGAGGCAGTACAACTTTATATTCGTCCCCTTGTACAATGCTCAATGCACGGGGTTTAATTGTGCCTTTGCTGGGCCAATTACTCCTGAATCACTATGTCTACAGTTTGTGCTAATTCGCGTTTCTTGACCCCTCCCTTCCCCGTTCTTTCCAGGGGACGTGTGGATCGTTGGTGATTCGATTGTTCGCAGGGCGGCTACAAGGCTAGGGTGTACGCCACCAGTGTTTTGGAATGGCCTGGGTGGGGCTAGATATAACGATATCACAAAGCTACGGTCTGACCTCGGTGTCCAACGCCCCCGGCCACCGGCAATGTTAATCGTCCATGTTGGCACCAACGATTTGGTCGTAACAGATTTTTTCTGTATGCGCCAGCGCATTGCACTTTTCATGCGTGAATGCCGTGAGACCTACCCCGAGGCTAAATTAGTATGGTCCGATATTTTGCCGCGCGCCTGCTACTTCGGAACTACCAATCCGTCCAAAATAGAAATGAAGCGGCGCAAGGCCAATAAATGGGCGCGGTCGTACGGCCGTCGTATGGGTGTATCAGTGCTGAACCATCCACAGTTCACATGGTCCAATTTCGCGCTCTTCCGCTACGACGGTGTACACCTCTCGTCCACGGGGAACACCTTATTTCAGGCAAACCTTTGTGACCACATCAGTGCAGCTTTTGGGCGATGAAGTTCAGGTTTACTCCGCTTGAAAGTTCCCTCGTTACGCATTTAATGGAGATATTCTTTCTGTCTTTATTTACCAGCTTGAATTTGCGTAGTAGAGGCGGGGTATGTGTGCCGTCGGTCGTCCCATGCAGTGGGGCGCGCTCTGCGCGTTTGGCAGGAATTTGCTGGGAGCGACGGGCAGTGCCTCAATTCGAAATAAATAATTTCTTAAGTAAGAGTTTTTTAAGTGGACCTTTGCCATTTTAACAAGTTCGTGTTTAATCTTTTCACTGCGCCTAGCACCCGCTATAGTTCTGGTGGGGCTTATTCCAACCGTGCTTACCGCGCGGTGGAAACACATCGGCGTGCTTTTCACAAATTTTCTTAAATTTAAATAAATGTTAAATCAAGTCTTACTAGCACCCATTTGTTCTGGTGGGACTAGTGTTCAACCTAATGTTTTCCATGGTTAATTGTTGGCACGCATGCCAAGGTTTGGGCCCAGTGATGCCAAGCGTGGCAAGGATTTTTTATGCCAAGCGTGGCAAGGTTATGCCAAGCATGGCAGGGATAGTTGGGGCAAACGGTCCCCGATTTACTATGGTGTTAAAAATGTTCAGGTTAAAAATGTTCTATCAAACGAAATAAACTAGCGGCTCGAAAAACTATGCCAAACAGTCAAACCATGGCTTCCAGGTGTCTTTGTGTGTCGTCTAAGAATAATACATTTTATCACTACCAGATAAAATGCGTTATTCTATGCAGACACGGTTCACGAGCATGCAACTAGGGGAAAAAACCCAAACGAAGGAATCAGGTGATCCGTAAGTGAAAGTTGCATGCCAGGGTTCAACGGACTATCAGCAAACTTTGACATGAGGCAGTAGTGACTCCTCTGTGAACACCTGGCTGACCCAATTCTTGCACGCATGCGCTGGTTTAAAAAGATACATTTCGTTAGGATATGAGGACGATGAACTGGGTCATGATCTGCCCAGAGATAAGAGATTTGGCAAATTGATACAAATGTAATAAATGAGTGAATGCAGTAACTGTTGATGTACGCCAGGGATGGTCACTTCGGCTTAGCTTTTCAAAGCTGCTACACATGGAAAAATAAAACCCGCCACCACCCCCTTCGCCACCAGTCACTTATAAATTACAAAGCAGGAATTTGCTGGGAGCGACGGGCAGTGCCTCAATTCGAAATAAATAATTTCTTAAGTAAGAGTTTTTTAAGTGGACCTTTGCCATTTTAACAAGTTCGTGTTTAATCTTTTCACTGCGCCTAGCACCCGCTATAGTTCTGGTGGGGCTTATTCCAACCGTGCTTACCGCGCGGTGGAAACACATCGGCGTGCTTTTCACAAATTTTCTTAAATTTAAATAAATGTTAAATCAAGTCTTACTAGCACCCATTTGTTCTGGTGGGACTAGTGTTCAACCTAATGTTTTCCATGGTTAATTGTTGGCACGCATGCCAAGGTTTGGGCCCAGTGATGCCAAGCGTGGCAAGGATTTTTTATGCCAAGCGTGGCAAGGTTATGCCAAGCATGGCAGGGATAGTTGGGGCAAACGGTCCCCGATTTACTATGGTGTTAAAAATGTTCAGGTTAAAAATGTTCTATCAAACGAAATAAACTAGCGGCTCGAAAAACTATGCCAAACAGTCAAACCATGGCTTCCAGGTGTCTTTGTGTGTCGTCTAAGAATAAAGACATACAGCCGTACACAGCGTATGTGACGTAGTTTCTGTGTCCGTTTTAGCTTATTATTTATTTTTGTTGGGGGGGGGGCACTACGAAAAAAAAAAATATATACAGCACAAAATTAATTAAGCTATACAAACACACGTGTGGTGATCACCGCTAAACAAAAACAAAACAAAAACATGTACAAGTCGTCCTAGGCGGTGTTCACCTCTTTGATTTGTAATTAGGGCAGTTTTTGCTGTATCGATGGAATATTCCCTTGTTCTCTCTATAGAAACAACGAAACAACTACATTCCTATACGGAAATAAAGTGATAAGCATTGATCCAACGGCCCTCATCACTAGCACGTTAAAGACGCGAGAGCCTCCCAAGTTCACTGATACACATCTTGTTGGACTAACATTAGCGTTATCCAATCAATCTCATGCCGTGGACGATGTTTCTCATGTTTAGCTTCCAACGGTCATCTCAAATTGAAAGATGGGTTCGAATTGTGGGATGCTTGAAGCTTCTTCGGGTCAACGCAGGGTCCTTCTGACGTCATTACGCCAACGTTTGAACGTGACGACGGGTTCACTCGGGTTTAGGTAAGAGTCGTCCGTCATGCCGACATGTACTAATCTTGACCTACGTGCTAGTCACGATCTGAGATGACGAGAATACGTACGCCTCCACAGATTAATGGGATTCAATCATCTTCAAAACGTCACGCGTTTGACATGCCAGAAGAAATGTCTAACTCCCTTTCCTTCCAACAACGTACACGGGCTAACTATTACAATTCTCTTGAAGTTGACCGAAGTATACAAAGTCATACCTTTAATGAGTAATCTACATGATGTAAGTTACACTAGTAAGCATTTCAACACATGGCAATGAGTTCACACTTTAACCATTCTTTTGGCGCTTTTCAGAAAGGTGACACAAGTGTAAAATGTGCTACGCATTGGGTGGTTTGACATAATTTTATCACGAGGTCGTCTAGGCTTCACCCCTGGCTTCACATTTGCGGATGACGTACACGTATGGCGACAAAATAAGGAGGCACCTGTCGACATCTTCATTATCACAAACCCAGCTATTGCGATAGATCACCAGGCGACAGTTAAGCACACGGTCATGGGGTCATCTGTCTGTGCAATGCCAAGGGCATGGCGTCACGTTTGATTGTTTCGTTACATCAATGCAATATAAAAGCTTCTTGTCTCGGCAGTCGGTACCACATGATGACGCGTTATACGGCATGCAAAAGTAACGTGGATTATTTACTATGATGACAATCATATGGCGGATATTCCTGGTAGATATTCCTGGAAGTGCAAAGATATCAGATTTGAGTGGAACTCCGTGGACTTTGCATTCCATTCCTTCCAAAGAGAATCCATTTCAAATGTGCCTCAGGCTGATCACATTATATTATCATTGATCCACAGTCCAGGTGTGATTTGAACAAATCTATATTCAAATAGCGGATAACCTCATTGCAAAAAAAATATATAATTATTAGAAAAAAGGGGTGCTGTGGCACTTAGACTGTAACTACAAACTATAAAAGCTTGGTTATCTGGCAGAGAAAACAAGTAAGGCAGATGTGTCCTTTTTGCTTTTATTTCTCTGTTCGAGTCTGCCCCGTTTACAGAAACCTAATCAGGAAATTAAAATCACAAGGTCTGGTCTAGACTGCCAGCGACGGTTGTTGGTAACGTTTTTCCGATTGTTCGTATTTTTGTACAGGTCAATTGTCCCCCTATGGAAAGAGAGGGAATTGAAGGTACGACCATACAGTGTGGGCCTAGGACATGTCACCCTAGGACGTGTCAAGTGAGGACTGGTGATTATGGCACGTGTCGCCGGCGTTTAGTGATGACGGCTCACGGCAAACAGGGACGCTATCGCACCGAGTTGCTTGTCTGAGGCCTGGTAGTGGTACTCGTGGTAGGTCTGACATTATGCAGACCTCTACGACGGACAATCAATGAAACAAACTGACAGTGGTTCCTGGCGAGATGGGAAAGGGCATGGGGAAACTAAGGGATATGCCGTGCCTGTGCACAGAGGTTGTGTATGTGTGGTCAGCATTAGGTCATGTATGTACTTGAATGTAGGCTTATTGAGTATTGGACGTTTCGGACAAAATGGTCCGTCATGATACATCAGAGGGTAATATGGTTGGGTAATGAACTTCCATTCAAACCTGGAAATAAAGTTTCAACGCATTTCAAGGTTTCTCCAGCATATTCAGTTCCCTTCTTTACTCAAATTACAGGTTAGGTTCAGGCACAATGACGTTACTTGCATGTATTGTCACATTTTATGGGCTATGCATCAAGCACATAATACATAATGCATCAAGCACATAATACATAATGCATCAAGCACATAATACTCAAACTATCAATAGACGATTACATATTAAACACCAAACAGTTTTGAAGTGATCATCAAACTCCATAATACTAAATGCAATCGAGTTCCTGGATGACGGCCCAGTTTATTCTGAGAGCAGAATTCACACTTCATTCTGACTGCCATAACTCTCCCACACAGCCATAAGAACCAAAGAGTTCACCGGCTAACTCAGGCAAAGGAAGAGCCTTCAAAGGATGATAGAGATACTCTCTTCCAAGCCTGCCAGCATTCGTGTGACAGTAAGTCAATAATTGTGACACGTTTCGTGAAGTTCTTGGAAAAACAAATTCAATGAATAATAACAGGTTTTTATAAAAACAGAACCAGATCAACATGCTGTACAAGACACGGGGTATGAGAACAAACATGTTTCAGTCAATTTGTAAAGAAATAATGACAGAAGAATCATTCCTGATGTCAACGGGGAGAGAGTTCCACAGTTTGGCACCAGCTATAGAGAATGATCTATGTGAGAGATATTGACCGAGTAGCGATAGACAGAACTTAGTAGAACTAGAAGTTCATCATCTGAAGATCCAAATTCCGCTCTGCCAGGTTGAGATAAATTCACACTTACCAACCTCTAGCCTGGTGTGGATGACTTGCTAGCAGCTCCTATACATGTATTCATGACTTATAAAGCCAATGGCATGAATCAGGAAAACATGTTAGATGACAATCTGGATCATTAAGCATTGCATGGACAAATATAGCACTTTGGCCTTGTCTCTTGGCAGTGGGTTTAACATGATGACCTAGGGGGACCAGGGAGTGCACTGACATACTGTCATACAGGCACAACAGTCATCTCAGCCAGCACTCTAATGTACACTGCAAACAGACTATTGAGAATAAAAGAAGGCACTGGTGGGGTGGGGATTACATTACAAGATGAAAGGAGCTGCACACAACTGGTGAATATCAAGCAGTGAAAAGGTATTTTATTTATTACAAATAAATGACAAATCATGATACCTTCAGCTTAGTCCTAGTGTAAGGGTCTTGAGTCATATCAAAAGTGGCAGAATTCAACTTGGACTATAATGTGCTTTTCCTATATCCACTTTTATATTGTGAATTTCCTCTTTAAATAAAAAAGTCTTATCACTTACAGTGAGTTTTGGAAGCATAGAATATGTGATATAATTATAATAATTCAAGCATTGCATTAGCTTGGAAATGTTGGACCCATGAAACCGATGTAAGCTCCCTGGTTGCCAAAAGTCAACCCTTTCCCTTTTTCTTCAGGCCATTTTTTTTGCAGAAAATCTCAATTTTGAATCCTTTTGAGAAAACCATGTTTTTGTTGTTAATAACTTCAATAGGCTTCATCCATAATGCCATTTAATATTCTTCATTGGTCAGTACTTTCTGGCTGTAACAATGACAATGTTTCTCTATGGCACAATGTGTGGATTTGACAAAGCCTTACGATGCACCCTAACTCAACTTTCAATTGATAAACCTTCATTAAGCTGAAATAGGCCGCATGGATTCTATTACAATGGGTTTGATGAAATTGACCCAAAACGGTTTGAGACAAGTGCCCTTTTTCAATACAGTGACTAGTGCCTGCAAACTAAATGACTATACAGTCCGTCAACAGTTTGTCTTCTTTCTCTATATGGGACGTCAACCAATGGCAGTTATTCGTGCATGAAATATAACTCATATCAAACATACAGAATCAATCCATACTTACAAATACTGTGTTTGGGCCAAATTACTCAACTCTATATTTTAGAGTAGGCCTACCTTAAAACAAAATCAACATTACATCTCATTGCAAGTGAGACACATACACATATGGGAAATCTTAAAAATAAACAAAATAATGATTACATGTACGGGTATAACACCACCGGTTGTTTAACCAGTGAGATGGGATCATCATTATCTATGTAACAGGTATCAAATCTGTTGAAAAGTTATGAGCACGATATGATGTCAGTTACATGGAGTTGGGCATATACTCTCACTACTGACTACTTGACAGCCACATGGTAGGATTTTAAGGGGCTTTTTTGAGTAGCCAAAGCAGACACTGATGAGAACGTTGAAGGATGCATTCCCTTACATCTACCACTATGGAGCCTTTACAACCATCCCTTCGCTCATAATCCAACAAGGACATTTCTTTCCTTGAGTTTGAAGTGATGTTTCCTTGTTGAAAGAAACATAAATCTTTATACCATTACCACGGCTAACCACTGTTTATTGATACCTGTTTGTTTTGTTAAATAGATGTCAGGAATGGTGCATCAACTTTATCTATACCGGTATATCTATTGATGTCTTGTGGCTGTTGGCCATTGAACGAACTCACTTGAAACACATAATCTTCAAAGTTGTCCATCTTCAGCATTGCTTATAAACTGTTCAAACTAGAAATGGGAATAATAATTTATTGTGTTCACACAGACCCTCCTTAAGCATATTCATAACCAAGGTCTAGTGCCACACAACCATCATACATGTATGTGCTTACTGAAGCTTTCACTCAGACTAGAATGACTATTCAATGGAAAATAAGTGACATACCCTTTGCTTAATGATTTGGAACTATAACTCATTGTTTGTTTTCAAGACATTTACCAATCCCAGATAAATACATACAGTAAACAAAATTAAGACTGACTTTTCTCATGCCCCAAGGTGTATTGACCATTTACGGGAAGACAGCTGACTTTAAATATTGTAGGAAATGTTTAGACATGATTATATGCCCATTATTCAAATAATGAACTTGTTTACAAGACATAGAACAGAGCAATGACATAAACAAAGCATACATGTACATGTACCAGATTGGCAAAATCCAACATGAAACAAAAATGGCATGCATGTACAGATTGTATTCTTGAATTCATTAGGAGGAATATTCATGAAAATGTATTCCTTGCAAAGTGCCTAATTCATAGAAACGTCTACGTATATACACATAAAATAGGTAAAAAGGTTCAAGCAAGCTTTAGTTAGTATCAAAAGGTAACTTATAGTCAGCCTCATTCAAACCTGCCACAAATCTACTTCAATGAGAATAGGTAGTACATTGTATTACATGTAAATAAATTGTTCAGTATTAGATGGAACCCAGTTGAAACACAAACATGCAATCTACATAGTGGTATCATTACAATATCACAATTTCAATAAAAAGTGGAAAAGGTAGCAAATTTGGTAGCTAATCCTGGAAGTGCAAAGATATCAGATTTGAGTGGAACTCCGTGGACTTTGCATTCCATTCCTTCCAAAGAGAATCCATTTCAAATGTGCCTCAGGGTGATCACATATATTATCATTGATCCACAATCCAGGTGTGATTTGAACAAATCTATATTCAAAAGTAAGCAGACTTTATTTGATCAATAGTTCTTTAATAAAGGTGGTGTTAACCAGACAAAACCGATAACCCCAAATAAATCACCTTTTTTTTGATACATAAATACATTTATATATATACAATTAAATAGGTGTGATTGAAATGTACATAAATTACATAATTATGTCACCCTTATGGCCAATAAAGCAATGGTAAGACAGTGGTAATGACAGTTTGATGAAAATTAGTGTAATATCAGCAAAAAGGGGAAGTTAGAATGATTTCATGTTCATTTTAATAAGCATTGGAAATCAAAGGAAGGAAGAGGCAGAGTGATGTGAATGCTCCTTAAGTGCATTATGCTTGGCAAAATGTTTGTTGGAATGGAAATAAACTGATTTCATTTCCACATTGCATTCAATCAGTTTCACAAAGTGATTATGGAGGAGCAATATACTGGTATTATTAGGCAACTGGTAAATATCATCAATCTAATTCTACTTCTTTGAAACTAAACGTTCCCTCTTTACATATTCAACCCATTTTTCCTATTTCAAAGAGCATTCTAGTCAAGAAATAAGTTGTAGTACTCAGCATTAATGCATGTGTGTGCTAAGTAGATCCATTGATGAATTTCAAACCATTAAAGTGTATGTGCAGACAGGCCAAAGGTCTTAACAGGAGGCAGGTGTGATAAGTGAATTTTCCTCTGTAGTCATGAGGTCATGACACTATCAGCATACAGTACAGTGTCAGACAAATACCAGATGAGTGCGACATCTGCTTTGGGCAGCAGTTTGGTCCTTTTAATTTCTTATTATGATTATTTGAGCAATTACATAATCATTCTATTTCCTATAATGTTCATGGACGGTTGAGAGGATACACTATACTCCAACAACCAAAAATGATATCCCACGTTAAGATCAACATGTCATCATATCGAATCAAGACTGTCTGAGGGGCGGGGCTATGGAGTTGGAGGAGGTAGATGATCCGCAAAGCAGAAATGTTACCAGCACAGAAATGGGTGGGATGGCTACATTACAGAGGAAACAATCATGGCATATGCACATGGCAGGCAACATGAACACAGTCTTCATGACTGGCAATAGGTTTGGCAATAGTTCAATGTACTACCCTTTGTTTCTCTAAGTGATCACCGGTACCCTGTATAAATATACAGCAAGGAGGAAAGGGCTTGGTAGGTTTTGTGTGTGAATGGCCTGATAAATTATATTCCACTTGGCCCCCTTGCAAGTGGGTGTTGGAAAGGAACTGCCAACATGATTCTAGTTGTCAATGGCCAAAGGCAACCTGAGCAGGAATACATGTACATCCCATCCCTGAGGCTGTTTCAATCTTGCTGACAGGATCACCTTGCTGGCCATAACTTGGCGATGCCATTACAAAAACAAACAGACAGACAAACAAACCCCAAACACAACTGCAGTTGGGCAATCAAAATGATTACCTGCACATGCACAAATCTGAGTTTTGGCTAGTTCTTACAATTTATTTCAAGTATAAGATCCTGCACACCCACTTATAGACAACGACGACATGAAACAGCCGCCCATGTTCTCAAGTGAAAGGTTATGTGTGTGTTCAAGGAATACCTTGTATGTGAATTAGGTCTGACAAAAACATCTACTCTACATCTTGAGAGTAAGTGAAGACAAAAATAGAGTGCGTGGCTTCAGATTGTCCATTCGTTTTGCTGGCAAGCAAAAGCTCCTCTCAGTCAGAGTAAAGTATCCTGTATCCCCTACAGGCAATGCACAGGTGAGTATGAGGGTAGAGGGAAAACAAGAGACACCTGCTCTTTGTTTCCAACTCATGAGGCAGGCACACATAGCACAGCACATTTTGTGCTGAAATATTTGTGTACAATGAGGTAAAAACTCTTTTACAATTGTCCAATTTCCAGGTTATTCAGAGGAATAATGATCACTATACTATACATGTATATTAATGAAAGGATGATTTCATGAAGACATAATCTCGCTTCATTTGCAAGTACATTACCTATCCTCTAGGTCCCACTGTGCTAGGTCTATGTCTCCAAGGTTTTTGTTAAATGAATGGTGATGAGATTTCATGATGATGTTGGTGGATTTTTGCAGTTTTTATTTTTGAAAAGTTGATAACAATATCAATTACTCAAACATTCCCAAAGTGACAACTTATTCATTGCATTACTGCCTGAACTGGAAATCTATGATTGAGGCCCATGTATCCTTCCTCTTAAGTTGACAATTTGGATGAAAATCAAATGCCCATTCCTCCCTATATCAGTCAATCAAGCCCTTTGTCTTTCCAAAATGGCAAGGGCTGTTAGTTGAGCCCTGAAAAATGCATCGCTGCTATGCTTGTATTATAATGTGATTCTACTGGGAAATCAAGAGCCACTCAATGTATCAGAGACAGGAGGAAAGGCAGCCAGTAGGGGACTGTTTTGGGCAGTCAGCTAGAATCGGGCATGTGACAATGGAGGTTAGTGGGTGAGAGGGAGGAGGTAGGGAGATCCCTGGCAATGCCCTGGGCATCCAGGGGGGTCATGGCTAGCCAACTGAGGTCTTTGTCACCATTGACTATATATGCCTCACTCTCGTCACTGACTTGCATTACTAATGATGAGTACCGGTACCTGATTGTCCATGTATACCTATACCGGGAGCTCCATTTGCTGAATGGCCGCTCCACATAGGTATAGTAGGAATTTGGTCTCTTACATGTATATAGGCAATGGGTGCATCAATTTGTTTTGGAATTCAACCATACCAAAAATTGGAAACCATGGATTTTAACATCTTGACTTTTTCAATTTAGTCAAACAAATAAAAGACGAACTGACTGGGACCTTTTGAACAATTTTGAAAAATGGCAAAGAAAACTACTGTATGACTGAACCGGGAATTGTATTGAACCCAAGACCTCTAGTTTTGCGTACCTCTAACATCACTGTTACCATCTGAGCCATCCAGTCCTTGGATGGCAGCCTTCCCAAATAGTCAACAAGTCATTGCTGAGGTGTGGGACTCTGGTACACAACATCAGTGGTTTCGGGTTTAAGATGTGGTCTATTCAATTGACCCTTTTCAAATTTTCTCCCATATATTTCCACAAATTCATGAATTGGCATGATCAATATAGTGATGAAATTAAAAATAGTGCCGTTTTCTTATCCTTTAAATCCCCTACACAAAATTGTTAAGATCGAAAAACAGAAATTTCACAAATTTACATGAAACTTAAACAGTGTGAAGATGGTTAAAGTAGAAACCTCTCACTGAAATATTTCTGCCTAAAATGTTGTATTTTGGGAGAAAAGAGTAAAAGAAATTGTTTACGTCTCATCGAGATCTAAACTATTTTTTGGAACAGTATGACGTTGAATGCTGCATTTTTCGCGAAACAAATGAAGCGGTTTTCACGATTTTGTCAAGATTCGGTTGGCGGATTGAGCTGAAATATTCACTTGTGTGCTATTTCATGCACATGTTGGATCAGACAACGTATGGATGCTTAGTATTCTTTGACCTCAACAAATGTTGTGTAGGGGCTTTAAGTTTGAATTCAAAATTACCTCTAAACATTTGCGACTCATTTGGTTATCTTTGAAAGTGTAGTGATTGTAATTGTGTGGCATAGCATGCACACAAACATGCATATATTCCCCCAATAGCAGTTTAATGAAATAATCATTCCAAGTTTGTGGCATATATACATGTGTACTGTTATTGTACTGGATTGGAATATATTACATGGTTACGAACTGTTTGCCAGGGGCAAGAATGATCCTCTCTGAAATGCAGCGTAGAACAAAAATGATATACACGGCCAGGTGCTTATCCTAATTCAATCTGTAAATTGAACATGAATGCATTGACACTTAATTTCTCCAGGGAATGGAGCAGCGCTGTTCCTATGGTTACAGACTTAAGGTAGTAATGTACTGTACACAGCGTTTCAGCGTTGATCATGTGTGGTGTGTAGGGGATACATTTCATGCATCCAATCAAGATAAAGGGTACTACCTACAGCTTGAATTCTCTGCTCAAATGCCTCACTGTTGTCATGAGGTGAACTGCGCAGTGTCTATTGCCAGTATGCACAAGTTGCATCTTAATAGATGCTCACCTATAGTGTCATTCCCACGAGATACTCTCACAATCTCACACCGCCATTAAGTTCATGACCCCTCCTCCTGTTTCCTTACAGGAGAACAGAAGGTTGACTTCAAGGACAACTTCAAGGACAACTAACTTCAAATTCCTCACCTCAGTAAACTTATTTGTGGTGTTAAAAGTAGACCGGAATATTTGTGAGCGATGTTGCAACCTACACATTGCTACCTACTGCATTCCCATAAGAAAGCCTGCACACATTGCAACCTACTGCATTCCCATCAGAAAGCCTTCACACATTGCAACCTACTGCATTCCCATCAGAAAGCCTTCACACATTGCAACCTACTGCATTCCCATTAGGAAAACCTTCACACATTGCAACCTACTGCATTCCCACAAGAAAGCCTTCACACATTGCTGTCTACTGCATTCCCATCAGAAAGCCTTCACACATTGCAACCTACTGCATTCCCATCAGAAAGCCTTCACACATTGCAACCTAAGTGCATTCCCATCAGAAAGCCTTCACACATTGCAACCTAAGTGCATTCCCATCAGAAAGCCTTCACACATTGCAACCTACTGCATTCCCATCAGAAAGCCTTCACACATTGCAACCTAAGTGCATTCCCACAAGAAAGCCTTCACACATTGCTGTCTACTGCATTCCCATCAGAAAGCCTTCACACATTGCAACCTAAGTGCATTCCCATCAGAAAGCCTTCACACATTGCAACCTAAGTGCATTCCCATAAGAAAGCCTTCACACATTGCAACCCAAGTGCATTCCCATAAGAAAACCTTCACACATTGCAACCTACTGCATTCCCACAAGAAAGCCTTCACACATTGCTGTCTACTGCATTCCCATCAGAAAGCTTTCACACATTGCAACCTAAGTGCATTCCCATAAGAAAACCTTCACACATTGCAACCTACTGCATTCCCACAAGAAAGCCTTCACACATTGCTGTCTACTGCATTCCCACAAGAAAGCCTTCACACATTGCTGTCTACTGCATTCCCATCAGAAAGCCTTCACACATTGCAACCTACTGCATTCCCATAAGAAAGTCTTCACACATTGCAACCTACTGCATTCCCACAAGAAAGCCTTCACACATTGCAACCTACTGCATTCCCATCAGAAAGCCTTCACACATTGCAACCTACTGCATTCCCATCAGAAAGCCTTCACACATTGCAACCTACTGCATTCCCATAAGAAAGTCTTCACACATTGCAACCTACTGCATTCCCACAAGAAAGCCTTCACACATTGCAACCTAAGTGCCTTCCCATAAGAAAACCTTCACACATTGCAACCTACTGCATTCCCACAAGAAAGCCTTCACACATTGCAACCTAAGTGCATTCCCATAAGAAAACCTTCACACATTGCAACCTACTGCATTCCTATCAGAAAGCCTTCACACATTGCAACCTACTGCATTCCCACAAGAAAGCCTTCACACATTGCAACCTAAGTGCATTCCCATAAGAAAACCTTCAAACATTGCTACCTACTGCATTCCCACAAGAAAACCTTCACACATTGCAACCAACTGCATTCCCATCAGAAAGCCTTCACACATTGCTACCTACTGCATTGCATCTGTGACACACACCTTCCTCTGTCCAATGAAGTGACAGGAGGCTCTCCCTGTCAGAAAGCTCTCTAGGATACCGGTACTTGAATTGAAGGAATCAGGATGACTTCATTATGAGAGATAAGGGGGTGGGTTAGTTTAGGACACACTGGCAGCATACACATGTACTAACCTGGGAATTACAATAGCGTTAAAGGCAGTCAATAGCCAATGGTTTTTGTTTTGGACAAACAACTTTCATAGTATACAGCATACATACTGTAAGTACCTATACATAAATGAGGGTAGGCATGTACCGTATAAGCCACGAGGATACAGTTCAAAATATGATGCACACATGTTTTTTCAATGTGTCATCAGTCACATCTTTGAAGACAGTTGTATTGAAGATTACACCAAATATCTTTCCATGTGATTGTTGCTTATTTTAGTATTAGTATGAAATTGCAGTTAGGTTTAACACCAATGCTCATTACCAAACTAAAGCTCGGAAGTTACATTACACCACTAAAATAATCTGAATTAGAATAAGTGATGTTTCATTAAAGTTGAAATAATACCACAGTTATTTTGCTTCTTATCAGGGGCCAAAACTGCAGTCAGTACACTGCCATGGTAAGATTGTACAGTATACTTATGGAAGTTATTCAGAAGCTGCATAGTGGTCTGACTGGTCGACTTATTGATAGCAGTCAGTACTGTAGATCCTGGTTCCCCTAGACTGACAATGGTGTATCTGCCTGTGTGCACTTAGGTTCACAGTCAGAATCCTGATATATTCAGACTAAGCATACAAACTGCATCAAAATGCTGTAAGGATCTTAACCACTTCGCGCCGGGACCTCTGAAATCGGAGCTCCATTGGTTTGACTATGCGATGAGGCCCTCTGAATCCGGGCACCACTATTGTCCACATTTTAAACAAAGACACTTTTCAGCTTCGACAAAGCAATAAGAATCATGACAAAGACCCTTTTTGGCACAGGAATGTGCAACAGGAATTGCAAGATTAGCAGCAGTAATTGCGCAATTGTGGGACCTTTACTGTGGATGATCGAGGAATTCCGCGCTGCCACTGAAAGCACGTGGGGGACATTGTGTTGGCAAACCTAACAGCCTAATTATCATCGGTCAGGCAGTGGAATTCCACCCACATTCTTCACCACAATCTGTACGCTTGGTTTGTGCCGACCACCACGAAGATTGGACTGCTGCCTGGAGTGGAGGCTGGAGTCTGCGGTAAGGGATCATCAGTACCATACATGAACTCACACACACAAGTCCGTTACGCTCCATTGACGATGCACAATGGGCCCTTTTTCATTGTAAAGCCACAATGATGTCCGAATTGTGCCAGATTTTACTCTCTTGTACCCATAGTATACCCTTATTGATTTATTTCACAGAAATATATTGTTCCGATTGTTTTAGCGAGATTTGAAAATTATGCATTGTTAAAAAAAGACATATGGTGGTCATAGGCACTGGAAAAAGACCCGGCGCGAAGTGGTTAAGAAATACCTAATTTTCTTTTTTATTTTTATTTAAATTTCTTTAACAACTATGCAGAAAAATTAGGGGAATAACTTAGATTTCACTTTGGCTAAACTTTGCGTCCAGTTTAGAAAATTTACCTAAGCATAGGAAGAACATACATTAGCTGTGTTCAAAACCATGGCATGTTGATGGCAATAAAATAGCCATTTCAAATTACGATCAACTCATCCATACAAAGGCTATGACCATTAATTGGCATCACCCACACAAGGACTGAGACATACCAAAGTAATTCTACTTTGAACTGATAAGGAAGAACTGTCAGACTTGCAAAAAAGACACCATCCACCAGTTTTATAAAATGTAAACAAGGAGATATTCTGAAAGGAAAATCCACAAAAGTTACAATAAATATCTCTGCAACAGACTACTTACATCTATGGAGACAAAATGTAATTACACCATGGTGATTAGCATACGTAAATCTTAGATTTTAAAAATACAATCTCATATTCTCCCCTAAAAAATAAGGTGATCTCCCGCTCAAAATGTTAAAGGTAATAAAGAGGTCACTCCAATTGAGGACTATTGGACGGTATGGCTTTGTTAGAGCAAAAATAGAAAGGACAAAGCACCAGGGTGAACTTTTCGATGGACTCAAAAGCCACATGGTAAAAAAGGGACACACTCTTAGCTTGAGAAGACTTGATGAGGCTGGAGTGGGCATTGGAGCTTGATCCTCAGGGTCCACCCATCTGAGGGATGCTGGGAGAGCTGAGCAGGTTAATGCGCTGCTTCTGCTTGCGTTGCTCAGTCATCTAGCAGGGAGAGGAGAAAGATGTCAAGCCAATAAAGGAGCACTGTCTGGGGCCTGCTGACATACAACACTTACTGACTCAGGATTTCCCTCACTTTGTCATTGGCCAGCAGGACAAGCATGACTTCCCTACTCTCCCTTGTTCCTTAGTACTTCTTCAACTCTTCATAACTACATAGGATAGGAACATAAATAGACATCTGACAACTGCATTTGTTTCTGGAGAAGCTGTATCCCGTGTAACCCTTTTACATTTGAACAGCAAATGACACAAATGAATCTGTTTAATATTGACATGTTATGAGGAAGGGTTAGCAGCTTTACAATCCTAAGTTTGGGAATGTTTGCCTTCAGTAGTGCTGTTACTGATACCAAGTCATCCACCCAGTCATGCACTCACCCATGCATCACTCCAACCACCTATAAACCTATCCACTACATAAGCCTACCCACTCATCCATCCATTCCACCCCTATGCATTCAACCACCCACCTACCCACACACACAGCCACCTATCCCCTGAACTATAAATCAGACTACCCACTAAATCCCCAGCTCAGCCCTTGGCCTAGCACCTTCAACCTACCACCCACCCTAAAGGGTTTAGGTGATCAATGAATGCATATTCGTGTCTCTGCCAAACATACCTGGTCCTTGAGTTCCCGTAGCTGGCTAGATAGAACCTTGACCAGTGAGTTGGTATTCTCAAGCTGTGTCTGTAGGACCCGCATTTCATTCTGTTCACTCTCTCCCTCATCAGAATCCAGTGACATGGCCCGCATCCTGGGGAACCAGTCTAAGTTCTTCTCCTTCAAACAAAAACAAAAGATCACCAAATAAAACCACAAATACTTTTTCCATTCCGTAAGATTCATGATGAGGGAATGAAATACGGTAATTTCACCATCAAAGGTAAACATGCGTCATCTTACTCGTCAAATGGCTCAAGTCGACAGTCTGAATGAAGTCCTAATTAACATAAGGCACTTTCTATACAAATTCAGGGACTAAGTTGACAATTGTAAGTTGTCATCTGGCTCAAGTTGGTGCATTTCTAGCGGTCCCTTGTCAAAAGAAAACATAGTAAAATCCTTTCTGTGACTCTTCAATTCACTTCAGTTTTTTTAAAATCCTGGTGCCTTGTGAATTTTGAGGAATTTCGAGGCACAGTTATGTATTTTAGGTCCATGTGTTTACTGAAGAACGCGCACAAGAAACGGTTTCAAACATTCACTTTTGTGCATATACTGCTTGCACACATGGACAGTCCCTCACGTGAGACATTCAGAGGGTACTTCCCAATTTCTTCACGCTTGACAATGAAACAGTAAATTGAGCATATCCCTATGAACACACGTGCATGTGCACAAACGTTGAAACTGCTTAAACATTTTTTTAACATCTTGAAAGATTGAAACCCAATCAGAGTAGCCACACTGAGCAGTATAGAATGAAAGCTTGCCGCGCGCTGTGCACAGCTGGATAGTGTGTTGTCATGATGATCGATATTTGTTAGAAAATATATACAATGGAAGAGAAGGATCACGCCGTAATCCAAGTCGAACATGACAGAAGTGTAACTTATGTACAGTATAGGTAAATGTATGTACACATACAAGTACAGGCATGATTGACGACATGTCATACATACAGTAGCCCACATGTATTTACACATTTATGTGTAAGTCAGCAATGACATGTCGGCATTGGTATAAGTCAGCAATGACATGTCGGCATTGGTGTAAGTCAGCAATGACCTGTCGGCATTGGTGTAAGTCAGCAATGACATGTCGGCATTGGTGTAAGTCAGCAATGACATGTCGGCATTGGTGTAAGTCAGCAATGACATGTCGGCATTGGTGTAAGTCAGCAATGACATGTCGGCATTGGTGTAAGTCGGCAATGACATGTCGGCATTGGTGTAAGTCAGCAATGACCTGTCGGCATTGGTGTAAGTCAGCAATGACATGTCGGCATTGGTGTAAGTCAGCAATGACATGTCGGCATTGGTATAAGTCAGCAATGACATGTCGGCATTGGTGTAAGTCAGCAATGACATGTCGGCATTGGTATAAGTCAGCAATGACATGTCGGCATTGGTGTAAGTCAGCAATGACATGTCGGCATTGGTGTAAGTCAGCAATTTCATGTCGGCATTGGTGTAAGTCGGCAATGACATGTCGGCATTGGTGTAAGTCAGCAATGACATGTCGGCATTGGTGTAAGTCAGCAATGACATGTCGGCATTGGTGTAAGTCAGCAATGACATGTCGGCATTGGTGTAAGTCAGCAATGACATGTCGGCATTGGTGTAAGTCAGCAATGACATGTCGGCATTGGTGTAAGTCAGCAATGACATGTCGGCATTGGTATAAGTCAGCAATGACATGTCGGCATTGGTATAAGTCAGCAATGACATGTCGGCATTGGTGTAAGTCAGCAATGACATGTCGGCATTGGTGTAAGTCAGCACAAACATGCTGGTCCTGAGGGTGCCGTCTTAGCCAAGGTTTAACGCTTTGCATGACTTAGACATGTATGTGCTCAAACAAATATATTTTCCATATATTTCAACAATGCTAATTTCAATTTTTTTTTTTAGGGTTAACCCTAACCTCCCCAAATCCTACAGAATCCTAGTTACCTACTGCAAGAAATTTTAGGATTTGGGGTACTTGAGAGTTGATACATTGTACATGTAGGAATTTGCAGGGTTGGGGGTATAAAGCGGTTTTTTCACTGTAGGAAAATGCAGGATACGGGTTACTAGGCCCAATGTGATGGAGGATGATCTTGTAGGATTGGGGCTCCATGGGACAAACACCAAAATAGGATTTTGAAAGAATTTGGTCATGTGGTTATAAATTATACATTGTAATTTCAAAAAAAAAATTAGCCACAGAATTTTTTTTTCCAAAATTTTCCTTTCAAAAATTAATTGCAGGATTTTGCAGGATTCGGGCAGTGTCGCACCGCAAACAGTATTACGGGATTGTATAGGATTCAGGTCATATGGGGTTTTTAAGTTAAGTGTTAAAAGTTTTAACACTGAAGAATTGTAGGATCTTCCATGCAGGATTTGGGACATGAGCAACAAAAAATGTGTGGGGAGTTAATGTGAATGAGTTCATAAATAAAAAAAACCATTGCAGCCAGTTAGCCAGTAAATACTGTTCCCACAACTGCTTTCATCTAAAAAACAATTACAGATTAATAAGAATGTGAAAAATACTCACACATAGATTATTTGATGTTCGAATGATATTTTGAAATCTGTTCAATTCAAATGCTACAAACTAGGTATGTTAGATATATTTATCTATGAGACCACACAGTTTTAGATGCATGCATACATAGTTAATTCATCTCTTGTACAGGCCAGCTCTACCGGTATATGCAGATGAGGACTCGTGTCTCGTCTTAACTGGAGGCCAGTGGAGGTATTGACAACCCCCTTCAACAATACATAGAGGTATAAGGATTAAGGGGAGATAGATACTGAGAGGATGAGTCTGGCACAACCACAGTCCACAGTGTAATGAAGGAACAGAGTGGTCCTTGTGCACAATGCACTGAATTCAGGCACTACCCAATCTCCTCAGTGCTAATGAGCCTTGGCTGATTACATACAAGCCTAAGGACAGTTCATGTAATGTATCCAATGGTGTGATACAGGCCAGGAAGTGAGATGTGATATTGATGACCTCAAACAAATAGCAGCCACTACGAGCATACGTGTTCTTGTTCTAAATAGTCCTGCAGAGGGAAAAAGAACCCAGCAAAGCATGACTGCCTGATGCTGTCCATACCCTTCTAGACAGGATGAAAGTGCACAGCATATTTCTCCGAGCTGTCCCTAGAGAACACATTTCGTCAACAAATGCCTAACGTCAAATTGCACTTCCATTTCCATTGCCCTTTGCCATTTCCACGCAAATCCCTCTGGAGCACAATTATCCCAGTCCCAGCCCTGCAGGTGGAATGGCATTATTGGTACAGGTGTTCTATTTACAGACTAGGAGCTATGGCCAATTAGCCTACCAAACATACCCAATGGCAAACTACATGTACTAGACTAGGCAGACGTCTCCTTTCCACTGAAATGCAGTGAAGTCTGTCAGGCTCTGACTGTATTTTCAATCTATGAATGCGACAATGTTTGACTTGATTAATAACTAGAGAAGAAAGGGCTATGTGTTCAAGTGGAAGTGTTTGTTTTGGGAAAATACTGTGCATTGTTGATGGATAAAAGGAAGAGATATTCTGATGCTATTAAGAGGCAGTATGAGATTCTATTGAAACAGTTATTTTCTATTTTGTATCTATTTAATAATTTGCATAACTGCTTTGCTTCATGCAACAATTTGCTAATTTGCCAGTATTATGTACCCATGAATTGCAGTCAAGAAAAATCTGGTTGACAATCTTGGAGGTGAACATGTCAAAAGCATGAAATTCAAGTTTAAACAGTTTCTGCCAAACAATGGCTTTGGCATTTGGCATTTGGCATGACAACAATTAGAACCAAAGTTAAAATAAAACAAAATAATACATAGGCAAAAACACCAATGGTTAGATCCTACCAGGTCCTTCCAATAAATAACATTTCCCAGTGAGTTTTCCCTTCCTTTGTTTGTTTGAAAAGGTTGTTTTAGTTTATATTATAACATTAGAAATATTAACGGTAAAAATGCTACAGTTTCCCAACTAAAATAATGTTTGACAGGGTGACTGTAGTAAACCAACCATGTCCAGACAATGGGTGTGTGAACCTCATGCATGTGCGATAGGAATAACACAGATGCATTGCGTAATTTCTGAGTTGGTCTCATCAATTTCCATTTTGAAGACATAAAGAGTGTCCTATGGAATCATCTAAAGTAAAGAAGTAACATGACCAAGACAGCCACCTCAAGCATCCTGCTCCACCATATCTGACACCTTTATACCCAGCCAGCTAAGCACTTATGTCTGGCCTACTCTCCAAGGATGGGCATCCTGGCAACAAGACTGAGTTTATACTCACCAGTTCTTCTCAGAACCACACCTCATAAAGACATTTTTCACATGGTGTACCCACAATCCCAAAACTTATGTAAGCATTTCACACCGATCAAATGAGCCATGAATACACACGCCTGATGATTCTTTTAATAGACAAACAGACTCTTTAGGTGTTAATACACATTGATGTGCCTTGCTGTGCATATATTCATGGCACATTGAGAAGTAGATGATGTTTCCATCTGGTTGGACTCACCTTGATCATGTTGTAGACATAGCTTTCAGGGCCAGTGAATTCAGTTGGGTCTTTCACCTTGACAAGCACAATGAAGTACAGGTAGTGCCACATGTTATGCTCCTCCTTGCAATGTTCCTCAAAGGAAACAGACTTGTTGTCAAAGGATGATCTGTTCAAACCTGAGGGGAGCGGTGAGATGGGAATTGAAATTGTATTGAAAGGTAGACATTACAGCTCAATACAGTGTCCTGCACGACTCTTCAAAATATGAGAGCACACATGGGACTACGGTAGTAGTAGTACTTGGTTCAATGGCTTCTGAAACTTGCAGGCATAGGTTTTAATGGGTTTTTGGAAAACACATCCTACTCATGTACATTCATTCAAGTTTTCACATCAGGTCATACAAAAGGATTATAAACTGAACATTCACCTAAATGGACTGAAAAATACATTATTATTATTGTTTAATTGAGTACTGCACCTAAACAATTCATAGTTGACTTCATTTACTCAGTTAGGGGCCTTACAAAATCATACAATGTACATGGATTTACAATGTTTAGGTGCATACAGGTTATTACAATATAATTATATAGAATAAATGCACAAATACAAAACATAAATCTACACCGGTAGTTTAGTACAGTCTATCAGAGACCTCAATACTTAAATTGTTTCTATTTTTTATTTTGAACAAGAAAACTTTGAGTGGACAGGAACTTGAACCCGAGACCAATGGTTTCACATACTACAGTAGCACTCTTACCATCTGAGCTATCCAGCCCTAATCAAGTCAAATTCAGAAGAGAACCACTGTCATTCAATGTTAAAGGTCTACAGAAATGGGATTTGAAAAAGAGCTAAAAACTCTTCTTAGGTAATGTTCACAATATGATCAATACAGGATTGATTTTCTATATTTTTGTTAGCGCCTAATTTCGCCCAAAAATGTTTGCAAAAGTCCATGTTTGCCCAGCCCCCCTAAATTCTTCTGTGAGCATGTGACGTCACATACAGACCAAAAGCAGCTGAGCTGAGACGATACAGCGCGCTGCTGACAGTGCTGCGTTTATGGCTGATAGACAATAGAGACAATGCAGGATCAGAGCAAAGTTCACGACCTCAAGGCTGACCACACATTCTGTATGTGACGTATGGTAGTATGTTCATCTCCAAAGTGGGGCGCACGATTTTCGGACCCTAAATCAATAATTTTTTGTCTCAAAAAGGAAAGACACGTTGGGTTTTATAACAATACCGATGTATTTAACCCCAAGTTACTTTTACTTTCTGTATACCTTTAAGACCAATGCCTAGTACCAATGAAGCTGCTGTGATTCAAAGGTTTTCATGCAGGTAGTTAAAGCATCAATGTCCCGCCAACTCTTCTTCTATCATATGTTTCAGCACACAAAGTACATGGTTTATTTTACAGAAGCGCCCCTTAGAAGCCACAAAGACAAAACTCATGCCCTAGCCATGGGTAGACAGGTCCTGACAACTCAATGTGGCATTGAACCTTGACCTCTCTCACATTAGACTGTGCATTCCGGGATGGTCTCTTACCACAAATGAAGCAGGTATTCTTCAGAATCTCTTCCTTCTGTTGTTTCTCACTCCTGAGATCAGCAAAGGTATCAATAATGACTCCAAAGATGAGATTGAGGACAATGATGATGACCACAAAGAAGAAGAGCAGGTCATACACCACTCTGGCCATATACAGGGGTTCCTGGTGAGTAAATAGCACATAAGAACATACAGCACATGGGTGCATGCTAGAAATGATCTCTACAATGCATACATGTATTCAGAGTTATAACAATAATCAATCCATGTACACAGGACCTACGGCACATTTGTGCATCAAGACTTGAGTCCATAAGGAAAGGTTGCATCAATAGCCAAATGTAGCCTCAAGTAGTGTTTGTACATGTCGATGGTACTGCTGCACCATTATGATTAAGGCATAATGTTTTAATGCTTTAAACCATGCATTAAAGGCAGGAATATACTTGGATGTATTGTCACTCGAAGCCTTGTCTATACAGCCCTTGCTTGAGACATATTCGGTGATATTGATAGAATTTTGAAAATATATCACATGAAGAAAAGGTGGACGTAGGACTACTTTGGGTAAGATGGAAGGTTCATGCATAGACTAAGGTTGAGTCATCTGAATGCACAAGCACACATCTACGGGACTTCATATTTGCAAGCCCATGTACATGCAGAGGCTGGAACAATGCTTTATTGATTTTGCATTTTCCTACCAGCAAAAAAATATTTAGTGTGCAATCAGATTCCTTTCCACACGACTGACGACTTCACTGTTTGAAAGCAGCTAACTCTGGAGGCTTTTCTGATCCAATCAGTAGTACGGTAGACTGACCTTTGTGGATGGACTTCTTAGTACATCGCCTATTCCTCCTCCACTACGTACACCAAAGTTGAGAGTAGTGATGATGCACATTATCAAAGTATCACAGGCACGTTCTCTCTCTGTCCCTCCCACTTCGCCTACACTGACACTGGAAGCCACTGGTTGCTCATATACTGCTGCAATGACACAAACAAATCAAAACATGATTTTATTTTATTATTTATTCGGTTTAAAACACAACACTGATCGACAGTAGACACTGAAATGATCAGTTTACAAAGTCGCATAAAAAAAAAAATATATAAATATTAAAATTCATGGGCAAAATTATTAAGACAATATTGACAGAGCCTGTCACTCATTGACTTCAGCCTTCCAAGATTCATCACATTATCATTACTACCTTTTGGTGGAAGAATGGTGTAGTTTGAGTTGACAAACCTTACACTCTGGTAAGCACCATCGATATATCGATATTTTTGATACATCGATATCATTTTGATATCGATATTGCCGATATCTATTTTTTACTCTTTTCGATATATCGAAAATATCGACATTTTTGATATATCGAAAATACTGAAATTTTCGATATATGGAAAAGGGGCGATATATTCGAAATGTGCGATATTGAGGAACGATATTGGTATCATATCATGATCGGTAATACCTTGAGTGTCGTTTTAACGTTCTGATGTCGTTAGAATCCAGGATATACGTGATGAAACCGCTCACTACAGCAGAGCGTGCTAGATTACAGCGCGTGGATCTTGTAGACTGGTTCCCCCAGTCGGCTACACTTAATAGGTTAGACGGGAAGAGAACCATACCGACAACCTCGTGCACGCAACCTTGCAACCTCGTAACAGCTCCAATGTACAGTGTAAAGCTCAGTGGCATCGTTGAAAAGTATTTGTACCGTACACTGCGTACAGCAGTGTAGTGTGCCATTCGCACTGCACACGCTGCGGAATGTACGTTTTGTGAGTGCAACAGCAAGCGCAGCTGTCCGTTTCGTAAATAAATCAGAAGTCGAATGTTGCATAAATTTGGCTAAAAGAAAGATGGCCATTATAAACCACTTGTGGAAGTTCAAATTTGGATTTTCAGGGCTAATTAGTCAAACCAAAATACAGTCTTACTAGTTGCATAACTTGGAGAGTATTTGAGGGGCAAATAATTGTTTTTATTTTCACAATGATAACCATGACTGCAACGGCAACTGCATTCAATTGGGTCAAGAATCAACCTCATGGACATATACACTTACAAAGTTAAGGGTCGGTAACACCACTAGTAGTGTTTGGGGTTCATGACCATGAACGTCCCCCAGCAAGGAAGGAACACAAAATAATGAGCTCGTTGTGGTTGTGAACATCAAAACTTGTTTAAAAATAAAAAAAATTAACACGTTGATTTGTTATTTTAAAAAAAGAAGAGTTTCCCTATTCTTGAAATATTGTTGACTTACACACCCCCCCTTTGAAAGTAACACTATGAGTTATTATTTCATAATCCGTAAGCGTGAAAAAATTGATATATCAATATTTTTTCGCCGATATATATCGATATTTGAAAATCACAATATCGATGTTGCTTACACTCTGCTTTGCAAATTTCAGTTGAATAGTTCTAAGAAGCTGACTCTGGGTGAATGGCCAGCTGTATGAATAGCCACTGTGGTTGGGGCCTTGGATGCTGAATCATTTGCTTTGAGAGCTACACAATGTATGTGGCAGAGTACCACATGGAGATTGTGTTCACCTTGTGAGTTGTTCAGCTTGTATTTCAGACATTCTTCTTCCAATGCATCAGCTGGACATGACTGCATGGGTACTGAGGGCTCTGAAATGATAATCAGCAACTCATTACCAATGATGGCTACAGATTTTCAAAGTTAAGGGGAATGAAATAAGAATGAGTCCAAAAGGGTCCAAAAGGATCCTTCTTGAGTTTGCCAAGATTCCACACTGCCATGGACCAACGATGTAACATGAAGTTATGACGGCTAAGGCTTCATTCATTTCAGCAACAATTGGAAATAGACTTATGAGATTTCAGCCGTGTGAGATACTTGAAGGACAACATCTCCCCATTCCCCTGGAGCCCTCTCCAAAGGATTGAAAATTCACTGCAAAACTTAACATGATATACATATATGCACATGTAGACGCAGATTTTCTTCTCAACAAGCTGAGTGCATTCCAAGTCATGTGCAAGGAATTTCATTCTACTGAAGGAATTGGAAAAGTCTTTAGAGGGAGAGCATGGTATGATTTCATACCCGCAGATATAACCCACAGCAAAAACAAAATTACCAAAATCCTACTGTTTGGGACTAGTCCAAGGATGGAAGCAATGCCTTGATCTGGGGAAGCCCTCCTTACAGTAAGAGGGTCTCAACTTGCCTCTTGAGGAGTGGAGAATAAGGAACAGTGTGCTGTTACATGCATGGACACAATAAGCCACCTGCCATGGTAGTAAGCCCTAGGCTACTGAATGGACATTACATGACCAGGAATAAACCTTTTCATGCAAGGCTATAAAAATGTACACATGGAAAAAGTGCAAACACCTTTGACATCTGCCAAATACCAGCACATTTAAGGCGAGGCTGTTGTGCTACATATATGCATATAATGCCCCTTTAGGGATTTCAACCAGTCTCTATTTCAATCAGATTTCACACTTCTTTTTGTGGTTCAATTTAAAATCACAGCTCTGTTGTGAATATTTTGGATGGCTTTCTGACATATGGTAAGACATCTGGACATCCTGTCTGACTGTCTACATGAAGGTGAGGATGAACATCCAACCGGCACAAATTGCACATTAAAGTTTTAATAGTTATCTCACCTTGCCAATGAAAAGAAATGCCATACATTGACAAAACTAATCATTTACCCAAACAGTTCCTAATCCTTCAAAACACCCCACCAGTGCTTGCCTTTTGAAGTGTATGAAATGTCTTAAATAAATCCCTGAACCAAACCTCAAAGAGCAGCATAGGTAAATACACATAAAAATATATAAATACACAGACAAAATATCTTCATACATGTATACAGGTTTACAAGATACAGAGAACAGATTACAAATTCTGAAGAAGCTTCATGAATGAAATACAGAGGTAACTATCAATAGGTTACTTGTCTGTACCAGTACATAATTACGGTATGATATACATGAATGAGGTCAATAACTACCATAATTTTCAGACTCTAAGCCCCAAAGCTCCCAAATTTTCATGAGATTCAGGCCTTTATGTATAAGCTGCATCCCTGTATAAGCTGCATCCCTGTATAAGCTGCATCCCTGTATAAGCTGCATCCCTGTATAAGCTGCATCCCTGCATAAGCTGCATCCCTGTATAAGCTGCACCCCTGTATTAGCTGCATCCCTGTATAAGCTGCATCCCTGTATAAGCTGCATCCCTGTATAAGCTGCATCCCTGTATAAGCTGCATCCCTATATAAGTTGCATCCCTGTATAAGCTGCATCCCTGTATAAGCTGCATCCCTGTATAAGCTGCATCCCTGTATAAGCTGCATCCCTATATTAGCTGCATCCCTGTATAAGCTGCATCCCTGTATAAGCTGCATCCCTGTATAAGCTGCATCCCTGTATAAGCTGCATCCCTATATTAGCTGCATCCCTGTATAAGCTGCATCCCTGTATAAGCTGCATCCCTGTATAAGCTGCATCCCTGTATAAGCTGCATCCCTGTATAAGCTGCATCCCTGTATAAGCTGCACCCCTGTATAAGCTGCATCCCTGTATAAGCTGCATCCCTATATAAGCTGCATCCCTGTATAAGCTGCATCCCTGTATAAGCTGCATCCCTGTATAAGCTGCATCCCTATATTAGCTGCATCCCTGTATAAGCTGCATCCCTGTATAAGCTGCATCCCTGTATAAGCTGCATCCCTATATAAGTTGCATCCCTGTATAAGCTGCATCCCTGTATAAGCTGCATCCCTGTATAAGCTGCATCCCTGTATAAGCTGCATCCCTATATTAGCTGCATCCCTGTATAAGCTGCATCCCTGTATAAGCTGCATCCCTGTATAAGCTGCATCCCTGTATAAGCTGCATCCCTGTATAAGCTGCATCCCTATATTAGCTGCATCCCTGTATAAGCTGCATCCCTGTATAAGCTGCATCCCTGTATAAGCTGCATCCCTGTATAAGCTGCATCCCTGTATAAGCTGCATCCCTGTATAAGCTGCATCCCTGTATAAGCTGCATCCCTGTATAAGCTGCATCCCTGTATAAGCTGCATCCCTATATTAGCTGCATCCCTGTATAAGCTGCATCCCTGTATAAGCTGCATCCCTGTATAAGTTGCATCCCTGTATAAGCTGCATCCCTGTATAAGCTGCATCCCTGTATAAGCTGCATCCCTGTATAAGCTGCATCCCTGTATAAGCTGCATCCCTGTATAAGCTGCATCCCTGTATAAGCTGCATCCCTGTATAAGCTGCATCCCTGTATAAGCTGCATCCCTGTATAAGCTGCATCCCTGTATAAGCTGCATCCCTGTATAAGCTGCATCCCTGTATAAGCTGCATCCCTGTATAAGTTGCATCCCTGTATAAGCTGCATCCCTGTATAAGCTGCATCCCTGTATAAGCTGCATCCCTGTATAAGCTGCATCCCTGTATAAGCTGCATCCCTGTATAAGCTGCATCCCTGTATAAGCTGCATCCCTGTATAAGCTGCATCCCTGTATAAGCTGCATCCCTGTATAAGCTGCATCCCTGTATAAGCTGCATCCCTGTATAAGCTGCATCCCTGTATAAGCTGCATCCCTGTATAAGCTGCATCCCTGTATAAGCTGCATCCCTGTATAAGCTGCATCCCTGTATAAGCTGCATCCCTGTATAAGCTGCATCCCTGTATAAGCTGCATCCCTGTATAAGCTGCATCCCTGTATAAGCTGCATCCCTGTATAAGCTGCATCCCTGTATAAGCCACACCAATGTAACTTTTCTTCAACGCTGTTGTCTTCATTATACTGCTAATGCAGTCGGATGCCAAAATAATTATTCAAAATCAGATTTAGTCTATTGAATTTAAAAGTCTCTGACTCAATTTCATGATGTTCCAGATTTTATAGATATAACATGATGCTTGTGTCAAGGACAATGTAATTCAATGAGGTTTTGCCCTTGCTCGACGTGATCAACACTGCAGTGTTGATCACGTCGAGCAAGGGCAAAACCTCACTGAATTCCAAATTTCAGTAAAATTTGAATAAAAAAAAGAAATGCTCATACATAAGAAACTTACTTTAGGAAAATTCACAGAAAACTGGTTTTGTATCTTGAGATTGTGTAAAAAAAATTGTTTAGAGGTGAAAATAATAATAAAAAAAAAAAATCTGCAAAGTGTTACATTCAACTATTAAAGATCGTCGGGTCATTGGTGAAATACGAACTGACAACACACTGAGAGTGATACCAAGAGAGTGAGTGACACTGATACCAAGGCCACGACCCAGACAGCCACTGTGCAACTTCATGCATGTGGTGAGCCCAACGAAACACAGAGCCTTGAGTAAAGCCATGAAGTCATGTCTATCACAGTATTAAAGTACATAAATGCACAAGTAGAGGTGAAGACCAGATGACATATTATGAGATGATACTAGACTACATAAAGTAAATTTGTATAATTAAATTGTTTAAAAAGCATGAATGTATCAAAGGTGATCATGTTCCACAGATCATATGAGATTGAATTGCAGTTCACGCATTCTTCACAATCTATTATTTTTCCCCAATCTATTGAGAAGTTGACGATAATCTTCAAGATTTTTTTTCTACTGTTTGTATCTTGGACCGTTGGTCAATAACTATTCTGATTTCTAAGGGGCTTTCTGGTAAGATTTTCTCCTCAAAACTAAGCATCAACGAGACGGTACCAGTACATGTATGTCAGTATTGACAAAAGTAATACCTCTGAAAATTAATTATAATTTGACTACCAAGCGGGATGTTTTTCCGTCAGTCCCAACTTTCGTTTATAGATTACCCAGGCATGATATTCCACCCTTAAAAGAGTAGTGAATTCTTTCGGAGCGTAAAAGTTGCCATCAAAGCGTTGCATCCACATGTAAGTGTACAGATGCCTATACGTACTGTTAGACTGGCAGTCACCAACTATGTCATTATAATGTGCTCTACGATCAATGAAGATTCAAGCATGTCAAACATTTGTCCATCAATCCCACATTATTTCCTTGTCGAGGAAACATTCTCATTTAATTTGCGTAAATGACTTTTTCATAATTTTTTTTATTATTTGCTGTTAGACAGACAATACGAGGATTCAGCAAAATGAAAATAATTCATCAAAGTGTTACCATTCATTCACGGTTTTCTTGTGGAGATTTCCCTCTTCATACCAAAAATGAAAATGAGGAGCAGCACCCCAAAATGTCGGTTTCATGGTAGCTACGGTATTGAGACGTGATTTTTTTTTTTTACAATGAGGAAACAAAATCCGAGAGGAAAATCACATCATTTACGCTATTTGATTAGAAAAATTATTAAAAAAAGAACACATCATTTTCGTATTGCTATGGAGTATGGAGGGGAAATGATCCGTGCAGCAGCAGTTTTCTGACCGTGCGCCACGGCCGACGTCACTGACAACAACACGGTCAAACCACGAAGCATCGTAATTTTAGGCTGACACAGAAAAAGATTCACACATGGGCAGGAGAAAAGGTTACTTCCGTGGCACACTTTGCCATAATTATTTCGCAACGACTGATTTTACGCTACGAACGGAATATAGGCTTTTACCGCGGAACAACCACAACAGACCATAATGGAAGGAAGATCGGACAACAAAAAAGCCCAATTTCGCACTTCCTGGAAAACTTGTACCGTTAGTTGTACTGGCCCATCCGTGTTTGGGCAATTAAAACAAAATGTACCCTACCTTATCTGATCGTTAAATATTTTTTCATATCCGTTGAAACAAAAAGTGCGAAGACTAAAAAGACGTCATGATGTTTGCGTCAAGGAGAATGTACCGGTAATTCAAAGAGGTCTTGCCCTTACTTGATGTGATTATTTCAGGCAGCTCGGTCGGGATTCGAACCCGCGACTCCCAAATTCGCTGGTTCGACTCCCGCCCAAGCTGCCTGAAATATTTTTTATCAGGCACCGGACAAAGCTCTTTGAATTACATTCTCCTCGACGCAAACATCATGTTATATATAATGCGGTACCCACCGTTATACAATATTCAAATCCACCACACGACCTTGACCAGCTCGGTGGTCCAGTGGTTAAGACGTCCACACTCGAATTTGGGAGTCGCGGGTTCAAATCCCGCCCGAGCTGCCTGAAATATTTTTTATCAGGCACCGGGCAAAGCACTGAGCACTCAGTCTTTTCAAGTCAAGTAAGGCCAAACCCGCTTTGAATTAAAAAGACGTCACCATTTACAGCGCACGTGCAGTATTGTCACTGGACCATAGCAATGTGTGCGGGTGAGTTTGGTGCATGTACATGTACATGTACATGTGCACGTACATGTACATGTACATGTACATGTACTGTACAGTATGTGAAGTGGTGGTGGCCGCTTCGCTGTGCGTGCTGATGAGTGGCGACCGCCCTTCGTGGTCGCGCTTGGTGTCACGCCCGTTCACACGGTACATGTTCATGTACATGCTGCATGCACGGATGTTGTCCATGGCTGCATGTAGCTTATAAAATGTGCACATCAATTTTGCCACCCAATTTTTGCCATTCCGTGAAGTAAAACTGGAAAGATTTTTTTCTCAACCGTCCCCCGAAAAAGAGTCAGAAAACCGATTTAAATAGGAAGAACATCATGCCTGGTTAATGGAAAGACAATGAATACAATGTTCAATTATGTTTTTATCTCCCTAAAAAAGAAATTTGATGAACCTGTTGACGTCAATCAGGGAAAAACTCCATGTAACTGCAGGGGTAGACAGCTCATGCTTATGTAGATGAAAGCAGTGCCAAAGGAACTAACCAAGACCCCTCCTCTACATCCTCGACAGGAATATCAACATAATTATAAGACATAGGATTCCTGATATTAAGAGGAGCTATGAAACCAAGCAGACCTACATTATGCATGTAAATGCACTAGACAGACTCACCAGTCATGTTGGGACCTTCAGCTATGGCTGGCCTGAGAGGGTTGACCTCATATACAAAGTCATCTTGCAGGAAGAGGTAGCCAACGATTGAAAAGATGTAGACCAGAATGAGGGCTAGGAGTGTTGTCAAGGCGATAGAGCGCCAGTTACGGGTGACTGAACGGATGACATTCAGCAGTGTATCCTCCTGGTACAGGACGTCCAGTAACTACATGTAAGAACGGTACAAGGGAGGCAGACACACAAATTCTATTACCAAACGTTACCCAAGGCATTTTACTGATATTCAAATCAAATGTCTTTCCAAATAGGCCCATTATCCCCTAGTTTTGCTCAAACATAGAAAGTCTTAAGTAGAAGGTTTGCGGTAACACCATGTAGCTCTTCTCTTTCAAGAAGTGTGGCTCTGAAAAGAGCCAGGAGACTGATTCCTGATGACAGGCAGTACACACTACCCAAAACGTTGAGTTACCGGCTCTTTCACTTAGTATTTCCACCATGCAAACCCTCAAGTCTTATCATAAAAAAATATTGCTGTCTAGTTACCAGCCTTTAATATTAAGTGATAAATCTGCCATTAACAAAGACATCATTGAAATGACATTTGTGTGCATTTATGGGCCTGTTTGACTTCCTGGGATGAGAGACTTGCTCTCCAACTTCTGATAGGGCAGAAGGATCTTGGAAGAGACTTGTTGCTTGCGGAAAGGAGAGAATAAACATGTCAAACTCACCAAAAGACTGTAGAAGAAGTCATGTACAAATAGGCCCAAGAAGCAGACAACGAGGTATGCTACGTGGTATAGAACCTCCAGATTTGTCAGAATGCCACGGATGCCCTTATATAGTAAACCACAGTTGCCCAGGAAACTGACTATGAAGATGCACTTGATTAATACCTGGTGGATCAAGAACACATACAAAGCTTCATCAGCACGCAATCATTTCACAGCCTGTGCGGTAGTTACAACCCCACTTTTTTTTAAATAACCAAAACCCTAAAAACCAAAACTCCTGTTCTGGATATGGTCGGTTACCTGAAGTTATATCATAAAAATTCTTGAAGCTGGGAGAACAATTCAATCCAAAGTGTCATACATCTACTCATGAAATCAGAAGCCAAATGGGCCTTCTCTACACCCAAACCATAGAGCTCACTCACATTGGTTACAGCAAGAAAGAAAAGTGTTGGCTCCACGCCTATGGAGAAGATCATCCGAAGTATGGTGGAGAAGACTAGTGGCCGTATGCCAGACGACCGCCGTAATGTTACTATGGCAACCAGGGAGGCAACCATCAGACACCACACCACCATAGACAGACCATGGTCCAACTCTGCAATGGGTCAAGGGCCAAAGGTCAATGAAAAAGAATTCCACTATTCACAAACCAAAAAATATCAATCAATTGGTCAAAGTGCCTCATAAAGATCACCTGAAAGGTCTTCTAATAATAGCTTTCTTTTCTGCATCTATTTCTTTTCAGAAACAACTGAATGTTTAAATGGGAAGAGCCAACAGACCAATTGCACGACCACTGTTTACATGCCATTGTGTGACTTGCAGTGGGCATTTTTCATCTCATTTGATGCAGAGCAATGTACAAAGAAGAATGTGGACAATATGATAGTTCCGCTCCTGTTCTGCACCAAAAGAGATGCAAAAATACCCACTAAAAGTCACGTGACAGTATGCAAACAGCTGTCGTGCAATCGGTCTATTATTGCCTGCTACTCACCGGTCGTACCCACATCAAAGGGATAGAAGAAAGCTACAAGCATGTTGATGAAGACAGCCAGGTAGAAATTGAAGAGACTCCATTTGCTCATATTACTACTTGCTAGGAACAGTATAGGCTGGGCTGTGGAGGAGGCAGACAAACTACAGGTTACACAATGATAAGTCTCTCCATATTTACTTGGAATGCTTTAAAGGTGTCTGTAATCATTTCAAAATGTCATTTCTTCTGAGTTGAGTTTGTAAATTGTAAATCTCTAATTGTACCACAGATCTAATTCATCACTGATTGATAGACAAGACCACATCATTCTGATTTGTGGTTAACGGTGATCTCTCTTTTAAAAGTAAGCATAGACCTTCTCCCAACCTCTGAGTTTCTTCTGCCATTTCATCTCCATGAACATGTCCTCGGTCTTCTCAAAGAAGTCAGCCACCTTGCTTCCCTGCTCATCTCTCTCTGCTGTCTGGAACACTTTGATCTTAGTCTCAGCTGTAAGGTATTCACATAGCTGAGGAACTGGGAACACAATCTGCTCCATGGTACGATCCTGACGTACAATCTGATGAGAGAATGGCATGAAGGTATGGGGAGAGAACATTGTGGTGTCAGATATACATTAACTATGTGGCTCTGGAATTATTTCAAACCTTGGTTCCGGATAACTGCCAGGAATCACAATGCAAGGCTGTGATTAACAAAGATTAGTGGACAAATAAAGCACAAAGAAAACCAATCTGCCTCTGCATTGGAACCTCTAACACCTACTTTGTACAGGTAGATGACTGTAGTGGGAAACTAGAGGCAGGAGTTTGAATACCATTGCAAGTGCTATGTGATGTCCTGCCCCAAGTAGACTATTAGGCAACACACTGAGTGTTCAGTGCTTACTTCAGGACAGGCGAGGTGAACTATCATTTAATTGCATAACTGATTCAAAATCATAAAATATCTATAGCCATTAAAGAAACAAAGGCTAAGGTTTTAGAAAAAAATATGAAACACATACTCTTTATCATTTCATAAAATTATGACTGATCACAATACTATTACTATACCATTACTCATAAATTAGCCCGATGGTAGGTTCTTCTGTGATGGAAACATCAGCCCTGCATTTGCATCTTGGTCATTTCAGTCAGTATTAAAGCAGTTTGCAACATTTATGCAAATCACTATACCATCATATTAATCAAATTCAGTATGAATCTAGGAAGTATATCAATGACCATAATCATTTGGGACATACATGTAGGAGAAAGTATAAGACATTCTGTCACAATACGTATATTTTGACAGAACCATTTATACTTAGTTAAATACAGATGTTGCTTTGTATGGTTTGAAGAAGATTACTGCATTAGGTACATAACTATAGGCACACAGTACTATAGATTACTGAATTAGGCATAGGCACACAGTACTATGTGCAATGCCCTAGATAGCTGTCCCACTGCAGGCTAATGTAATACATTGTTGCACTCAGCTCCACTCATCACAAAATGTGGGATCTTATGCATGTTTGCAACTTTTCATGGTCTAAAGAAGAATGCTGTAAAATCTGTGCTGACTTGTGTAGTTTTATTCATGGTCCCAGGAAGCTGCCACAGGCCCCTACAAATCTGCACCAGTCTTCACTCATTTGCCCCCTTTTCTTCCAGTTATGACAGTTTGAAAATTTAAGGTTGCACAAAAGATGGATTCTGAGGAGGATCCTGGCACTAGGCCTAATTATTCATAAAAGTGGGCCAATCAGATTTGCTGGTGAGATAGCCTGCAGCAAATCACTGTCCAGTCTTCTGACCAATCACAGCCCATTGTTTCAGCCAATCAGGCAGGGGGTCAGATACTTTCTGCCAGGCAATACTAGTTTAGGAGGGAAAGTATGGATCATTCTGTCACAGCTTTCTTTATGCAAGCTGGTTCAATTTGCCCACCACCACCCCAGCACCTGCCTTTCTTAATAATTGGTTTTAGTGGCATTTTTTTTTACAAGATTCAATGATAGCCACTTCCTAATACTGTACATGCAATATGTGACATGTATCTTTACTACAAGGACAAATGGTATCCATGATATTGTTGCTGTTATTGTTATTTGCCA
>OX465103.1:15528603-15559237 GCA_949987565.1 Luidia sarsii | reverse complement strand
GCGACAGGTACATCATTGCCGATGCCCTGAGCTCCATCTCCCCACCCCCATCCCGCACCCACCACACCCCCCACCCCCATCCCGCACCCACCAAACCCCCCACCCCACACCCACGCACTAATCACAGTACACAAGTTTGGATTGGTAAATGTCCATTGATTGACTGAGTCGTTTGGAAGGGGATATGAGAGAGGTTTCGCACGCGAACGGATACGCGTACGCATATGTTCAGCTATCCGTACTTGTTAGTGGCCATTCCGCCGTTTGCAATCCGGCGTATTGGTGGCGCTATTCGCAATCCAACGCTGTGTAAAATGAGTCTAAAATGAAGTCCATTTCTGACACCATGCAACCACGTTTTGATGCCCCACATCCGTTCGTATTCAAAAGTGTTTGAAACTCAAATAAATAGCCTGCACAAATTCGGCGATTATCATACTCATTTCTGGACAGTGGACAACACTATCCATATGGACAACAAATATAGACGATTTATGGGAAATTCACATTTTCCCGCGCATTCCTTCCTCGCGTGATAGCCAGCGAGATATTCATGTCATCCACACAAATAGTAGATAGCTACACAGTAGTAGCGTATGACATCATAATTGATGACGTACATGTATCCGTTCGCTTGCGAAACCTCTCTTTTACATGTATGTATCGTTTGATGGATGTAGGAGTGACAGTGAGCTTATGTGTTTACCGCAGTCACCTTCCAGACATGAGGGCCAGCATTCAGTGTACTGCCCTGTCCCATTGTACATGTACAGTGTCTCCCTGGAGCCCCTTTTGTTTCATCTCTTGCTCCATAATTCATTAGTGTGTGGGAGAACTCTCACCATTTTTTTTTTCAGATTTTTTTTCTTCAGTCTTGGAAAAGCTGTGAAAGTAATCTCTGCGTAAAGTCATCTAGATGTGCAAAGAGTTTGCAAACTTCTTCCTATAAACGTGAATGAGCTCAAATTCAAATCTAAACAGTTTATTTAACATTTCAGGTCATTTTAGTCAGTGAGCAGTTTGCAACAAGTTTTTTGTATTAACTTCAAATTTAAATCTACCCAACAAAGCACAGAGAACCTGATGTTATAATGTTACATCCCCCACCCATATCCTAGCAGGATCCTTGATTCTGCCTTTTGAGAAAGGTCCTGCTAGGATCAAAATGTCAGGCCCTCTACATTGTTGGGAAAAAAACCAACCTTTTGCGTAATAGGCTGTCGTTGAAAGTTTGAGGAAAAATAGTTGTGGAAAAAAGTCTTGGGAAAACTCATGGAGATCATTTTCATGATTCCCAAAAAAATGATGCTTTTTTAATTTGCCATTCTAACCTTGCTTGGTTTTGTTGCCATGAATAGAGAAGAGTTGTGTGTATTAAAGAGCTTGCAAATTCAATGCATTGGACTTTTCAAGTAATGAAAAATCTCATCTTATAAGATTTAGGAAATCCTCAGAAAGTCCGTTAGGCATTTTTTTTTTGGGGGGGGGTTTGGAAATCCTGTTGGCAATCCGGGAGGAGATTTTCCCAATACTCTTTCGTATCCCGTGTTGAGAAATAATCATTTTCCATAGCCCTACCGTACTGCACATCGGTCTCTTTTACGTAATTAAAATCTTTCATGTCAAAACAGCCTGTCAAGCCTCTCAGAGAGGTCCTGCTATAAAGATGGATGCAAATAAACAAATTGAGAATTTACAATTAAGATGAACAGCCAGCAATTTTCAGTGTGCGGGAGAAGATTTGCTACATGTAGCTTTTTGTTGGCTGGTCTACAGGTACAGTACTACTCAAGGCAGGCAGGCATGAGGCCGCCTACCGGGACCTTGTTTGCCTGACATTAGCCAAAGAGTTGGAAGAAGTAGGATAACAGCCATCCCACAAGGGCAGCCTCTAGGGCCTCTACCAAGAACCTACATGTACATAGCTAAGGCTCAGGCTCCAGCTTGGTCTCCAATTCCACTCATTTTTAGATGAGGCTCTGTTTTGAAAATAAGTAAAGACTTCAACAAACCTATGTTTTTGTTTAGCTTTTGGTGTTTTTCAGAGATAAAGCAGGAGCTGGAGCCTAATCTGGGTTGCAGGGGGAATAGGCCCAATACTGCAGAGCCTGGCTTTATAGCTGGTGCCCCGCCTGGGCATGCAGTGTACACTGTAGAGCCAGTCTTTATAGCTGGTGTACCACTTAGGCATGTACATGTATGTAGTATACAATGCAGAGCCTGGCTTTATAATGTACAGGTAGCTGGTGCCCCGCTTGGGTATGTACAGTAGTGTACACTGCAGAGCCAGTCTTTATACATGTACATGTACACGTACATGTACCGTAGCTGGTGTCCCACTCGGACATGTACTATAGTTTATAGTATACATGTTCAATGCAGAGCCTGGCTTTATACATGTACACACATGTACAGTAGCTGGTGTCCTGCTTGGACATGTATATGTACATGTACAATGTAGTGTACACTGCAGAGCCAGTCTTTATGTACACGTACATGTACATGTACCGTAGCTGGTGTCCCACTCGGACATGTACTATAGTTTATAGTATACATGTTCAATGCAGAGCCTGGCTTTATACATGTACACACATGTATAGTAGCTGGTGTCCTGCTTGGACATGTACAATGTAGGGTACACTGCAGAGCCAGTCTTTATACATGTACATGTGCATGTACGTGTACCTACTGTACATGTACAATAGACCCGGTACATGTACAATGTACATGTAGCTGGTGTTCCATTCGGGCATGTACACATGTGTATATATATACAATGCAGAGTCTGGCTTTATTTATACCGGCAGCTGGTGTCCCGCTTTGGCATGTACATGTATTATACACTGCAGAGCCTTGCTTTTTACATGTACATGTACAACTGTACATGTACAGTACAGTGTACGTACAATGTAGCTGGTGCCCCACTTAGGAATGTAGTGTACATGTACAGGTACTGTACAGTGTACATGACACTGCAGAGCCTTTCTTTATACATGTAGCTGGTACCCTGCTCAGGCATGTAGTAGTGTACATGTACATATGTACATTGCAAAGTTGGGCTTTATACAAGTAAGTGGTGCCCCGCTCGTGCAGGTACAGTAGTGAGCCGAGTTTTGTTTTTCACAGACACAACCAAGATTTGGTTTCTCTATGATTCCACCGGCAATTTTGAGACGGCGGATCGAGTTACACTTGGCGATGAAGTGCACAAAACTTTCACAGCACCAAGCAAAACAGAAACATATGACTGCCCAAAAAGCCAAAATGCAACCCCCAGTACAATGTACATGTACATTTCAGCGAGGTGGAGTGCGCATAATTCATTGGCAGAAGCCGGGCATGGGTCACTTTGCAGACACCGGAGTGCTCCCCCAAGGCTCTGACCACTTTGGATGGCATTGTCACTGGCAGACCGTCAGATACATGTAGCTTGAGTGATTGCGACGCTCACAGGGACACATGCACAGCCTCCTACAGTGAACTCGCTGTGCTAGGGCAGGGCGGGTCAGGGGGGGGGGGATAGGAAACAGACTGGCAGAAATTTTGTGTGTGCACTGCATGTGTGGCTGTCGTTGTGTGGACACGGGAACACGTAATGAGGTGTTCATAGTGGTCCATGGACAAGACACAACGTCACAAAGCATACTCGGAGTGGGCAGCCGGTACATGTACATGTGTATGTGCTGTACATGTACCGGTACTAAGTCACCAGATCAGGGTTCTCGAGTTCAGTGAGTGCGCAGGCTGTACATGTACATACTGTATGTACTTGTCACATTACTGTCATTGATGACACGAGTGTGAGTACGGATTTCTCTGCAAACAATTTTCATTTAACAGTCATGAGAAATTCAGGTTTTTCTAATTATAGTGCTGTGCTATAATTGCGTATTTAAAAAGCAACAACATGGCCTCTATCAAGGCTCAGTTTTTTGCTTTGGATGAATTTTTTTTGACTCAAATCTCTGAAAGCATCCTTTAAAATAGTGGAGTTCAAAAGCTCCATTATGCAGTTCCTTGGTCTAGGTTTCCCTGGAGCTATTTTCTTGGCTGGGAACGTGTTCCATTTTGGCCTCTTTTCACCTCTCACTTCTTGAGGAGATTCTGTGATAGACTGTGGCATTGTGGCTCAGCCCACACGTCCCCTCGTTGCCTTTAACCTTCATCGTGGATTGGAGGTAGGTTTTTTTCGGGGGAGGGGTTGGGGACAGGGGAGTGATGAAGAGGGAGATGATGATACGACAGATCAAAGGTGTACAAGATACATGTAGCACTGTGTGCCCGTCCACTCCTGCCCAAACTGTTCTAGCCCCTGGTTCTCCCTTTCCTCTTCCTCCTCCTCCTCCCTCTGTCCTACTGTCTCTATCTGCCCCGCTTTCTCTCTGTCCCTCTGTCTCTCTCTGTCCCTCTATATGTCTCTGCTGTCTCTCTCCTTCCTCCACTCTCTACCCCTCTCTTTCCCTCACCCTCCATCTTCTCCTCTCTGTCCCTCCCTGTCCCTCCCTGTCCCTCCCTGTCCCTCCCTGTCCCTCCCTGTCCCTCCCTGTCCCTCCCTGTCCCCCTGTCCCCCCCTGTCCCTCCCTGTCCCTCCCTGTCCCTCCCTGTCCCTCCCAGTACCTCCCTGTCCCTCCCTGTCCCTACCTGTCCCTCCCTGTCCCTCCCTGTCCCTCCCTGTCCCTCCCTGTCCCTCCCTGTCCCTCCCTGTCCCTCCCTGTCCCTCCCTGTCCCTCCCTGTCCCTCCCTGTCCCTCCCTGTCCCTCCCTGTCCCTCCCTGTCCCTCCCTGTCCCTCCCTGTCCCTCCCTGTCCCCCTGTCCATCTCTGTCCCTCCCTGTCCCTCTTTGTCCCTCCCTGTCCCTCTCTGTCCCTCCCTGTCCCTCTCTGCCCCTCCCTGTCCCTCTCTGCCCCTCCCTGTCCCTCCCTGTCCCTACTTGTCCCTCCCTGTCCCTCCCTGTCCCTCCCTGTCCCTCCCTGTCTCTCCCTGTCCCTCCCTGTCCCTCCCTGTCCCTCCCTGTCCCTCACTGTCACTCCCTGCCCCTCCCTCTCCATTTCTCTCCCTCTCTCCCCCCTCTCTCCTCAACCATCTACCTGCCCACGTTAGTCTCATGCCTGGCTGGGATTATTAAATTGACAGCACCTGTCACAGCGTGATGCCCCCCCTATCGCCCTCAAGTGCCTTCGGTAGCATATCCAATAAGAGAAAGAAGAGGGGAGATGGAAGAGCAGAAGAAGAAGAAGAAGAAGCAGAGGAGGACAGGGGTGAAGAAATGTCCCAAAACAAAATGTCTGTCCCTTCGTGAATAATTTCACTCAAAGGCTGCGCTTTTGGTACGGTAGGCCTGCTGAAGATGATTTGAAGCCTGATGAAGGAGAAGGAGGAGGAGGAGGACATGTCCTGGGAGAACTTTCATGAGTGACCCTGATAGTGGATCATGTTGGCGCTGTGTTATACTACATTATGCCTCAATTTGTTCCCCTGATAATGATCCTCATCAATGCAGCCCAAATCCCAACCCTCCTCCTTCCCCCCTCTATGCCTCCCTCCCCTCTCCACCTCTTCCCTCCCCTCTCCACCTCCTCCCTTCCCTCTCCACCTACTCCCTTCCTCCCTCACTCCCTCCTCCCCCTTGTCATTCGTACTCAAGTTTGACCGATGTTTACAGCCGGTGTCTTCTTTAAGCCACGGATGAATAGTCTTAGCACAAGCCCCCATATGCCCGGGCTAATGGCTGTGACACACTGAAACAGCTATTGGATGCACATGTGTCTGAACTTTGAAGGCACTGAGAGGAATCCCTCCCAAGTGCGCATTTATTAGAATCATTGAGTGCCTGAGCACAAATACAGTAATGTACAGTAAAATCTTGAATCAACAAGTACCAATGACAACAATATTGCAAACTAATACTCCCCTGAGAAATTTCAGACATGTCTCGCTGCCTTTGAGAAAGGGCCCTTTTTTTTATTAAGACAAGGAGCAATTAATTGGAGCTTTATGTTTGAATGTACATTGTGTGTTGTGTACATGTTCAGGCGGGCCACTGAATCCTACAGAATCATTCAGAAATCCACCAGAATCCCACTGAAACAGAATCACAGAAAGCCGAATTGAACCTAGCAGAGTCAGCTGAATCCAACAGATTTTGAACAACTTGCTCTATGCTTCTAATGACAGGGTGCCTGCCATTCTGATCCTGCATACTGATACAGTGGGAGCTTTTTTCAAAGGCCCGTAGTGGCTTTGTTACTTTGTAAGTTTAAGCCGGTAATTTTGGCAAAGCTCTTCATAGCATACAGTGGTAACTGGTAACTGCAAATCAGGTTTGGCAAACCCTCATTTAATTTAATACACTCTCCCTGAGACACTGACACCAGACATAATACATGGACATGTATGTACCGGTACATGCACCTATGCTGACAGCTTTGTGTGAAGATTCCCTGCTTTGCCATAGCATTTCTGAAGCAAGAATAAATCAATCAAATTCCCATTTCTCAATATAGCAATCACATATGCCCAGTGAAAGAAGCTCCATTGTACATTTACATGTAGTATGCGGACAAAATGGACTTTAAAAAACCCCGCACCAAATAGTACTGCCAGGCACAAACACTTTAGATAGTATGAGTATGAGAATCTTGCAGACTATCGTACCGTACATGTACATGTACATGTAGATGTGACACAGTACAGCTACATGTTACGTACATGTAAATGCTTCATGTACTTTAATGGACATGTCATTCTGCCTATAGTCTGACTTCATTGATGTAAGCCGCAATTTCACAAAAGTCGGGCCGAAAGCCAATTAAAAGGGAAAAGTAATGTATCAGTGTGAATACATTTATGTCGTTAGGTTAATCTGAGTGCAATAGACAGGAATATGTTCAAGCCTGCACTGCGGCAAGGGCCTAATGCAACCCTTCATAAATCATTAATCAGCCCCCTCCCTCCCTCCCTCCCTCCCTCCCTCCCTCCCTCCCTCCCTCCCTCCCTCCCTCCCTCCCTTCCTCGCTTCCTCTCTTCCTCTCTTCCTCTGTCTCTCAACCGCCAATTGAAAGTGTCTTTATCATCCCGACTTCCCCTCCCCGATCCTCCCTCTCTTCTGCCCGAGAATGAAATAATTGCAGCAATTATGCGGACCGCCGGGGTGTATTAGAATTTGGGATGCCGCCCGAACATTTCATGTTGAATGACAGATTTGGGTGGAGGGGGCCGTGTGAGGTGAGGGTGTTCTCAGACGCAGTGCATGCACCGCACACGCTGCGGTGACTAGATCCACAGTGACGCATAATAATCAGTGCACCGATATACCCTCAAACACACACACGACGACAACCCCGCTCCCTTCGATCTCGGCTACCCTGGACTGCATTTGAGTTGATTCCGTACCTCTCGCAACGAAGGTTGGGGATAGTGGGGGGGGGGGGGGGAATCTCGACTGAAACAAGGCTCAGAGTTCTGCATATTCCTGCTTGCCCCCTCAGATCTCCCATTGCCAAAAGAATAGCGTAGTAGTACTACAGGGAAACCCAATCACACTCAGCCTAGTCATCCCTGCATGCTACATGCACTTATAACAGTAATGCCAAAGCACCACTGCAAAATCCAATCAGACCCCACAGGCCCTCAGTGCACATTTTGGTTCAAATAACGCCCAATTCGATCTCGCCTCTGTGCCAGGGACTACGCTGTACATACATATTAACTAGAAACGAAGAGCCCAGCGAAAACTGCCCACGTTTCTATCTGGGTTGAAGGCTACCGTACATACCGAAGGTTGGACTTTGGTCTCGTGCAACCTTACCCCCCCCCCCAAACCAAAAGAATGGTTATCGTCACAACCCTCGTCACTCGAGTCGTCGGGTAATTGACTTTGGGGGGTTTTGTGTGCTCCGCAGTACTGCTAGCCGGTAGTTGAATACAACAGCTCAGGTGGGCTTCATTGACGTCAGCCTGCCCACTTGAAACGTAGTGTTTCGGGCTGGATGGATACAGTCTTTTTGGAGGTTGGGGGTTGGATGCATGTGCGTGTGCATGTGATTAAAAGACTGACCCATTCTTCCAAAATTGGCTGAGTTTTTTTCAGCATTTCCTTGAAAGGGAAACGTTCATGAATCAATCCATCAAGGTATAAGAAGACAAACCATCTGGCCTGACAAACATGTACACGTACATGTACAGTATCTGTACGTCACGTCAAGTCCTGGTCCAGTCAAATTTTCTTTGCCATTTTTCAAAGTGTTAATGAATGTTAGTCTACATGTACATGTACATGATTAATTCGCAATAATATTTGGTTGGCTTTGTTTTTGTTTTTGGTTGTTGTTGTTATCCTGTTGAGCATATGTTGTATATACAGGTACTGTAGTGTACACTAAATTCTTGAATGTATCAGTTTCAGGAGAATTTCAGTGAATACTTTCTCCCCAAAATTAGAAGCCAAGACATTTGCGATGTTTGAATTTGTGAAGGTAAATTGGGATGTTTCCTCAATGCACAAATTTCTTTTTGCACGGTTTGGACATAATCCCGTACAAGCACAATATGTCACTTCTCTATCTATTTTGTTAATAAATTGTCTTTATTCCCATCTTGGCATTATGAATGCCAGAGGGGCATATTTTCTTGTACTCTTAGACAGTCCCCTGACTCCCCTCCCCCTCCCGTCTTCCCCCTTTCTCCCCGTCCTTCCTCTTCCTCCTACTCCTTCTCCTAGTCCCTGCGATGATATTTTGGGCAGGGGGGCTTTTGTTTGTTATGTGCCCTCTTCTCCACTGCTTATGGGCGTTGGCAGCAATTCAGTCGGAGATGAGTTGCCCCTGAGGCCAAGTTGTGGGAAGCACACGCTGGTATCGATCTCTAGAAGGGGGGAGGGACAGAGGGGGGGGGGGGTTGCTAGGGTAGGGTAGGGTTGGGGTGGGTGTTTTTTTCCCTCTTCGTCCCAAGACGAAGCACGGTGGAAAATCTACGAGGGAGAGGGTGCCGAGTTTCTTTGAAAGTCACGTGTCTGTAAAAAAAAAAAAATCAAGTTTTAGGCTTGACACTGACTACATGCTTGTGGAGGAGGCTTTGAAATGTGGGCTGTTAATGTTTGGTCTGTGATGGTTGGCAGTGGGATATGGCTTGGTTGGACTGAGGTACCGGTATCTACTGCACTTGGATCAACTGGAAAACCCTCCACTACGTGTACATGTACAATGTACATGGACTGTATGCTGCTCTTAAATTGCTCCCACCTTTTTCTCTCTGACTGTCTGTCTCTGTCTGTCTGTCTGCGTCTGTCTGTCTCTCTGTCTGTCTCTGTCTGTGTGTCTTTGTCTGCCTGTTTTTGTCTCTGCCTGTCTCTCTCTCTGTTTGTCTCTGTCCCTCTCACTATCTTTTTCGCCTTCGCTCGCTCTCTCTCTCTCTTTCTCTCTCTCTCTCTCTTTCTTGTGGGCACCGTGATCCAACTCGCTGTCTTCATCTTGCTCTGTGAATATTGGATTTGCGGACGTAAATCGGTTATTCACAGTGTAATCAGCATGGATTCACACTGCATGGACAGAGGCATGCACGCACAGGACCCTACAAGTGCTGTACAGATGAATCAGACACAAACCACAACAAAATACATTGGCGTCGTGTGTGTTCACGGCTGAAAGCTGATGATTTGTATTCACTTGATGTTGAATGTGGTGGGAATTTTTTTTTTCAGACTTTCCTGAATACACGTTTTTATAGGGTATGGTGTTTCATTTCTTGTTGACTTTTCTCAATCCTGCATGTGCCCTAGGAAGGAAACATGAGTCCCCTTTTTTTAGACAAAAAATTGATTGGAAGTTTTATGATTGATATACAGTATTTTAGGTCATTCTTATCAGCCATCTTCTTGGTCCCTCTTTGTGCAAAGCAAAAACGATTTCTCTTTAACTTTGTAGTGTTAGCCTTTTTTTTCAATTTCTCAGCAGTGTATGCATGCAGAGCGAGTAGTGTTTGCTTGTGACCAGTATGGCTATCGGCCAGGCACCTCCGTGCATGACGTCACCAGTGGGGGGGCCTACTCCTCCTTTATAAAGCGAACTCAGCATCGAGAACGACTGGCGTGCACGCGCTGCATTGCCCTTTGACAAACACACTTCCTCGGCGGCTGACACGTCGGCTCCTGACTTTGTGACGTCATGCACGGCGGAGTGCCTGGCTTATAGCCGCACTGTGCCATCCCACCATTTGGCAACCATCTCGTGTTTCTACAAGTGTGTGGTTCTGGCTCTGAGAAGAACCAATGAGCCTAGGAAACTCTCTCTTGGTTCTTCACAAATCTGCACACCACTACATACATGTACATACACATGTACATGTATACTCATTTTTGTATCCTTGTGGAGACATGGCTTTGTTCCCGTTTTTAAAATGGTCCCGTTTCAACCACATTCACTTTCCTGGGTAGAAATTTGGACCACATTTCCTTTACAGTACATGGATAAAACACTGACGGGTGTGCCTCTTCCTGTGCATCACACTTGCTCTGTGCACTTGCTCTGTACTCTGTAACCTACATATACAGTGTACATGTAAATGTAGACCCACACGATGGAAAATAAGAAGAAGTACACATGTTGGCTAGCATTCCAATCCTAAAGGTCATTGCCTCAGATCTTGGTCTGCGGTGCCGGACGACGCTGGACGGGATACAGAACCCCAAACGTTGTACACTGTACTGTACATGTACATGTACATGTACTGTACTGTACTGTACTCAGCTATGAAAGATACCACCGGTACGATAGCATGTCTGAGTTCTGCAGCACTGGTTGAAAGCATTACCAGAAGCCTAGTATCCGTAGTTCACAAAGCTGCCCCGCTAAAGCACCGTTGTTCACTGTGCAATTTACCCCATACACTGTACATGTACCTTAATACACAGGCAGTGTCCCGTTTGCTTTATGAAGGCAATATCTCATGATGTCAGTCGGCAGCATGCGCTGGCCGGCTGGCTGGCGACTGGGGTCTTTTGGTGTGACTCACCGTTTAGAAAACTGAATGGACGGGCGCCGTACAGTGCAGCCTGAAATTTGTGTCCTGGGTGGGGTTAGTGCCTCTGCACCTCGCCTGATCACACACGTACACATATGCTGGGCTGCTGCAACACTTCTCAGTGCTGACACGCAAAGCGGGCTTAGTGGTGAAAGTCAGCATCAATTTGAAAATTGTTTCTGTCGCTGATCAGGTTTTTTCCCCCCATTTGAACCCCCCCCCAAAAAAAAAACACTCCAAATTATTCACATCCAAATCTGTGCGAAGCCACCAGACGTCAAATTCTTTCCAAGCTCGATTGAAAAAATGAATAGATAAATAAGTAAATGAATAAACGAGACATATGGAATATAGATGTGGATTCACCTCCATCATGCCACTGCCAGGCCAAACCTGAAGTTGCCGTGTGAATTTCAATTGGGAAGATTGATAGCTCACAGGACGGTAAATCTTCTTCACTCCTTTTTTTTTTTTTAATCAATTCAACATACAGCTGTGACTCATCCCATCTCCCATTAGGCCTCTTCCAGAGAGGGATCAACTAGTGCTCACTTTTATCAAAACGAAGAAGGGCATTTTTGGCGACCGCTTTTGCGGGTTGAAATGTAAATCTTAAAGTGAGTGGCCGATGTCTTGATCCCAGCGGGAACTTTCTCCGAGGCAGAATGCTCTAATTTTATTTTATTACGATTGAGATATGAATATTATTGTCAAAAATTAGGAGGGCCTGACGTTTTGATCCTAACAGGACCTTTCTCCAAGGCAGAATGACAGAAAGGGGAGTAACAGGGACATGGATGACAGACAGAGGAGACAGAGGATACTGTATAGCTGCAGTAGGGTGAGATCAAAGGGAAGGGCAGGGGCTTTGGGTTGGGGTTAGGTTAGGGTTAGGGTTAGGGTGAAGGAGAGAAGTGGGGGAATGAACACAAAAGAGGGATTAAAGGTAAACATGCAAGGGCCGCACTCCTCGAAAAAGATGTACTGCACACACTACTCCTCGAAAGAGATATGTACAATGTACAGTACCTAAGATGGTGCCCACTGCAAACGATTCACATTGTGCTCCCATCATGGAACTCTTCAGATTGCTGACTTTTAGACTCTCAGGACTCGAAATAATGCAAATCTCAAAACTCCTCCAAGGCCCTAAAAAGAATTACTGCATGCTTGGTCGTCATCATTTTGAGTGCTAATATTCTTGGGTTTTCCTTCTTCCACAACTTAGAAAATGCAGAAATGAAACTGAATACTGACTGAAACTGACTGTACACGTGTTACTCAGGACTTTACTCCTCAGAGATTCTCCCTTCCTATCTGCAACAATTTTGGACCCGTGTCCTTTTTTTTCACTAAGAATTGATTTTCCCTCCTTTTTTCCTGTTCTTACCACACACTGACTTCCCTTGCCATCCTTGTCTAATCAATAGGGGGGACATCCAGGGAGTAGAACTCGCTCTCTGAGATCTGGGAATTGAACGCAAGGCAGCCCTGAAAATTGGGGTGGGAGGTTGCAGAGGGCGGGAGAGACAGCGGGTAAAAAAAAAAAACCTTCCAAAACCAAGTCTACTCAGAAAGAACTACATGTACCGGGTACTGTAGAATCGATTGCCTTTAGTGGTCCTGGAATAAGGGCATTGAGTGGAAATGCATTGGCCATGTTCAGTGTATTTGTATGTGTACACATGCACTGCACCTTCACATTATGTAGATGTGTAAAGATTGCTGTGTAAGTCTAACTGATGGCAAGAATCGGTTGAAGTACATGTACATGTACTACATGTACATACTGTACAATGTACATGTACATTGTACATGTAGCTGTTGCTACGAAAGCTTGTGAACCCTTGCTCACTGGCTATTCTTTAAGTGCTCTCTGTAAGTTGTTCACACACAGTGGAACGTCGCTGTAACAAACATCCCGGGATCCATGAAAATTGTTCAGTATAGCAGTCGTTCGTTATAGCAGTTGCTGCCACATATTCACGGTCGTATAAACGTTTGTGCGCATATCAGGCAAAGTCCAAGATGGCGTCCTTTTATTGGAAGAGTGCGCCCTCTTTCAATGAGTTATTTCAGGTCGTTATATTTTCGTAAACTTAAGTCAACAGAAACGAGTGGATTTCCCTTCTATTCTCTGGGGAGATACATGTATGCTAATTCTAAGACTTGTGTAAGCATACAGTATAAATCATTTATTGAACTTATTGTGTGTGGGTCTGAATCACATCGATTATTTTGTACATAAAAATTGGGAGTCAAAGGGCATACATGTACACATCGTTATAACTGAATGGTCGGTATATCAGCATTAGTAGCGACGTTCCACTGTATTTTATTCACATATGCATATTCAACAGGCCCACAAAGTGATTTGAAGCAGCATCCTCACCTCATGCATATTCCAACAAACAAGCAGCCTTTGGATGTCCATGGAGTGCTGAGATTATCCAATCAACCGCCTCTCCTCATGCATATTCAAATCGGCTGTCGTGTAAAGTTCAATTTCTGTGCCTCCCTGTCTCATGCATATTCAAGTAAAGCAGTGGTTGGAAGCCCAGTGAGGGCTGTGATGATTATCTAACAAGCCTCCTGTTCTCATGCATATTCAAATTGGCAGTCCTTGAAAGCCCAATCAGTGCTGATATTATCTAATCAGCCTCCCTCTTCATCTTATGCATATTAAAAAAGGTAGGCCCTGAAAGCCCTATCCATGTATATGTACAGTACATGTGTAGCTCTAAACCTCCTCCCCGTCTCATGAATATTAAATGCACAGAAGTCTGAAGATCCCAATCAGTATTATTTTTATCCTCCACATGAATATTCAAATGACAGAAGTGTTCAGAGTCCATTGAGTGGTAAGAGACTATTGCTCCTCCCTCTTTTCATGAATATTCAAATAAAAGTGCGGGGAAACCCCCTATCAGTGCTGATCAAATCAGCCTCCATTTACTCATACATATTCTAATGTCACGGTGGCGTTTACATAAAAAAATCAGCCTCAAGGCTCAGTCCACATCTGCCATGAGGGCCACCTCTCTCACTCAAATGAAAAAAGAACCCCGACAAGATAAAGAAATGAAATGTAATCATTCATCCATCAATAAACAGTTGTGGATTGGAGCATCCAGCACGGAAGCACGTTCTTTGAAGTCGGCCAAAGACAGGATGCTCATTGGCATGGGGGGGGAGGGGAGTGTACATTGTGTGTACATGTACCTGGCTGGTATTTATTTGGATTGCTGTCAGACGTGACTACCGTACCTGGGGAAGGTTGTGGAAAGGGGTTGGTGGGGAAAAGGGCTGGCAGTGTTTGGGAGAACTGTTTATGTACACTGTAGCAGTGATCAAAGGCTGAGCCAGGCTTTTGTACATACATGTACATTGTGTATTCTGTTTCTGCCCTATCCTACTCTATCCTGTCCTGGCCATCCCTTAGTCTGGAAGATCATGGAGTGCCATGGATGCAAGTGCAACCAGCTCTCTCCATTCCTCCTTGAGGAAGTGTACACACCTACATGTATAGATACTGTATCTGTCCTAGCCTAGCGTAGCCTAGCCTAGCCTAGCCTAGCCTAGCCTAGCCTAGCCTAGCCTAGCCTAGCCTAGCCTAGCCTAGCCTAGCCTAGCCTAGCCTAGCCTAGCCTAGCCTAGCCTAGCCTAGCCTAGCCTAGCCTAGCCTAGCCTAGCCTGAGCCACAGTCTGAGCAACAGTCTTGAGCCACACCTCGAGTCACACCCAAGCCACACCCTAAGCCACTCCCCCAGCCACACCCCAAGCCACACCCTGAGCCACACCCCGTGCCAATTCCCATTCCACATCCCGAGCCACACTCTGAGCAGAGCCACACCCCAAGCCACACCCCAAGCCACAGCCTTAGACTGAGGTATGGCTTTTGTAATGGCTTCCCCCGATTGGCAGAGTGCATGATGTGTGCTCTATGGTATGTGGGCCAAACATGTCGGGTGATCACATTCGCTGCAGTTACAAAACAAACATGTACTGTCACCATTGTACATGTATCTCTTAGTCTTATACGATGATTGTCTGCGCTGGCATTATAATGTGACATGTGAAACAAGGGCCCCGGGTTATCTGGAGCACATAAGCACATGCGTGGGAGTAATGTACAATGTACATGTACACTGTGAGGGGGGAGGGGGGGTCAGCAGTGTCAAGATTGAAGAATAATTTACAACATACAGTAGCTACTGTACAGTACAGTATATGCACAACCTCTATCATGCATGTGTACACAGATCATGGTCTCCCTGTACATGTACAATTTAATAACATGCGAGGTGGCACTCCCCATGGCTTTTACGGGCCACACCAGGTGTCTGTCTTCAAAAACATCCAACCTCAACGGTCATAAGCTCATCAGAGCAAGCAACGAAAAGATGGTACCCGTAATTTAGCCGTTCAGCAAAATGAGTAATTTCTCATTTTCATGGAGGAATGTGCATTATGGTGCTCTCCACTCATCCTGTGTCCAATCTGTGATCCGTGAAACACCCGACTAGTGCAACAACAGTCAACCAAAGGACGCCTTTTTTTAAATGACCAGCTGCCTCCTCAGACTCATTAAATGCCAGGGGCAAACCCTGGCAGGTATGATTGACCTTATAAACCCTAACTGGCATTGAAACCACAATTAACCATGGTTTTTCCTGTTGGAGGATAAGGGCCATACACCAGGACATACCACAGCATGGTTTTTGTGGTATCCTGTGGTATGTGAGCCTGCACCCCCGGGGACACTGGTAAATTGTGGTATACAGTGTGTGTCCTGTTCTGAAGGTACAAAGCATTAGGGTCAAACATTAAGGTGTCAATAAGTATCAAACAGTGTCAAGGAAGTGTCAAGGCAAATTCTCACTTTGTTTGTTAAGTGAATCTTTGATCCCACCCCAAGAAACTATTCACATTACTCTGTGGCCCTATAGAGGCAGTCACCTTGGCCTGATATGCTACTGTACATGTACCGTACATGTACATATTATGTATCCACCTATCAGTCTCAACTGTCTCATAATTTGTCAAGCACTGTGTCTGTTGTCTGCCCGGACAACGTCATGCATGTCTTCATCGAGGCTTTGGCCGGTCTGCAGTCGAATTTGTGTGGCCGGCCGATCGGTTTACTCCTGGTCGTCTCGGCGATGAATCGACCTGAAGCTTTTAGCCGGATGAGTTTGGAATGGCGCGGAGATGGAGCCAGGTGTGATGCCAGTTATAACCAATGCTGGAGAAAAGGGCTTGCAGTGTATTTAAGACGCACGATTCCTTTTTGAGTTTTGTGGCGACTTGATGGATGGGGGGGGGGGGAGGGACGCTGGGGAGGAAGTGGGCAAACTCTCGCGGGAGAACTCCTCGACTCCTTACGCCTCCGGGTGTGCTACTCGTCTTCCGATCAGCTGTTTTCCCTTCGGTTTCTCACTTCAGTGCCTGATGCCACTGAGAAGCGGAAAAGCTCAGTCGGTGGGTATTGGGTAGCCTGTTGCTGCACTCTTTGCGCGATGCCAGGGTGTGCGCACTTAGCCACGTAATGCTTTGCTTGGGCCGCTCATTTCACAGTCGCAGCTGGTTGCCCAGTTTGGCTGGTACACTGTACAGTACACCACGGGTATTTCGGAGTACCAGCAAAAATTCTCAATCTTGGCATACTGCGGAGTGTTGCATGCACTGGCGGTGCCTGCATTCCGCTCTGAACGTTATCTGGAAGCCACATGTAGCAGAGGTTAACTTTAAAGTTGCCATCGGGAAAGCAAGATCTCATCGGATGCATGGACTCCTGAATGCCCTTTGCAGAGGGAAAGCTCTCAATACTCCCTCATTACAGCCAAAATACACAGGGGAAGGGACAGATGAGGTTTAGAACTCAAAATTGACAACAACTCCCCATTCACGCTCAGAGCCCATTGCCACAGTTGGGGTCACGGGAAGCCATCGGATCTCACCGGTTCCCAGATCCTCCAGCCTGATTTATGCCTGGACTAGTCACTGGTGCCCCGCTGGCTCACAAGGGAGCTCCCCCTCATACATAAAGAATCTCTGGAATTGTCCGGAACACTCTTGACAACGATCATACTCAAGTCCTCTCAGCTGGATCTCGAGTTGATAATTCATGATTTTTTTTTTTTTTTAAAGAAATAAAAAAGACATTATGATTCTCTCTCTTTTTGTTGTTTCTAAAAACCAAGGCATCTCGCCTTACCCCGGTGCCCCTGGTCGGGCGAGGCTTGGCCGGTTGCCACGGTTCCCGTCAAGCCCTTGGCCTTCTCCCCCACCCCCGTCCGTTCACCCCGGACAACCTCAGATCCCTGGCTACTTCAAGGACGATCAGCTGCTTTCCTCCCCCCCCCCCCAGTCCTCTTGAAGATTCACAGCCAGTCCAGAGTAAATCTCAGTGCAACTGGGTGCTTTGCATAATTTGCAATTAGCTATGCACCGTAAGTACATGTGTAGCTTAGATTTGCTCCCCGACAAGGATTTTTCTTCGATGATGGCTGTCAGTATCGAATTCCCTCCCCCCTCCATCCCCACCCCATCACCCCCCTCCCCCCCTCTAATCTGCTCAAGTGCCTAGATGATAGTATCGGTCACTCTTTCAACCCTTTTTTTTTTATCTCCACTGTTATCCAGTCACTCAGTAGATAAGTGTTCCTTTGAATTGAGAAGTCTCTATTATTAGATAGCATGAAGGCTTTTGTGCGAGCTGTTTACTGTACATCCGGGCACATTGTCGTTGCGTGCTTCAACTACAGGACTGAGGGCTGTTGGAAACTTCACCCGACGTACATGCACAATGGCCTCTGATAAATACGTCCTGCAGCGCTTTTTGTACCACAAAAAAAATAAGAAAATTACATGTACCATGAAACTCGGTGCCCATTATGATAATTGGGGTCGTTAAAATTTGCCTGAGCTGTATGGAAGTCCTGGTAACTGTATGAGCTTGGGATGAATCGTCTGATTTCCCATCAGGAATACCTTCGAGAATTGATTTCACAATTGCACACGTTTTTCAGCAGACTTTGGCTTGTTTTTTTTATAGTTTTGTACTGTAGTGTGGCCGATCAATGTAGTGGGGTGGGACACCTCACAAACACGCAGGAAAAACACTCGACTGGATACATGTACATGTACATTTGTGTACATGTACATGTAGCTCAGGTGTTTTGAGAAGTGATTCAATCGCAGGGCTTGACTCCAAATGTTGGTCAGGGCCCCATTCTAGGGCTAGGGCTGTTTCCACCATAAATGCAAATAACCGAGATTTGAATCGTGATTCAAAAAACTTCTTTTTTTGGGGGGGGGGGGGTTGTGTCCACACACACCAAGTACAGTGTAATCACAACACAACAAATAGTCAGCAGATTGTGGATAGCAATTGTGTTCAAAACTTCAAATGGTACAGTACGTATGTCCTTGAGGGTGGCCCATGCAGAGAGACGTACATGTACCGGTACATGTATAAACAACCACAGCACTTCCTGTGAATACAGTGGTACATGTAGAAGAGCGCGAGCGATGCCTTGTGGGATTAACACACACACACAAAATGGTGCGATTCAGTGGAGCGTTCCCGCACACACTGCTTGGCCCCCCAAAAAGGTGATTATTTAGAGTCTGAATCACGATTCAAATCCAACTAATAATAATTGTGATTCATGCGATCCAACTAATGGGGGGGGGGGGGTATCGGCCCTTCTGTTTGATTCAGACAGCCAGTCTGCCAAAATTTGCCCCTTGGTACTGAGTGCCAGTCCCCCCCCCCCCAGATACTCTCTGACTCTGCGCAGAGCCCACAGGAAAATCCTGGAGGGACCCGCGGCCCATTTTGATTTCAATCAGGGGTCAGCCCAAATGGATTGTGAAAATAAACACAGATGTTTTCTTCCCGAATGTTTGTTGGGTTTTACCATTCCGAGCCAATTCCGACTGGTCTGTACTTTGTAAAATCATTCAGAACTTGAATGAAGTATATAAACAAACTGTTGCAAACTGCTCACTCACTACAATGACCTGCAATGCATAAATCTCAAAAGTAAAGAGGGCTTGATATTTCAATCCTAGCAGAACCTTTGAGAAAGGTCCTGCTAAGATCGAAACGTCCTGCTTGGATCGAAACGTCAGGCCTTCTAACTTTTGAGATTTATTCAGAACTTTATAAGAGACTTGGAACTATTATATAGAGGGCCTTCCCAGCAGGATCTTTCTCTCTCTGTCTCAAAAAACAATCAAACAAACAAAGCAAAAATATAAAAAGTCTCATAAAAATGTCCCGTCTGGGTTAAGACATCAGGCCCTGTAATTTTTTGGGGAGGAGATTTGCTTTTGGGCCATTCAAGTAATTAAAGAGTAGCCTCATATTTCTGTATTGCTTTATGTTATGATTTCATAGCTCATGGTAATAATTATGAGAGTATAGTGCAAAAATGTTGCAAGCTGCTTAAGCCTTAATTGACTTAAAACAAACAATTTGCACTTCACAAGAATGTACATGTTGTGTACATGTACATGTAGACGGTTTGATGTTTTGATCCTAGCAGGGATCTTTCATTAGAACTCATTAGAAATTCAACTGTTCATGTAAAGCGTTCATGTTGTCTTGTGCAGTACAACCATATTAAATTTGTCATAACCCCAAGTGAAGTACAGGTGTATGTACATGTACACACAGTATTACTGCAGCATCAGTCTCCCTGCCGATCCCCTCCTGCCCAAACCCCATCCCCTGCCCAAACCCCCAAACCTCATCCCCATCCCCTGTCCTCTGCTCTCTCTCTCTCTATGACAAGCATATAGCCTTGCAGCTGGCTGGAAGGTATAGTCCAATCGATCCCTCAGTCGAGGCAATTAGCCGGTTCTCATCCCCGCACCCCTACCCCTCTCCACACCCTCTCCCCCTTCTATCTGTCCGTCCCTCCCCAGCCACTGGTTGGTGTTTCTAGGTATTGTTAGGAGCAAGGGGGTGGTGGGCATGGTGGGGGGGGGGGGTGGGGGAGGGGAGGGGAAGTTTGGTGCGTTAGAGCAGACAGCCTTTCAAATCGCACTCAATAGCCGCGTTTACACTGGACTTACATGTATTTTGGTTAAAGTAACCGAGACGATGGTTACTTTGACCAAAATAAGTCCAGTGGAAACGGCCCAGTCAAATTTCTCTCGGTTACTTTAACCGAGTCCAATGGTTACTTTTACCGAGCAACCTCTGCCCAGTAAAAGTGACCAGGTAAGTTTAACCAAGCCAATTTGTCCAGTGGAAACGCACCACTCGGTTAAATGCGACTCGGTAAAAAACCACATCCGGCCTAAGATGTAACATGTACATGCACTGTGCACAGCGTCTGCTTCGTATCGCGCGCTAAATGTACACACATACATTGTGTATCCGGCTGACACTTGACCTTCATGAGCCGTTATATTGCCAGCTTGGTTACTTTAACCATCGTCTCGGTTAAATTTGACCGACTCAAAAGTCCAAGTGGGAACGACGGTCAAATTTGATTTTTAGAAATTTATCATTGTCTCGGTTAAATTCTAGTCCAGTGGAAACGCGGCTTATGGGCAGTGAAAAGATGGGCGAAATCTTATTCGTAAAAATTTATATACCAAAAAAGTCATGGCAAGAGAGGTTGAGCTGTTTGCTCGGCCGGCTAGACCCCCCCCCCCCACCCCGCACCCTCCCTCCGGCATCTGCCCACATGCTCAGATTACTTTGGATGTACCTTGCGTGTCTGGCCCCGGACCCTTGCTTCTACATGATACCTCTGTGCAAGGCTGTCCCTGACGCTGTGCGAGAAGCAAAGAGGGAGGAGGGAGGAGTAGAGGGAGAAAAAAGGTTTCTCGGTCAGTCGCCGAGTCGCCCAATTGTACCTCTGGCCTGGTGTCCCACCTCCCTCCCCTATTTTTTTCTTCTTCTTCAGTTGGTTGCCCAGTGGTTGTGTACTCACCAATCCCCAGATGGGCCGCGCAGTCACCCAATCCCTCTAGGTGTGTTTGATGTGACTCAGAAGACTGGTTTGGGGGACGGGAGGAACCTTTTTAAAGGAGAGTGGGGGACGCGAGAATCTGGCGTCGCACCATTTTTTTTTTCCAGGTTGTTTTTTTTTTTGGGGGGGGGCAGTAGCTCTGACAGAGAGTTATTTTGACAGACGCAATGCCCTGCATGAGTGTGCATTTAAGCATATATGAGCTCGGTGCTAATGGCCCATTGAGTGAGGGAACGTTTTTACAATTCCACCAGACCTTAAAGAAGAAGAAAAAGGAGAAAAGCCAAGTAGAGCATTTAGTCATTCAGGGACAGAAATATCGCCTTTGTGAGAGGTCCTGCTAGGTTTGAAACCTCCAGCTCTCTAATTTTACCAGGTTTGTAATTAATGTATGTTTCAGCTCATTTTATTCAGCAACTGTTAGTGACATTTTCTGAATCGCCTTCTTTTTTGCTGCAATTCTTCATTTCCCTGTGGAAGGAAAGACCACATTAGTAAAAAAAAAAAAAAAAAAAAGATCCTCGCCAGTTTTCTCAACAGTTATCAAATCTGTGAATCGTTTTTTTTAAGCAAAGGTGTTGTTGCAATAGAAATTCAAGAGTTCTTTGGCATTTGAAGAAACAAAAATGCACCAGGGACGAAATGTGAATGAATTTGATTACACTGTACCGTAGGTGCAGTGCCTGGAAAGGAGGTGTTGTTGTTGTTGTTTTTTGTTTGTTTTTAGAACGAAAATAAAAGACGGGGAAAAGAAACTATGCAAACAAAATGGCCTGCAAACTTTTCAAACGGGTGTCAAGAAAATTGTTGCTGCCTGTGAATGTATTCCTCACATAAAGCGATTCTCAGCCTTCCCGATCAAATAAATTCTGTCCAGAGCTAACGTAATCACTACCCGTGCTCCCTCCCCATCCCCACGCACACACGAGAAAAGCATAACAATCAAACAGCTATTTACAGACGCAGACACGCGGTCGGAGTGCTCGCTCGCTCGCTCGCTGGCTGCTGGACGAAATGAATGGTGTGTGATTGATGGACGATTTAATCTGTCGTTCGTCGCAAGAGATGGCGGGATGATTCATGTGGTCGGGGGCTGGCAGGATTGAGTTGCCCGGGTACTTTGCGCTCGAAGAGGGAGTGTCGTGTCGCATTGCCAGCAGTATGCGCCTGCTACGCGCTAGCTGCTGCAGCTTTTTCTTGTTGTTGAGGTGTCGGCTGGTGTTGCGCGCTGTGAGAAGCCATCGGCACGACCAGTCCTGATTCTTGAGTTTCACTGATAGCGAGTCCTTTTTTGCCTCTGCCTCTGCCTCTGCATGCATCTCTCCCTTTGTCTCTACATGTATCTCTGCCTCTCTGTCTCTAATTCTGTTTCTGCCTCTCTGTCTCTGATTCTGCCTCTGCCTCTCTGTCTCTGATTCTGCCTCTGCCTCTCTGTCTCTGATTCTGTCTCTGCCTCTCTGTCTCTGATTCTGTCTCTGCCTCTCTGTCTCTGATTCTGTCTCTGCCTCTCTGTCTCTGATTCTGCCTCTGCCTCTCTGTCTCTGATTCTGTCTCTGCCTCTCTGTCTCTGATTCTGCCTCTGCCTCTCTGTCTCTGATTCTGTCTCTGCCTCTCTGTCTCTGATTCTGTCTCTGCCTCTCTGTCTCTGATTCTGCCTCTGCCTCTCTGTCTCTGATTCTGCCTCTGCCTCTCTGTCTCTGATTCTGCCTCTGCCTCTCTGTCTCTGAATCTGTCTCTGCCTCTCTGTCTCTGATTCTGCCTCTGCCTCTCTGTCTCTGATTCTGTCTCTGCCTCTCTGTCTCTGAATCTGTCTCTGCCTCTCTGTCTCTGAATCTGTCTCTGCCTCTCTGTCTCTGAATCTGCCTCTGCCTATCTGTCTCTGCCTCTCTGTCTCTGATTCTGTCTCTGCCTCTCTGTCTCTGATTCTGCCTCTGCCTCTCTGTCTCTGATTCTGCCTCTGCCTCTCTGTCTCTGATTCTGTCTCTGCCTCTCTGTCTCTGATTCTGTCTCTGCCTCTCTGTCTCTGAATCTGTCTCTGCCTATCTGTCTCTGATTCTGTCTCTGCCTCTCTGTCTCTGATTCTGTCTCAGCCTCTCTGTGTCTCTACATGTGCCTCTGCAGATGCTGCTGTTTCTAAGAACTGTTTGAGTGTTTCTTTCTCTGTCTCTGTATGAATCCCTGCATTTGCCTCTCCCTCAGCCTCTTGGTCTCTCTCTCTCTCTCTGCCTCTGTCCCTTTCCCTCTCTGTCTCTCTGAATATCTACATGTACAGTACATGTACATTCGATTCCCCCCCCCCTCTCTCTCTCTCTCTCTCTCTCTCTCTCTCTTCTTTTTCTTTCTTTACCTGGTCCACCCATCGTTTGTCTGTCCGTTCGGCCACAAACATTTGACAGGTCTGGCCTGGGCCGGGGTGCACAACGCAACTTCTAATTCACCCAGCAATCAATACTCATTCCGGCACCTCAGAGTTGGCATGGTAATTCACTAAGTGTGAGGATGTGCCGGCCAAAAAGGGGGGGGGGAGGGAAGGAGGAAGGGGAGGGAGGGAGGGAGGGGTGCAGGCAGGCAGTTTCAGTCCACTGGCCTCTTTTAGTTGACAGAGGACTAGCAGGCTTGCCTGGATGGGGAGGGTGTGTGGTTTTTTTTTTGTCCCAACTGACAATTTTCAGCTCCCTGTGCAGTAGTATGAAAACACAGACAGTCCTTGCTGCTACATGTGCATACATCACCTTCCTGCTTGAGTGGCAAATGGCATTGTTTGTGTTGCTGCTGAATTGGTAATCTTTAATCAGTTCTACTTCTCCTTCTCCTTGTTCTTCTCCTTCTTCTCCTTCTTCTTCTCCTTCTCCTTCTTCTTCTTCTCCTTCTCTTCCTTCTCCTTCTCCTCCTTCTCCTCCTTCTTCTTCTCCTTCTCTTCCTTCTCCTTCTCCTCCTTCTCCTCCTTCTTCTCCTCCTCCTCCTTCTTCTTCTCCTTCTCCTCCTTCTTCTCCCTCTCCTTCTCCCTCTCCTTCTTCTTCTCCTTCTCCTCCTCCTTCTCCTCCTCCTTCTTCTGCTTCTTCTCCTTCTCCTTCTTCTTCTTCTCCTTCTCCTTCTTCTTCTTCTCCTTCTTCTCCTTCTCCTTCTCCTTCTTCTCCTTCTTCTCCGTCTTCTCCTTCTTCTCCTTCTCCTTCTCCTGCTTCTTCTCCTTCTTCTTCTCCTTCTCCTTCTCCTTCTTTGTTTTGTATTACAAAACATCTCTCATATATGTTTCGCTATTATACATATGATTTCTCTCCTATGTTTATTGTTTAATTTTGTTATATACATTTATTTAGTTGATTATTTTCAAGTCTTGTAAATATTGTTTATTTTGGTTTGTTTTGTTTCGGTTATTTTCAAAAGATTGAAATAAAGTTCTCCTTTTGAAAAATTAAAAAAAAGTCTCCTTCTCCTTCTCCTTCTCATTCTCCTTCTTCTCCTCCCCCTTTTCCTTCTTCTTCTCCTCCTTCTCCTTCTCCTTCTCCTTCTCCTTCTCCTTCTCCTTCTCCTTCTCCTTCTCCTTCTTCTCCTTCTCCTTCTCCTTCTCCTTCTCCTTCTCCTTCTCCTTCTCCTTCTCCTTCTCCTTCTCCTCCTTCTCCTTCTCCTTCTCCTTCTCCTTCTCCTTCTCCTTCTCCTTCTCCTTCTCCTTCTCCTTCTCCTTCTCCTTCTCCTTCTCCTTCTCCTTCTCCTTCTCCTTCTCCTTCTCCTTCTCCTTCTCCTTCTCCTTCTCCTTCTCCTTCTCCTTCTCCTTCTCCTTCTCCTTCTCCTTCTCCTTCTCCTTCTCCTTCTCCTTCTCCTTCTCCTTCTCCTTCTCCTTCTCCTTCTCCTTCTCCTTCTCCTTCTCCTCCTCCTCCTGCTCCTCCTCTGCTCCCCTCCTCCTCCTGCTCCCCTCCTTCCCTCTTCCTCCTCTGACCTTGTTGCTTTGTCCATCTCCTTCATTGTTATGGAAAAGAAGATGAATCCTCTTTGCGTGGCCTTCTTTTCCCATCAATCGGTATCCTCATTCTATGCATATTTGAAAAACAAAATATTCTGAATTCAAGTTGCAAATTGGCAACCTTTGCTGAGGAATGCTGTAGTCTATTTCTGCATGGCGTTTGTATCCTGCAGTCTCAGTTCAATGTCTCTGTCCTCTTTCCATTTCCCCATTGGATTTCTCTTTGTTCACACTCAGAGAGAGAGAGACGGAGAGAGACAGAGAGAGAGAAAGAGAGAGACAGACAGAGAGAGAGAGACAGACAGAGAGAGACAGACAGACAATTAAGAAGAAAATGCAAGCCCTGACGTTTTGCAGAGTGATGTGCATGTACATGCACATTGTACGTGACCAGGATAAATAAAACAGAAAAGCCAGGAAATCATTGTTCATTGTAAAAGTATCGATCGGATGTGTATTGTGTCTTTCACCGGTGTGCCAGGTCACCTAGAGACTATATGCTCTGACGTTGCTGTTGTCAGATTGCAATGGGTTGTGTGGCAGTCTATTGGAATACAGTACATGTACATGTTGCACATTTATTAAAACAACTTTTACTTTGAGTGTTTGTACACACAACACACAATGTACGTGTAAGTACTGTATACAATACGCCTTCACTGTGTAGGCCCCTGGTACATGTACATGTACATGTACTTGTACCGGTACGTACAAAATACTGCATTGCATGGACATGTGCAAAGGTACCGGTACATGTACCGTACAGTACCGTATACATGTACATGTATGTACAGTACACATGTAGCCTATTTACATGTACATGTACAGTACAGTACATACCGATACATGTAGAATCATCTTACATGTGTATGTACAATACATGTACATGTACCGGTACATGTACAGTACATGTATGTACTGAACATTTGCTTTTTACACCTATTGTACATGTACATATGTACATGTACCAGGTACATACATGTACATGTATACTGTACCGTACAATGCAAATATGTACTACATGTACATGTACATGTACTGTACGGTACCAAATACATGTACCCAGTACCTGTGCATTGTATAGACATGTGTATGCACAGTGTACATGTACATGTACATGTACATGTGCATACAGCTTTACAGGACATGTACATTGTAATGTACATGTACATGTATATGTACATGTACACTTGTACATGTAAATATGACATCTCATGCAGTACTGTACACTATACAGGATACCGGTACAAAAGCCGGTACCTGTTCAGTGTTCACTGTTCAGATCATTGCATTGACATGTGTAAACGTACATGTACAGTGTTCATGTACAGTATGTGTATTTGCATACGTGACATGTACAGTTTGTACACATGAACATGTATAAATGAACACTCAACACTGTACATGTACATGTACCTGGTATGTACATGTACATGTACATGTACATGTACATGTACATGTACGTACCGGTACCTGAACAACTGCCTATATGCATTGCATGGACTTGTGTAATCAATGATTACAGAGTAATCATCGTGTATACAGGACATGTACACACACGGATGCAGTACAGATGTACATGTACGATGTACATGTACATGTACATGTACCAGTACAGGTGTACATGTTTATACGGTACTGCACATATTGAACATGAACATGTCCGGCAAGAGATTGCTTCCTGCTTGAGATAGTGCCCTTTTTCTCACTAATCAGTAGAGCGCCCTCATGTGTCAGGACATTGTCCTGCCTATTTGGAGCAAAGTGCACGGTGATTATCATACTGTACTGTACTGTACACATGTACTGTACCTGTAGCTGCCATCAAATCTGTACAGAGGATACATACTGTACATTGTATGTAACTATCTGGCATGCCACTTGCACACATGTGAATTGACAAGTCATCCACTATTGCTGGGTATGGTAAAGGTTGGCATTTTGGGGAGAGAAATTCCTCACACATAAATGAGCATGTCCCTGGAGCATATACAGTACATGTATACTGTACATGCAATATCTCTTGGTGTGTCATTTAGAAGTCTTGCTACAACTGAGCTGTTGTGAAAGAAAAAATCACAAATCAAAATTTTGGAGGGCCTGACATTTTGATCCTACATGTGTACATGTACATGTATGTACCGGTACATGTACACTGTACGTACATGTAGCAGGACCTTTCCCAAAGGGCCTTTCCCTTCTGCCTCTGAAAGAGGTCCTGCTAAGATCACAACATTGAGCCCTCCTAAGTTTTTGACCTTTACCGGCGCTTAACAAATGCTCTGCTTCTTCGTATTATTAAGGCATTGTGCACTCAATCTCGGATGCATCCGTCAAGTACATGTAGTAGTAGTAGTACTAGTAGTAGTCTATGATGTCATCAATCAACAAGAAGCGATACTGATTTCCATCTCGAAGTGGTTTTGTTTTGTGTGTGCCGTTTTTATGTCGCAAATAGGAATCATCCATTTTGCGAGAATGCCAATGACGTACATGCCACTGTGCATGCTCATGTACATACATGTACCGGTACACTGTAGCCGTGCACGGGCATTTATGGGATGTTGCTTTCTCGCCGTTGCCCCCTCGTTCCCCTCGTCAACTTAATTATAATGGCCGAGTTAATTAAATTCAGAGGCAGTGCCAATTAGGCAGGCGGCTTTTGTCGGTACATGATGACTTGCCCTCCCTCAGACTGGCACTGGCATGTTGCTGAACTCGAGCTGAAAAAAAAAAAAAAAAAATGGAGAACAAGAATTGATTAGTGGCGTGGGAGTATCTTTTGATTAATGACGAATCTAGCTTCGTGGAATTTGGGGAGTTTTGTGTGTGTCTTCTTAATTGTTGTTTTATTTTTATTTTTAGGATTTTTAAATTGTCTGATAATCTCAATTTGTGCGTGGTGCAGAAGAAGGTGTACATACACGGATGCATCTGGCACGATTTGTGTTTGTTGGTTTTTCTCCGATCCAATTTGGAGTGTCGGGGGTAGGGGAGCCCCCAGGGGGAGGGGAGGAAAGGTAATGAGGGAAGGGGAGGATCGGGCAGGGGGGGGGGGAGCTTTGTGTGCCAATTACCGGCCGTTCCACTTGCCCGCGTACAGGCAATGTACGTGCACACGCCTGGTGACTGCTGTAATCAGTGGCCGGCAATTCTTTCTCCATCAAGTGTAAAAAAAAAAAAAAATCCCTAACCATTAAACTGTCCATCACAGAGCTTGCCTGTACTCAATTTGCGATGACCCTTGAAGAAAAAAAGACTATCACAAGCAACAGGAGCCTACTGTAGATTGTGTGTTCCCAGGCGTACCGGTAATTTGACTACACTCGACATAAATGCGGCCATAGTACGATTTATCTGACCCGAACCCTGACTTCTCACGGAACTGGTGTGTGGATGTAAACAATTTTGAGGGCTGGATGTTTAGATCATAGGACAAACCTTTCTTGAAGTCAGAATCAGGTGTCCCCCCCCCCCCTCAAATTGAACTATGAGATGATGCGACCCATCTTGCGACTCTACATGTACATTTACAGTATGTGCTTCCTCGGTGATTTGGGTCACAAAACTGGCCACCCTACTACACTAGGCGTTAAAATCACGCAAGAAAAACAAACAAAGCAAAATCACCTCGGCATGATGCAAGCGATATGGCATATGCCAAGGTGTTTTTTTTTTTTATTAATGTTTTTTTATTTGCTGACTTCACATGCAGGTATTTCTGTGCTTTAGACTGGTTCCCTGTCCAGTTTGTTGCCCTAGGGAGCATCGGTCTAGCGCGTCCGCAATCCGCCAAGCTCCTTTACCGGCACTGAGCGGATTATCGCTTGCCACACCCAGGACTCGCAGAGACTGTGGGCGCGGTATTGCTTGAAACTTTTCCAGCGAATCTTTGGCCGTTTTTTTTTTTTTGCCCCGCATGAATGTGGCCGTGCCAGAGGCCCAATGGTTTTGGATGCGTGCAGACAGATTGTGCACATTTGTGCACACGGCGGCTGCATGCTGCGCAATTTCCTGACCAAGCGTGGGGGGGGGGACTCAGCCGGGGGTAGAATTTGGCTGGAACGCTGTCGGCCGTGAAGCCTGTCTCACTGCACTGTTGTCTCCTCCTATAAGTGGTCGTAAATTCACTGTAGGGGTAGATTTCACAAAGCCTTACGATTAATGTCTCATGACCCAGATTATGATTGATGACCCATCAATGGTGTTTAATAGACCACTGTGCACCACTCATTATTTGTCCACACCTTGCAACCACAATTTAAAGTCTTAGATAATGAAATATAATAATGACTTTTAATGCCCAGAAAGCTGCCAATCCCGTGTACAGTGCCTGATCCGAGCAGGACCTTTTCTCAAAGCCAAATTCTGCCTTTGAAGGAGGTCCATCGTCAGAATGCAAGCTTTTTGGCTCCCATTATTTCCCCTCTACGCTGTACATTTGTCGGCTTTTCTGATATGTTGTGGGAGTTTTGAGCAGCAGAGAGAATTGAATTTGGTTGTTTTTAGGATGACTGGAATGAAGCCTGAGCTTCAGCCGCAAAAGGTTTTGAATTCCAAAAAGGCCTCCGCTAACCCTCCCTTCCCTTTCCCTGCCCTGCCCTCCCCTGCCCTCCCCTCCCCTCCCCTCCCCTGCCCTGCCCTGCCCTGCCCTCCCCTCCCCTCCCCTCCCCTGCCCTGCCCTGCCCTCCCCTCCCCTCCCCTGCCCTGCCCTGCCCTCCCCTGCCCTGCCCTGCCCTCCCCTCCCCTCCCCTCCCCCCTCCCCTCCCCTCCCCTCCCCTCCCCTGCCCTGCCCTGCCCTGCCCTGCCCTGCCCTGCCCTGCCCTGCCCTGCCCTGCCCTGCCCTGCCCTGCCCTGCCCTGCCCTGCCCTGCCCTGCCCTGCCCTGCCCTGCCCTGCCCTGCCCTGCCCTGCCCTGCCCTGCCCTGCCCTGCCCTGCCCTGCCCTGCCCTGCCCTGCCCTGCCCTGCCCTGCCCTGCCCTGCCCTGCCCTGCCCTGCCCTGCCCTGCCCTGCCCTGCCCTGCCCTGCCCTGCCCTCCCCTGCCCTCCCCTGCCCTCCCCTCCCCTGCCCTGCCCTGCCCTGCCCTGCCCTCCCCTGCCCTCCCTCCCCTCCCCTCCCCTCCCCTCCCCTCCCCTCCCCTCCCCTCCCCTCCCCTCCTCCCCCTCCCCTCCCCTCCCCTCCCCTCACCCTCCCCTCCCCTCCCTCCCCTGCCCTGCCCTGCCCTGCCCTGCCCTGCCCTCCCCTCCCCTCCCCTCCCCTGCCCTCCCCTGCCCTCCCCTGCCCTCCCCTGCCCTCCCCTCCCCTCCCCTCCTCCTTCACATCCAGAATGGAATGAGTGAACACCTTCTTTGAGAAAAAGTCAAATCTCATGTCGCTGTCATGGCCTGGACTTGCCCTAGTCTTGTAACAGGGCAGCCAGTTGCTGTAGACCTCCCAGACAGCGCCGTCCCATTTGTATTTGTTTCCTGTTTGACCAGAAGGGTCTTTTCTTCCTCTTCTTTGTTGCGGGGGGATGTTATATTGCCATCTGAGGCAGTTTCAATTTGATGGGGGGTCTGGGAATTGTGCTTCTTGGGTCGTTCCTTGTTGGCAGAATGTTGCTTCTCTCCCCCCCCCCCCCAGGCCTGGTTGGTAAATTGGTTTCTAAATTTGAAACATCAATCGGT